>JARKIA010000216.1:0-309486 GCA_029289565.1 Mycena galericulata
GCACGGACAAACATCCACCACCTCGCATCCGCAAGTGCCCCCGCCAACGAAGAGCAGGACGGCCGGGAGGGAAACGGGGGAGGAAGGAGCGGGCATCACGGCGTGCGCGCGCATCCTCCCCTTCAGTGCGAGGGCAACAGGCAGGACAACGACGGTAGTGCTGATCCTGCGTGTGGGTCTACGCGCTCCCCTGCGAGTCAACGGCGAATGCCCACGCGCAGTCACTCCACTCCACTCCAGTCCTCCCCGCCTCCGCGCCCCCATCGCACACCGACGAATCCGACGAATCCGACGAGACGCAACATGAAGACGGAGCGCACATGGCTGCCACACTCTCGCCCCCGCCCAAGCTTCCCGCTCCCGCTCCCGCAGACGCATACGCATACGCATACGCATACGCATACGCACGCACGCACGCACATCGCGCGCACCCTCCCGCGCATCGCATCGCATCGCGACCCCGCGCCCCACGATCGCAGCAAGTGCAAGTCTCCGTCTCCGTCTAGTCTCGACCACCGACGTCGACGACACCCGACGCCGACAGCGACGCCCGACGCCATCCACATCCACACCGCACCCGCCACCACTGCCACGTGAGTCTGCGCAGCGCGCGCACATACACACGCATACACCTCGACTCGCGCGTGGCATATCACCCTGTACCGTCCGCCCCAAAGCGCTCGAACCCCATCCACCGCCGGTGGGGAGCGAAGGCGGGGAGTCGGGATATCCAAAAAACTCGAGACGGAGGGAATCGAAATGACTCGGAAGAAACGAAATGACTCGGAAAACCCAAAACGAAGGACGAGGGACGAACGCCCAAAACGAATGGACGAACACCCCGACTCGGAAAACCCCAAACCCAAAACCGAAGGAAAGAGAAGGAAAGAGAAGGAGACGGGATACAAAAGATAATCATATAGAGGAGAGGAACGCACCTAGTCCCAACGATAGCAGCCTTGCTCGGCCGGCGGAGCGCGGCGAGGGGCGGAAGGAGGGAGGCGAGGGTCTGGCGGGCGAGGTGGTTAGCGGAAAAGATAAGAAAAGGGAAGGGAAGATGGGGGAGGGGAAGAGAGGAAAGGAAAGGAAAGACGGGGAACGGAACGGAACGGAGGAAGGAAATATGGGGGCGGAGGAGGGGGAGGGAGGGGAGTGGGGAAAGAGGGAGGGAAGGAGTGGGGAAGGGAGGGGAAGGAGGGGAGGAGTGGAGAAAGAAAGCGGAAAACGGAAGACGCGCGCATGAACGAAGGAGATGAAATGCGGAGTGCAGAGAAAGGAAGGCAAGGCACGGACGACAAGAAGGGGGAAGCGGGGAACGAGGGAAACGGGAAGGGAAGAGGGATGCGGAGGGAGGCAAGCAAGCGGAAAAGAAAAAATACACACCAAAAAACCGCCCAGTTCAGCGTCTCGCGGCGCATGCGCTCGACGGCGTTGTGCGTTGCGCGGCGCTCGGCGGTGGAGGCACGGCGTGAGGGGCGGCGTTTCGCGCCTTCGGTAGTCGTAGTCGGAGCGGGAGTAGCGGGAATCGTAGGGGTGGTGGTGGTGGTCGCGGCAGTAGTAGTCGTCGAAATAGTAAGCGCGGCGGGTGAGGCGCCCTCGGGCTTGACGCTGGTGCTGGTGGTGGAAGCCATGTGTGTGTCCGGGAAAGAATATAAGAGAGATGTCGGTGTGCGGGAGTCAAATCGAGTCGAGTCGAGTCGAGGCGGGAGTCGGTAAATCGGGGACCGGTGAATGAATCAAGAGGAGCCGGAGGGAGGAAGGTCGCGATTGCTCAGCGTGCCAACCAGCCTATTCGGATTGCGGGAGTGCGGAGGTGGTGAACTGGAGTCGTACGCGGGCGGTGGGGCAAGCAAGTAAGGGAAGCAGCGAGCAGGGCTCAAGCGTACTTTTCCTTGGTATTCTCTTGTTTCTTGGGGGGTGGGTTCCTTCGTCAGGGTGGGGGGAGGGTGGTGAGGAGGGAGGGAGGGGGCGGGAAGTATGGAGCTGGTGAGGGTCGCGAGATCTGCGAAATAGGCGTCGTCAGCGCTCTGCGCCACACTTGCGCGAAAAACATTGTAACGAAATGAAAAGTGGACTCACTCCAAGCGGGATCCTCTCCAGTGGGGGGTGGCGGTATCAGGGGGCGGGGCGGAACGGGGACGGGGGGCGGGACACCAACGACGACGACGACGACTTCAGATCACAGCGGGCATGGGAAGGAAAGGGCGGAAACCCCGCGCTTGCCTTTTCTTGTAATGCCCGTGCCTGCCATCAGTGGCTCAATCCAAATCCGCATCCGAAGCCGATGTCACGTCAATCGCCTTCGTCCTTCCTTTTCCGTATACCCGCGAATCGGCACAGCGCTGGGGAAGGAAGGCACGGAAAAGGAAAAAAGGAGAGCGAGGAGCGGGAACAGCCGGCGGCGCGTGATGGGGGTGATCGGAGTGAGCTCGGCAATCGAGGTGCCTCCGATCGATCGGGAAACGGAGTCGAATTGGGCTGCGTCTTCCCAGCGTACCGATGTACATCGCTTTGATCACCGCCGTTCGTCGTCGCCGGGGTCAACTAACCCGGAGCCCGGGAGCGTATCGTCAGCTTGACTGCGACGCCGCAGTGGCGCTATCGCCTGTCGTGGCGTTTCGCGCTCTCCTGCGCACGTCAGATACAGGTCCGTCGACGTCCCTCCTTCCGGATTCGAGCTAAATTATCTTCCTTCAAGACCAGCGCCTGTCATCTCAGTTCGTGGTTTCGCGCTCCCTCTCCTGCGCACGTCAGATTCCCTCCCTCCCGGATCCGCGCCAACTCCCCACCTCGGCTTATTTCCTCATCTGGACATTGCTGAAATCTTAAACTAGTGCTTCTCCCTCCCTTCCGGCATACCAACTTCCACCTCGGCTTATTTCTTCGTCTCCTAAATCCACGACACCTACATAACACCCACACACCATATCTTCAAATCTCTTCCCCAACCCGACGCCCGAATTCGCGTCCGTTTTCCCGAGCGGCCGCACACCGCAGATATCCCATTCCGTTCCCCTCGCCTACATATCCCTCCGACCTTGAATCCCTCAGACCGTCTCAGCTTACTGTAACCCCGCCCGATTTAACCGCTACGCGTTATCTAGCGTTTCGCGCTCACTCTCCTGCGCACGTCAGATATCCAGATTCCAGACTCCGGATCCGCGCCAACTCCCCACCTCGGCTTATTTCCTCATCTGGACATTGCTGAAATCTTAAACTACTGCTTCTCCCTCCCTTCCGACATACCAACTTCCCACCTCGGCATATTTCTTCATTCGTGAGTCTACCATCCACATACTATATCTTTCCCTCAGTATCGATTTTACCCCCGTTTTTTCGAGCGGCCGCACACCGCAGATATCCCGCTCCGTTCGCCTAGACTCCGTCCCAGCTTACTGTAACCCCGCGCGATATTGATCCTCCCGCTCCGCGTTATCTCGCGGATCCCAGACTTATTTTCCTTCAAGACTTCGGCAGTGGCGTCGCCTGTCAATCCTATTTCGCGCCGTTTCGTTTCGTTCTGCAGTCTCCTGCGCCCGCCAGATATTCACGCTCAAGTATTTCTTCATCCGGACAATGCAAATATCTCGAGCTCCCAGCGCTTCTCTGAATACGTGCGGATTCGGTGAGTCTGCATCTACACACTATAGCTTACCAGACGTCTACCTCAATTTCACGGCCGAGCGGCCGCACACCGCACACCGCACACATCCCATTCCGTTCCGTTCCCTTCCCCTCGCCTACATGTCCCTCCTCCCCGTCTGACGCTCAGCTTACCCCCGCGCGACATCGATCCTCCCTTGTTATCTCTAATCTCCCACCCTCCCATGTGTCCACCGTCCGGCGCCGGCGGCCTCTCCTCGATGTACCCCCATCCGCGTCCAAGCGCTGAGGAGTCAGCCTGCGCGAGCGCGACTGTTACGCGTTCGTCTACCGGGGCCGCGCCTAAATCCCTCTGGCAGGAAAAAAAGCATGCTTATATCGGTTATCCTTGGGCTTAAGGGAAGTAAACCCGCCTTTGGATGATTTCCATCGTGTAAGAAAGACTTTTGAATGAGTACTACTCCAAAGCTTGAATTCCGAATATTGATACTCTGGCAGGCTCGCGGGGCCCGCGCGGAAACAAAATGCAATTAACCCGAGGTACTGTGAACATGTCGACGTCAGCATTAGCAGTACGCACTGGCAAGCCTTCCTATCCTGATTCCTCACCGCAATCACTCTATTTAACATCAATACTCTGCTATGTGACTGCGTTACAACCCATCTTCTGCCATGTGTACATAGCACGAAATGATACCGAAGCCAAAGCTAACACTAAACGAGTCTCGAGAAACTCAATAAGGCGAAAGGAAGGCACCACTTGCGCGCTGTAATTCATTCCAACTTCCGACGAAACACATATATGTACCAGTAGTTGTTATCTACCCGTGCTACGCTACAGGGGACAGTACCTTATATTCAATCATCATTAGTGAACTCGCCAATGGTGAAACAAACTCAGAATCAAAATCAACGTGGTCCCTCGCGGCCTCGTTAATAATCAGCTAGACACGGCGTTGAAGTTCGAGACTAGAGTTGTGAACGGAGTCGGAGAGTGGAAATGGAGTCGCTCGCCCGCAGGGGTGCCGGTGATGAGCGCTTGATTGCAAGTTCAACTCATCGACTCAGAGGGAGAGGAAGCCGGCGCGCGGCATTTTGCGCAGGGTGATTACTTACGAATACACAACGACCTTCTTGGATTTTTTGGTTCGGCGGTATTCAGCGCTCAGCGCTCCGCGCGTCCGAGTCTCTTCGTACCCACCGGCGGCGGGTCCAGGAAGGCAATTCTGAAGCGAGGCCGATCCAGAGCGCCTCGAGTCTCGATTATGTACATAGCCATATGGAACTTGACCTCGAGATAACGCGTATGTCTGGAAAGTTATTATTAGCACCGTATATTTATTATCAGCGTTGCATGGTTGACTACTTGGGCGCTACTTGGGCGGCACGCCTGTCGATATATCAACCTCCGTCGTTTAGTTCTATTTCCTATTTCCTAGCTGGATTCTGGCAACACACATATAGATGCGCATCGCGTTGAGGATACATCTATCTAAATGAGAAAAGACGCGGTGTCTCTGGACATTGGACAATTGCAAACGTCAAAGTGGAACGAGGTGGAGTCGTCCCGTCGGTTTCCATCAACTTTGTTCGGCAACCTCCACGCTCCGTTCTGCTCCGTTGCCGCTCCGAGCCTCTGGCCATGCACCACCACCGTCTACGAATCTGGCTATCTATGCATTCAGCAACCTACACGCGCAGTACTCCAGAATTCGAGGTAAGGAGTATCTGCAGCTCGGTCTCAATTCTTGTGTGCTGTAATTACAGCACCTCCCGGTAAGCGATATCGCGCCTCGGAGTCGGACCCACATAACCACGCGCGTGGCGGATCACCGCGTTGCCCAACCTCCGACGTTCGCCTCGGACATTCTGAAGTTCTGAACGGTACATCCCCGGTCTCACTCGGAGTCTGTGGCCACGGTACAGTACGGTACCCACGCATGCATGCACGGAATGAACGCATGCGGTGTGCGTGTTCGCCGAACTTCGAAGATCGAAAGAAGAATTAAGCACTTACGGATCGCGGTTCTTCGCATGGTTCATACTTCTCGGGCGCTCTTTGTTGGTCTATATCTATTACTGGTCGATTCTGGCACATAAGGAACGACGGAGCGCGCCATATGCACTCCACTATCCATCGCAGACCAGGCAGACCAACCCCAGACAAGTTCCAACCAATGATAAAATCTGGGTTCGGGCATGCGTATGGAATCCACCGGCGTCTCTGCCGGGCTCTTCGAACAGTACAGACCCGCGCAGCGCGGGAGTTCTATCCATTCCAATTCGCATGCGTTTCTTTTCAATGTCATCCAGCACTAAATAGTTTTTAATTTGAACGCGGGACCGGCGACTGTCCCCCGGTTCCGACGCCGATCCTACGGACTACGAACACACAATATACTGTCGATCCCCGCCTTCCTCGCCTCACGTATATAATATTGTCCATCGAACTCGGGATAATGAACTCAACCCGAAACTGGGGATTCACGTGCAATTAATTGCAGGCACCAGTTCGCCGACACCGCTTGCCCCCAAGCTTCCCTCGCGTCCGCTCCGCACATCGCATCCATCTTTCGACGCCGTAGATCATATATATCATTGCATCGTGATCTCCGATGGGGCGCTCGCCGCGTCTTTGCGTCGGATTTTCCGGCGCAGAAGTGCATATGCGTTGTTGAAACTGGCGTCTTGGTTCCTGCGCATACATACTGAGACCGCCTTCCGTGCAAAATGCCGCGAGAAATAGAATATATCCTATGTAGTATGTTCCCTCGTCCTCATTCAGGGACGGTAGCCAACATGTCCTTCTGAACCGCGGCTGAACTATGAAGGAAAGAATAAATCCGTTCAGTGGGTCCCGGTAGATGCGCACTATTCCGTCGCGCCTAGGACTTCCCGAGGACTTTACTCTTCCAGGCACGCAGCTGAACGCTCAAAATTGCTGCACCGTGATGATGCGATGTCGAGATCCCCTAGCTTGTGTTTTCTGCATGTGAAACCATGTTGCTCGATCGGGGACCCCACCTCCCATCACATGTATGATTGTTCCTGAAGGTAAAACTCCGTACCGTCGGCGGCCCCGAGTCGCTACGAAGGGTTGTTTTTTCTCGTTCGCTGCGCATTGTCGCACTGCATCACTCTGTCACTCTGAATGAGGTGAAGGAAAGTCAGAGCCTTCGACGCGGTAGCAATTAGTTCTTTTCAACTTTTCTTTGGGGTTCAATTTGCTTGATGACGTCCGGGGACTGATTGGCGAGTTGTACGCATGTACGCTCGTAATTCATTTTGCAGATTTGACTCCGCATTTTCGGGTACACGACGATCTAAATCAAGTATACGCGGAGTGTCAGGTGAACAATAATGAAAAAAGAGGACTCAATAAACACAAAAATATGATTCCGTTGTAAAACAGCAGTCGGTATTGCATGAATTTATAACACAACTCTAAATATGAGCCCCGGGCTGTGGCCAGTGAAACTACCACTTGGAGGTGCAGGACAAGTTTTCTGAATATGACTGTTGAGATTCGAGATAGGGGTTCAAGCGGAAATTACGAATTTCGCAGGGGGGGGGAAACTATTCTCCGATAGCAATTTCCGGGATGATCATAATCGACTGATCGACCCGCGTTGCTTGTAATGGACATTCTTGGCGAAGGAACTACCCACATACGCCATGTCAACTCTCAAACAAGCCATACTCTCCTGCTCGATATTCCGACCGTCCTCAACCCCGCTCGCAGCCTTATCGGCGTCGCCAATGGTAATATACCAAATTTTTGCCTACATATCACAAAGCTTGCCGCGCCATGTGCTCAAAGTATCCGTCGAGTCAAAAGAATTGCTCCTGATCAGCTCGCTTCCGTTCAGACGACGATCCCGAGATCAACCCTCGACCCTGCCAAACCAATCAGAACCCGGACTCCGACATGATAGCGTCAAGAAGCTTTTTCTTCAGGACTGCCTCATCCTTGTACCGCGGAAGCTAAGCAACGTGAGTCCGGTTCCCATCGGGTAAGAACTCGCGCACCAAAAGTAGATTGCTACAAGTCGCCGCGCCGGGAAGATGCCCCTCGGTGTCGCCCATATCTTCGATCGTGAACAGAGGATTTAGATGCTTGAAACCCCTGAAGAGGGATATAGACAAATGAATGGGGCTGCGTACGAGTAGAAGAGGGGAGACGAACATAAGTGGAGCACGACTACAGCTCGTCACGAAATGCAACAACGCGCGCCGCTGTTTCTGATCGAAGGTATGCACGACCTGGTCGATTTATGAGTTGGATCCATAGTTCACATATGAGCGAACTCACGTTCCAAAAGGCCACGATGGTGGGATTCTGGGTGTCTTTGAAAATCCCGTCGTACTGGGTGTTCGCTCGCAGATCATCAATATCAATGCCGGAATCAGCCCCGCCCAGGAGCGCTTGCAATTCTTGTTGGTCGAACATCCTATCCCGAGGAGGGTCAGAGTATAATTAATGGATCGCTTCTTTTCTTACGAACTTCAACCAACGAGGATCTATGATCTCGGACATACCCTGGAAGAAAGCTTCGCTCTGAAGCTTGATCTGCCCACTGAGCCGAAAGTGTGAGATGAGATAAATGTATTTGATCCTGTTCTCTTTGGTGACGGGAATTTCAGCGCCGCCTGGGAGTAGTTCAATTGTGCGCGTAGTACTGGCATCTGATGAAAGAAGTCAAGCGCGCACAATTATCATAAAGAAATCCACGACGCAGGAGAGAACCACGAACCTTCCACATCCGCCGTGAAGGTGAGACACAAATCCTCGACATCACCACCGTAGTGTTTGAGAAAGATGAGGCCCTTATATAGCGCTGGATCTAACGATGCGAGATCGTCAAGGTATCCTTGTTTACCGAGCCACTTAGCAAGGAAAAACCCAGCGAATGCGAAATCGATCAGAATCCCGTCATATATCGCCTTGCCCAGTATGCGTCCAATAAAGCGGAACCAGCGCAGGCTTTCGGCTGACGGAGTGTACGATGAGCTGGAACGCCGCTCATGATTACTGACTCACGAGTGCGTGCGTTGCTCTGCGGGCTCGGGTATATTTCGTGATTGTCATTTGAGAACCAGAGCCCGTGTTTCGAGTCAAATACCTCTTCACAGATTGCAGTGAAGAATTCCTTGTACAACCCGCCATGACCTGCGTTCCCTCTACAAGTGATTGAAAGAAAGGCATATTAGTACGATCAGTAAAGCGAAAAAGAGCAAGACGAACTCTGCAATCCCCAGTTTGTCAATGAACGTCACGGAGATGTGCCCACGTAGATCCGCGTCCTGCAGCTGATCAAAGCCGTCTCGCGCAACATGGTCCCGGCGGATAGTAAGATCCTTGTGCCGCCGCGAACGGTGGCCTGGATTATTGGTTCTAAAGGCATGCTTGTTGGCCGTAAGGAATCGCTGGAAAATGGTGACCCTGGTAAAGAAGGGGATTGCGAATGGGATATTATGGAGGACACCGAGACGGGGGGAGAAGTAGGCCAGTTCCCGTGGGGAGAAATTGTCTGGTGTTAGCGCAATTTGTTCTTCCTCGCGTCTATGGACAGACGGAAGCACGGAGATTCGTTAAAGTGGGGGGAGTGTTGCTTACGCTGCGACCTCGATAAACGCTTGGAGGTTGGTGTGCGTGCACTGGAGCCAATGACCTTCGGGAGTGAAGGGCCGCCTCGAACTAATCCACAGTTCAAATTTGACGAAAGGAATAAGCGGAGGCGCACTTACTCTCTGACATGGATTGCCAGCAGACATTTGAGTGCTTTGTCACGAATATGTATCAAGTTTCTACGTCCACTTTGGGCACCGAGGGTGCGATGCCCACCATTGTTTTCTGCCTCGGACGTCAGCGAGAAATAGAGCTTCCAGACGACTCGCAGAAGCTGCCGACTGAAGAGGATTACGTCGGGGATTGTAAGGGGATTCAGCGAGGCCGACGAGACTGCACATGATTCTGTGGTGGAGAAAAATTCATCATCACCCATGGTAACCAACGCTTGGGTGTAGAGGTCGAGCAGAAGTAGGAACGCAGGGATTACAGAGGCAAGGTCGGGATCTAGGAAAGTATCAATGATCGAACTTTGGATATTCAAAAACGACTCACTGGTGAGATCGTTGTCGCGGCCATCCTCCCCGATGACGCTATCGCGGATATATTCGTGATAAATTTGAGTTACATACATGCCCCCGGCGCCAGGATACGCTAGGACGGCGGACATCACATCGGTTTTCTTCGACGGCCAAGTTCTAGTGATAGAAATAATGAAACCTATAAGCGCTTTGGTGTTCCACGTCAGAGAGAGTAGAGAGCCAATGTGAGCGGACGACGGAATGCTTTAAAGACGTTTCAAGGTCCGCGGGTCGATTGTGATGGGCGGTATCTCCGTGGCTTCATCGACTTCTGATTCCGAGTCCGAACCGTCGAGATGTTGCCAGGAGTTCAGTTCGGATGATGTGTATGCATCCACTAGACTGGTGGGCAGCAAATTGAGGAGCGCGGTGAGGAGGCGGAGATACGCGGTCAGGGAGTCGTTGGATAGTTTCGTGTAGCGGGGCGGGGCGAAGGTGATGAGATTCGAGATGAGGTGGATGGCCCCTTCTGCGCCAATCATATCTAGAAATGGAAAGGGATCTTCTAGGAGGCGGATGGCGGAAAGTGGAAGTTTGGACGAAAGGGCGGTGAGCGACGCGATGGGTATTCTATTTGGTAGGAGTGGGATCGTGAGGAAATGGATGAGGAGTGGGGTAAATGCCCTGGAGTACTCTGGAGAGCCCTCAGAATATACTTCGAGAGAAGCCGTTATGAGTGGTACCAGCAGCGGGAGACTAGGGTCCGCCTTCGACTGTACTGGCTGGATTTTGAAGTGTGATGAAGAGGGATTCACGGCATGAATGAACTCACTATCGAGCGAAGACAAGTTGAAACTAAGACAGAGAAGCCTCGGGTTGGCAGGTAGGATGTGATTGTAAATAGCGCTTTCTCGCCGTCCATTCCCAAGTATCGGTTTACGTTGGACGGGACAAGCAAGAGATTCAGAATTCGTAGATAGGATTCTTTGAGTGGCCTGTGCTACATCAGCGTCTATTACAAACGAAGAGCGGAAGGTGCTCACCTGTTCACACTCGCCGCAGATTCGATGAGCAACAGGACGGCTTTGCGGATTAGAACAAGCCAATTCTCGCGGAAAGTGCCTTGAGAGAGATGAAAAAGCTGTCCTGGGAGAAATTAGTATACTAGATAGGGAAACGAAGGGACCAAAGCAATAGTACCGTCGCCATCCGATAACACTGCAGTAGACCACTTTGCC
The DNA here is from genome assembly GCA_029289565.1 of Mycena galericulata. NCBI lineage: Eukaryota > Fungi > Basidiomycota > Agaricomycetes > Agaricales > Mycenaceae > Mycena > Mycena galericulata. The sequence goes on from JARKIA010000216.1 coordinate 10,932, forward strand.
AGCATCTCGTCTTCACCCAGAAGGACCAAACATCTCAGGCCACTGATTCCTAGGATATCGCGCTCGAAAATGGCTCCCATTTGAGAACGGACAGCCCGTCTGCACATAATACCACGCCAGCGGGCTTGGATGCAAACGGCACTGTCAAATTGCAGTTTCTGGTGTTGCCGCAAATTTCGCAAGGATCTTGCTTCTTGAATAATGTCTGCATGGCTGGGACCAGAACTTCCCCCGAGATTGACTTGTCTTCCCCTCTCACCGCCCGGCAGAGGATACATGGCGGCGTTGTGTGGCGAAGTTTGCGGTGAGTCAGTGCCAAGTAGATGCCATCAATTGTATCGGCCTGGACATCAATTCGCTTCCCGGTCTGCCGGCCCGGTAATATCGTGACATATTGTGTTTGTCTCCACGATGCAGCGACTACCCTTCATCCTCTCGCGCCGCCTCTCTTCGAGCATTCGCCGCCCTTTTCCTTTCCGAGCGTCTAACATATAGTCTGTGCTAGGCTTAGCACCCTACATTCCGCTGACTTTTATATTCGCAGCAAACGTGGATTGGTGAGTGTCGACAAGAACCTGGTAGGCAATCGAAAGTATTGTGGTTTATCCTGCGAATCAATCACAATACCTGTAGAAACCTACAGAGACTCTTCCGTGCAGAGATCCTGATCCCACAAACTACGACAAAGTCCTTGCCGCCAATTTTCCCACTTTCCCGCATGGCGTGGTCCCCTTTCCGTTCTCGTGCGACTGGAGCGCGTGCCCTGACACCCACCTCTTTTTCATCCCGTCCGAGTGGTACAACCTCAGTTCGTTCCAGGTGCTCGTCACAGACATCTTCAATGTCCGCGCTGACCCCGTACATGAACTCTGCCGGCCCCGTCATGCTGTTTGCCGCTGGCGCGCAATATTGTATGTGGGATGATGACTATATGACGCTCACCCGCTTCGGCTCGCACTTCACATCGGACGAAGACTTTCTCGCGCGGGTATCCCAGGTCGGCGATATCAACAAGCTCGGCGTCGTGGAGGACCTCCCGCCCGACCATGAAAAAATAGAGGAACTCGTCGATACCCACCAGCGCTTCTTGGAGTGGAACATTGAGAGACGAGAGCCTGACCCGTGGTATGTTTTCGAGCCAGGTACGCCCCACTATCGCCTGTGGGACATGTACCATTTCAACGGATCTTGAGCAACAGGGTACCATCCTGATCCAACCGCGGTTCCTAAACTGACCCCCACGCATTTGGGAATAGATCTATCCTAATGTGGCAGCTGCGGACAAAGACCTCCTTTTTGCGAATTAAATCTTGCGAATACATTGTGACCTGATTTTCGACCCCCTGAAGGCCCCGTCTTGAACAACGTACTATCGCATCTCGGTAATCATTGAGAAATGCTGTCTCGAATGCGGCTGCGCACCCAGTGCCCGGCGACCCGTCTTTGCGTCACTGGGTGTGGGTTTTGGATCCAGCATCCGCGGCCGGTCCCGTTAGCCCGACGCAACCCCGCACAGCCATCGACTCACTCGGATTCGGCGAATCGCTTAGTGTGGGTGGCGCGTACGATCCCCTTGGAGTACGTGCGTGTGTGTTCTGTTCTCTACGCGTACGTGACGTTTCTTTCCTTCGCGGAAGTGAGGACGGGGCTAAGTCGAATGTTTTGCTTCGTCGTGTCCTCCTTGTCGTTCGCAGACTCTAGGTTGCAGAGTCGCGGACCGCGGATGTTTCGCTAAGGTACGCAGCGTGCAAGTTTTTTCCCCCCTTTTTTACCTCCCAAGGAGCGCTCTCCCGGCTAGGTGAGCGCAAGGCACGGGGTTAGTTCTGGCTGAACTCGGGTAGAGGAATCAAATGTGAATGGATCACTCCCTTATTCATTCTCCCGCAACGCGTCTGACACACAATCTTCGCAGACAAGCTTCAGCAGTCGTTGGCCTGGCCAGCCACTCAATGAAACTTCCGAGGGTGGTTAGCTCAAGAAGAATCCCTGCGACCACGTTAGCGAGATGTGAAATCCTAAGGTACATATACACTTGAGAAGTTCGTGATAATGAGATTGGGAACGTATTTTTGCCCCTCGGTACATATCGGGTGCGCGATCAATTGACCAATGGCACTCTTCACGCATCTAGGATTCGAAGCATCGTTGTCCACTTTGTGAGAATGGGGTATCCACAAGAGGGGGGAGAAGCAAGGGGAAAATAAGATTAGATGGTTTATTCTAAGTTGTAGGCCAGCTTTTATACTCTAGAGAACAATGGGTATACAAGGACAAACAGACATGTTGAACAATGAAGAGGACCATGTTTCAGACCAGCTGAGACGTGTCTCACAACACTGCTGTGCATCTCCATGCCAGCTTCCCGATACGTGTTACATCATGTATGTGAAACGCGTGTCGGCTTGCAATTATTCCAACACACTTTCCCTCCCATTTATTACGCACGGAATGTGAAGCGGCACCGGTGCGCATCCGCTCATTATAGGAAGGCTCTAGCATGCAGGGTATTGTACCCATTCGATCCGGGCTCGGTGTGTGTTCTTCTGATCTCGAATTCTTTTTTCATGTTTTCCCACACGAGTCGGAGGTTCCTCAGTGGGTGGTTCAGAAATTTGTGTTCAGTCATGAGAGGGTTGCCTCACCCTTTTCAGTGCGGGCAGAATCTACACGTTTTCGTTGAATAATGGCATTACATCTGTCTTCAACGGGCAGCGGGGAACAGCGCAGAATCTTATTTCTGAGCGTCGAATGTCGCAGCAGTCGCCTACAACCGCGCGACCCCTATGTCGGACCGGATGGGCGGGCCGCCGGCGTTATGTGGCCGATCTCCTTATAAGTTATTGTGCCACGACCGCTGCCTGTTTCCTCAGTCTCAGGCTGCATCTATCGGCGTCCACATCTTTGCAACCCCGCTGCCCGGTAACGATTCGCATTCGCACCCCTGCCGCGCGTCGCACCGTACTCGCACGAAAGACTAGTACTTCGCCCTACGGAGCATATATCGCCGATGAGATTCAATAGGACGATTGAACTCCAATTATCCTGTCCGAATAGTCTCCACCCGAAAAACCAATCAGCTGCTTATTTCCCCACAGCAAACCGGCGGCCTCAACCCGCGATGTAATGGAAGGCAAAGTTCCAACACAAAGCTGTTCATATCAGATCAGAAATCATAAACATTGGCGTGTCTGCCGATTAGGCAAGGTAACGAGGTGATGAGAGAAAATACAAATTCCGCAGAACATCACGGCTCTTGTTGTCTTCTATAATCAGCTGGTGGGTGGTGATGGCCGCATGCCTCGTGTTCTGTAGCGGGACCGGCCGTGTAATTCTACCCTATTCTACCCACCTTAGTACCCACCTAGCTATGATACCCGTCATCTCTGGCATCGGATCAATGGAAAGTTCCGAGTAGATCTCCTCAAATAAGTAGAAACTACACTGATGACAGGTACGGCAGTTGAGGTACTGCAAGTTGTTTGCCGTATGGTAAACTGCTTTCAGTAAGAAGTGTGGTAGCAGGCTGGTTACGAGTGATTCCAGATAATAGAACTCTCCGACGACAGGAGAACGAATACCTTGTTCCTGAGCGTGGCATCGGCGCGCTTCAGATCGATCGCTAGACGTGATAAATGGCGCACCCTTTGCAAGTCTTCCAGCACACTCAGATCTAGATTCTTGCCTACCGATACACGAGGCATGACATCATCCCGAGGTGTAGTTTTCTCAAAGCTTTCTCAAACAGTCAAATCATGGAGTCCTGGCATCGGGGTCGGGGATGTTTCGAGCTGAAATCGTGAATACAGGGTTAGAATCAGGTCAAAACTCAACGCGGAAGATTTTGTGTCCTGGAAGGGGCCGCTGCGGGGAATTTAATAAGCAGCTTTGAGATTGAAGCATGGGCGTCGCCTTGAAAGAGGAGATTGAATGTTCGCCTGGAAAGGTTTGCTGAATATCCACGATTCAGTCGTGCGTTGAATTGCGGTGACAAATGAAAACCGTATTCAAATACAGAGGACACCGATACCACAGCCCCCGCCGCCAACCCCGGAATGAAGGACTTGTCGCAGCCAGTCTTCTAATGCAGCTGATTGATGCCAGGAAGAAGAACCGATATGTTGTAGCCAGGTACGACAACAATGGAATTCAGTCAAATATGATGGAGCGCTAAAAACGCACATAATAACGAGGTCAAGTCGTATTCGTGAATAGATCAATGGCTGGGAGTCTTCCCTCAAGTGCGTCGGACCCCGGGATCCGCGGTAGATCTACATACCTCCACAAAGCATGCATGAACTGCAGGTGCGTAACGGAACTGGTTTTCCCGTGGCGGATAATCGAGGGCTCGTTCTGCAGGCGGCGTAAAATTGTACGTCTACTTTGCTCAACCGTGGCCTCGACCGATATTCAACTGCTTTTTCAGGGATGCGACGGATCCCGACCAGTTTGTGGATCCTGTCGTATTCGACCTCCACGAAACCTCGACCCTTGTCAGTACTCCTATGCGCCTGCGGCTACTAGGTGTCCAAGTTCAGCCGAGGAAAAAGAAATTTCAAATCAACATCATAGGACGGTATCCGAGGACAATTATGTCTTCCTCTCGGAGCCATATATGACCTCATTGAACTATGAATTCGGTATGCACACTAACGTACTTACCATTATCTCTGAAAATTTTTGGGGCAGATAAATCTTATCCTTGGACACAGACAACGGAACCGCGGGTAGTTCAAAGTGCAGTGGAGGTAAATTTTATATCCAGGCCCGTATATTTACATATGCTGAAACATATGCAAGAATTATCACCCGCAAGCCATAGAATCGAGGTGTGCCACCTTGTTGACATTCATCATGATAACAAACGATATTTTCAGCCTCGATGAATTTTTGAACCGTTTCTCTCTCAGCGGAATTTTCTTTCTGGACCCGTTGGGATTTCGCCTTTCTGCTCGCCTTGCGCTGGCCTCCGGTCATCCGGATCTTCTTACACCGGCTCTTCTCAATGCTTTTCACCTGTGGAGAAGTCACCTATCCAACAACACCGACAAGTCGTACGCCGAGAGTGAATTTCTAGCTCTCGCTGTCCAAACCTTGTCACATGCTTTACCCGTGGCTAACCAGCCTCACCTCATTCTACCCATGATACAAGCCGCAGTTCTTGTCTCTTATTACTTTCTGGAGATAGGAAATCTAGTTGAAGGAAAGCACCATTTGGCCGCAGCACTATCACTCGCTTCATGCGCTGGCATAAATGAGTGTACAACAGCACTTAGCCTTCCATTCTCCTTGTCAGCCGCCCTCCTCCCTCCCTCTCGTGATAACGTGGAAGCGACGGAGAGACTCAACGCTTTCTGGTCTCTCCTTTTGTTGAACAATTTCTGGGTCGCCGCATCCGGACTCCCTTCAAGTACGCCATATGATATCCGCCAAGTCTATTTCCCGTGGCCACAGGTAAGAGACCCGCGAAATCTATGCAATTGGTTTAGACTTTTTCCGCAGGACGGTATCATCCAGCGTGTGTGTACCGGGATCCTCACCATTGCGCTTTTCCTTGATGGAACAGATCATACCACCGGATCTTCTCCCATGGCTTTGTTGATCAAGGGTTCCATACTTCTTGAACGTGTAGTGGAATTCTGGATGAAGCATCCAAGTAAGTGTTTTCCCGACGAATGTGACCTCAAACATACGGCGCTCAATCTTCCAGACTCAGGATTCGCGGATGTAACGGCATTTGACAGGCTCTCATTCCGATTAGAAACGTTTGAAATACAGCTTCCGATCGTTAGAGGGGAAAATTTTGTGGCAGGGCCTGCCCTTCAAAACCTCTTGGCGACCCACTGTTTGACCAATGTCGCTATAATACGGCTCCATGCGCCGCGCTGGGGTAGCTGCGCTGAGTCAAACCGTAAGGCTTGCAACGCCGCCGTACGCTTCGTTTCCGACACGACCGACGGGGGTATGCTACAATGGGAAACTGTTGATCCTATATTTGGGGTGGGTGTATATAGTACTGTTGGAAGACATTTTTCAACTGACTATCCCAGCCTTTGATCTCGACCGTATACAGCTTCTATATGTCTCGAATGAACCAAATCGAGGGGGCTGCCACTAATATGCAAACGTTGTGGGCAGTCATGTCCCATTTTGCGAAATTCTCTCCTTTGATCCGTACGTTTCTGGTGAACTGGATCGAATCCGGTTGACCTATTTGTTTGAAAAGAACATTGCCTCACTGCTGGGTAACCCATTTTATTGGCCGCGTAAATTTGAAATGACGCGGTGAGCTGGGCTCATCCTTTCGGACTGTTGTAACGTGCCTTCAAGTCAGCTAAAACGCAACCAGAAATTGGCACGAAGGTCGAGGATACTTACCAATGGTCAAAAATTAAAGTACATGGAGTGCTTAAACCTTTCGATTGAATACTATATAATATGTTCTATATTATCGTTGAAAACCTGAAAACTTCCTGAGGTTAAATGCAGTTCTACTCGGAACCCGGGCCGGTCACACAAATCAGGCGGCATCGTTACTGTCACCGTGCCTGCGACCACAACCTCACCCGGCTTTCTAGTATCTCCAACGACGCTCAGGATCTAAACTTCTTGCTCAGGTCTCCTCTGGCAGGTAGCTGGCAGGCGCGACGGAGCAATCATCTCGTTTCCTCGCGAATGGCTTGGATATCGTTTGTAAGCGCTAGCCAACGCGTCCGCAAGTCGTCCGTCACGGTAGCTAAAATCTTCCAGCGGTCCTCCAGGATTTCGAAGCGAAAGGCGTCTCCATGCGGATGCGCGGCTGACTTGTCTCTTTTTGCTCTTTCAAGAGATGCTGGCCACCAAAAGGCCTCAAGGGCCGCGGCCCTGCCACGTCGTCTTCCTAGCCTACCGCTGCCTAAGTCCATTGGCGTGGAATATCAGTCGATACTTCAATCACTCCGGAACTTCCGATGTGTTTCTGCCATGGCCTCCCAAAAAACATATCTGAAACGTTTAGTTTCAGGAGCGCTCCTGATATGTTTACTTTACGGTGCCGGGCTGGTAATACAAAAAGGTAATGTTCCGGTTTCCGGAACAGGGTAACTTCCAAAACCGAAATGCTATTTGCGAAAGGCTATTAACTGGGGTCGTCAACAAAACAGCGGTGAATCGCCTCGCCCAGTTGGTATCCATTTCAATCACAATTCTCTCCGGCGTTATTCCTCCAAAATATAAAAAGCACCATCGTTCACCGACTCTCAGCACCCAAATGTTCCTCGCACAAGCACCCTTGCTCTCACCTGTCTCGCTAGCGCCCCTGCCGGTCTCCTTTCCTCCTTGGGACGCCTTCCTGAATGTCAGTCAGACATCAGTCAACGACCTTTACACCTCGGTCGGCGGGCGGTTAATCCCAGGAGTCCCACTGGCCTATCCATGTTTCGAATACGGGCATAACGGAACAGAGTGTCTCTTAGTGCGGGTTAGTAATACGCTTCACCGTGGTTCCTGTCCACTAATCGTTTGGGAGTAGAATCAGTACACCAACGAAAGTAAATACTCGACAGGGCTGCACTCTTGTACACTCAACATCTCTGTTTAACAGCCTACCGTACCTCGGCATTCGGTGCTTTTATCAACACGCAATGGGAGACTTGTCAATCTACCGGTGCACAATGCCTGCTGGACTCCTCCGATCCTTCGAACGCGAAGATGACGATGCCGCCTCACCGCTGCGAATTAGGCAGCGTTCCGGGCTATTTCGTGAGTTCTGAGTTCGTTTACCGAGCATGGTGCCGACCCAATGTCCAGATCCAAGTTCGGGATGCCGACGATGTCGCAGCCGCATTCAAATTTTCGGAGGAAACAGGCGTCCCGCTGGTGATCAAAAACACGGGCGTAAATGATCCACTACTTCCCGCCCGCGATTGACCCTGATTGAATTAAATATCAGCACGATTATGAGGGCAGAAGTAGCGCTCCCCAGTCTTTGGCTTTATGGGTAATTACATACTCGTGCCTCGTCGCAGGTTTAAGTCTTGAATTTCGCAGATGCACCATCTTAAAGGCGTACGTATGTCATTATTTATCGACGAAAACCAAATATATTGAGCGTTGACGCCCAGATGTCTTACCAGTCCAATTTTGTTTCAGAAGGCTGCTCCTCGGCGCACTCTGCTGTTACACTTGAGGTAGCAACATCTGATCTCCCCCATTATGGGACGACGATCTCAATACTTTCTTGCAGGCGGGGGTTCAATGGGCTGAGGCGTACACCTTCGCGGATGCGCATAACATCACACTAGTTGGAGGTACATCTCATGTATTGATTGCCTCATGATCCTCAACGAATTCGATTTAGGGAGTGATCGATCTGTCGGGGCTGTTGGTGGATGGTTGCAAGTAAGTAATTGACTTTCCCGGTGATTATCCCTCTGAACACTGGAAATGCAGGGCGGCGGTCACAGTGTGCTGAGCAATACAATGGGGTTGGGAGCCGATCGAGTGGTACGTCAACCCGGGTATCGATCTCATTGCTGTGTAAACTCGGATTCGATTTCTGTGTCTGCAGCTTCAATTCAAGGTGGTTACTCCAGATGGTAAATTGAGAGTCGCCAACGCGTGTCAGAACGAAGATTTATTTTTTGCCCTGCGTGGAGGTGCGGATTCCAGTCCTGCTCTGCGGAATTACTCTGATCCTGAGCAGGAGGAGGGGGCACGTTTGGTGTCGTTATGGAAGCAACTATCCTAGCGGCTCAGGCGGTAACATTACAGGCCGTGATCGTCTCTTGGTCCGTTCCCAACCGCACGCTGACAAAAGAATTATGGGAAATCCTGACGGACAACGGTCTCCGCTGGGCCACGGACGGATGGGGTGGTTTCTCCATGGCTGAACTGGCCATTCTCGTCACTCCGAGTCTCGACACTGTCCATGCCGCCGCGTCCATGGCCCCGCTGATTGATTTCGGCCGTAGACTGCAGCAAGAAGGGATTGAGGGTGCACAGCTGCAAGTCACGACTTTCCCCACATTCTTTTCGTTTTTCGAGGAATTTTCCTCGCAGAACGTTGCTGTGAGTCATCCTTGATATCGATCGACCCGCCGACTCAATCTCCCGAACGCTTAGAGCGTCGGAACAAGCATAGCCATCGCGTCCCGTCTCGTAAATAAATCAAACTTCCAGACTCCCGCCAACCGATCGGCTCTGGTGGCGCGCCTCCTAGATACGAATGACGCTGGACCGGGGATGATTATTCTACTCGCCCCTCCGGTGTCTTATGCGAGCCAGGGCGGGACGAGCGTCACGGACGCTTGGCGCTCAAGTGTCTATCACGTTACGACAGTGGCCTCATGGGAATGGAATGCGACGGCCACGGAGAAACGAGCAGCCTATCATTCCGCCAGTAGCGCCATCGATAACCTGCGGAGAATTACTCCAGACGCAGCATATCTGGTTCGTGACTCGCCGGATAATGTTCCGTCGCGGGCGTTCACCCGATTGTCATGCAGAACGAGGCGGATGTATACGAACCAAACCATGAGGGTACAGTATCTCAGAGCCCCCAATTTCTTCCCAGAAGTAACAACCACCACAGTTTCCTTCTGGGGCTCGCATTATGAAGAACTTCTACGCATCAAACAAAAATAGTGATCTTGTAACTTCTGTTGCGTTCTTTATGCAATCTAATCACACTATAGCGACCCCCACCGCCTCCTTGACTGCTGGCACTGCATCGGCTGGAACCCGGAATCAGCGCGCTTCTCCTGCTATCTTTGAAATGCGTCCCTGTTGGGAATGAGGTATACTGCGCCGGACGGACAGGCAATCAGATTTTTTCGCTCTTCTAATCGTTTCAACCTTCATAGACCCTGATAATAGCATTCCTGATCTTCGCGCAATGAGCGGAATTTCGTCATTCTACTCGCGACATTCCACGTTTTTGTACCCTACTTTATCGTCCACACACATATAGATCGGCCCGATTCCGAAGTCGGAACTTGTATCCAGTCCTACCGATTAGATCTGCGGAATGAAGAATATACAATAATAAATGAAGCATAGTGAATGATACGAAACACGGAGAATGCTGATTCAGGCTGCGCTGCCGTCTACACGCTTGCGTAGCACATACGGCTCCACGAGTGGGCATTGGATCAACGCGCGCCAAAGCTGCCGCCAGGAGATCGGATTCCCCTGCGCCGAACGATAAGCACACCAGAAGCGGCCAATGAACGCCGAGGAACATACGCTGTCCTTTTGCATCACGCAAAAGCTTCCTTGGGCGCCGTGGTACTCGAAAGCTTCGATCTCGACCCACCCACGGAAGACCTCTTTCCGTGTGTCTTGCCCGCCGATACGGATGCGCAGCACTGTGGAGGGCGGCGCCTCGCGGCAGGTCACACCCAATGACGCGAGGCCGTCGCGCACGAAGGGAAGGAGGTCGGTCGGAGGGAGGCTCGCGTAGAACCGTGTTAAGTGCGGGGTGTAGCGCGTTCCGGATTGTGTTTGAGACTATGTGTGAATTAGTCGCGCATGTAGGCCGAAGAGAAGTAGCACGCACGAAGAGCATGAGTGTCTGCGTGAACTGCGAGTTGTGCGCGGCGGAGAGCATAGGTTCGTCACCATCTTCGTCCGTGCTGTCGTTTCTACAAAGCATATTTTATCACTAAAGATTGAGATAAGTGAATCATAGCGTACCGCCGAGTGAGATCGGGAGCCGCGAGGTCGAGGTCCCCAGCAGTTCGAAGAGACTGTGTTAACGCCTGAGCCAGGGACGCGGCACCTTGCTTAGCCAGCTGGCTTGGTCTGTTTGGCGTGATCATGCTACTGGCCGTTCTTGGCGGTGAAACACGTACCGACTACACCACGGGTGTTCAAAGGCGTCGTCAAGAGTAAACCGCTCTCTGGGATCGACGGTGAGGAGGCCCTGGAGCAGCGCTGCAAACAGATCGTTATCATTGAAGGATCAGTAGTCAACTTAGCGAGGTGAACGAACAGAGAGCATCGGAGCTGAAACGGCACCATGGCTGTTCTTGGAAAATTTCTCCGCTCAGATAACGCATGAATTCAGGGCTGTTTTGAGTCGGCTCGTCCCATGGCGTGTCTGTTCAGCCGGGAATCAGGACACGTGTCAGGGCGGAGGGAGGGGGATGGAAAACGAACTTCCAGCGAGGAGGGTGTACAAGATAACACCGACACCCCAGACGTCGATTGGTTCGGCTTCATATGGACGATCACTATTCAGCTACGTCGAATTCAGAAAGATTCACAAGATCCAGGCCGTTTAGCATACCTCTGGGGCCACATAGGGAAGACTCCCACACCTTTCAGTCAGTGTGCGCGTTCGCCCAGTCTCTTTGAGCTTGAATACGGAAGAGAGGCCAAAATCGGATATTTTGAGGGTCCCGGCGACATCGAGAAGGATGTTTTCCGGCTTGAGGTCTCGGTGACATACACCCTCTTTGTGAATGTAGTCCTTCAAGATGTTTAGCGGTGGCGCGTCATGCGAAACGTAGCTCGTACCATTCCGGCGACGAGCTGATTGAAGTAGTAATGTGCCACTTCATCGCCCACTCCAACATCCGGTGCTAATAAGGGTTCAGATTCAGGATCCTGGACATCGGAATAACGCACCGATCTTGTCAAAGAGATCTCCGCCGGCGGCCAGCTCGAGCAGGACATAGAAGCCGGGGTGAAATTGGTGTTGATGCTTCAGTTCGACGACAATCGCATTCATGAACTGCAGAATGTTTATGTGTTTCAGCGCTGCATGTATGCGTAGCTCTTTTTCAATGGTTTTCCGTTCTTTCTCGGTTGTTTGTGGCGTCAGCGACATCACTTTGCAGGCTGCCACTCGGTGGTCCGTCAGGTTCACGGCACGAAATACCCTGAGTAACAGATAGTTTAAGCGGACTGTGCCATCGAGAGAGACTCTCCCCTGACTTTGAAAAGCCGCCACCGCCGATTTGTTGGACAAGGTCGTATCCTAGAATGGAGCTCAGAACCACAGCCCTGGATAGATGCCAGATCAAGACGCACCGGCCACTCTCGGGTACTTTGGACTTGTCATTTTCGAGCCAATGAGGGCGTTCCCGCGTTGGGATTTGTCGTGGTGGAGGTTTGGTGAAAGAATGAGTGGCAAGTCACTCGGCACGTGACGTGACGAGCCGTGCCTGGAGCCGATCAAAGCCGTTTGCCGAGCAAGTCCGACATCGCTGTGTTCGAAGTTGACGTTCATTAATTTCATATCAATTTTCATTGAGAGCAGAAGCGAAGAGGCGCTATAAAATGTCCTTCCATTGAGGAACCTTCACTCTTCCCCAACTGAAATTCACCCCCATCCAATTTCCTATGTTGTAATTACAAATCTGTCTCTTCTTTCTCATTTTCGGTCGAGCCAAGGTCTAGCGGTGCTTGTATTGTCCCCAGCTCAAATGATCGATTCTCTGTAAGGACTTATAACCCGGGCAAACCAAACCCTCTTTGTGTTGAACGAGATCCTCACTCAAACCCTCTCAAACGTTGACTGAGGAGCTAGTTCTTGTGAGTTCCACACGGGCCGTCCTGACAGTATTTTTACGACCCTGTATTTTCAGCGGTGAAATCATTGCATTCTGTAGCTCGTCATGTTTTGCAATCCATTCGTGTTCATTTATTGAACCTTTCCGCATCCTTGCTATATAGATCGCTCGTTTCATTCCATAGATCTTGCATTTAACCCCTTCTCTTTCTGGGTCTGCGACTCCACATCCAGTTCTTCCGCACCATCATGCTCTTCCTCGTCGGGCGCGTCGTAAGGTAAGATAAGGTTCAGGAGTGCGGCAACGATTCCCGCCGAGAGGACTTCAAAAAAAAAATCGTATGAGCCAGCCATTCAGATAGACAAACTACGAAACCAGCCCCACTCACACGGCGTACTCAGCACAATCGTAATCGAGTCGAAGAACCCCTGTAGCGCCTTGTTCGGGTGGTGCACCCCATCGAACAGGTGCGTGAAGATACCCGGCACGAGCAGGTCACCCACGCCGAATGAGAGCGCTGCTGCTAAAACGAAGCGATCCCGGCGCGTGTACGTCACGTATGAAAGGACACGGAGGCCCGAGACGACGACGGAGGCGAAGAGGAAGGTTGTGACGCCACCGAGGACGGGGTTCGGGATCGCGAGGAGGGCACCGGAGATCTTGCCGAGGACGCCGAAGAGAATGAGGAAAGCGCAGCACCAGCGACCCGCCCCGCGGTTGGCGCAGCGCGTGATGGCGATGACACCGTTGTTCTGCGGCGGCGAGGAGGGTAAGTATTTTTGGAATTGGGATCTGCGGGGGCGATCTGGGTGCGTACCTGGGCAAAGATGGACAGCGGCGTCACGGTGAATAGTGCGGAGAGGAACCCGCCTAGGCCGTCGCTCTGCGGGGATTCAATGGGGAATTTTTTCCCAGCGGAAGGGGACTCACAAGCACCCCTCCCTGGATTCTGGAGTCAAATTCTGGGCCATCGACTTCCTGCCGGGATACTTCCGCTGATGCTGTAATATCGCCTGGAAGATAATCTTCAGTGCCAGATTCGAACAATATCCGAGACTTATCTACCAATTGCTTCCATTGCCAACGATACTGCGGATATCTTGAGGAGCCGTTCAATGAGGGACAAAATTGAAGTGAACTCACCATAAACAGCGAGCATGGGTAAGATGGCTGGCGGATACACGCCGATCTTGAATGTCTTTACCCTGCCAGCCGGTTATCGGCTCGATTCAGCTTTCCAGGAAGACGCACGACGCATTCGTACCAGAGGAAGGTGATCGCAGGCGCGGTCTTTATGCTGCTGCCGTCAATGTATCCCGCGGCGCCAGAGACGATACAGCCTACGATGAGGCCGACGATTATGCTGATATTCTTGAGGAACGGGGAACCGAATAGCTCCGTGAGGATTATGCTGACGAATGACAGGAAGCCGAGCCCTATAAATTCGGGCGAGGCCCATCTATAAAGGCCCAATATTTTCGTAAGTAACGCCACTTACGGAAACATGGTAGAGAAGAAACATACGGGAGTGGTCTGGGCGCAAAGATCGTCGGACATAGCTCAAATATACCACTCGTTGGAAAGTCTTGGCAGCCATTTGAGCCACCGCCCCAGTTGAGAACCCCCGAGGAACCTATCAGTGAAGCACCAATCAAAAGGATCACCGTGCCTGTTTGATATCGTGCATGAAGAGACAGGCAGAATATGAAGTAGGAGTCTCACCCGTAACCAAAGGTGGAAATATTCGCTGGAGAACTCGTGAAGGGACGAATGACATGCCAATTTCAAGGAAGGAGCAAATCATGGATGTCCCTAGGCTCATTCGGTCGATAAGCACGAAATATTTGGAAAGACAACAGGAGCGCACCCAAGAGCTTCCCATATGCATCCGGACATGGTCCCCGTGTGATCGTACCATCAGCCGCCGTCGTAGACGGACATGTCCCGTCGTTATACATAGCATCAAATATCTGAAATAATAGTTCGCTGGCAGTTGGAAATGAGAAGAATAAACGCACGGCATTCGCTGTACTGAGCGTCGCGAAACTAGTTCCAACGACACTTATGAGGCCCGTCCCGAGATGAAAACCGCGAAACAGCTTCATCCTCGACATTTGGACAAGGCTGAGTATTCCTAGACAGATAATGTCAGACCAAGGTCCTAAGACTGGACCGATAAGACGAACCACATCCAATCAGTGACGCCGAGATCATGTAGGCGGACGTGGCGTTATCCAAACTAAGCGCAGATGCAAAAATTATGGGCGGTGTGATCAGTCCTGCGAGCATCGCCAGTGCGTGCTGCAGGCCGCTCGTTATAGCGAGCGCGAGCGGGAGGTCAGCATCGAGTGCATAGAACGGCGGGGGTCTTGATTTCTTATGACTCCCGAACGGCAAGCTTGGTGTACAGAGCCTACGGGACTATCGGGGAGCCGAACGGCTTCAGAATGCGGGCGGACTCACCATGCATAGTCGTAGTCGCCGAACCAGCCATCGCGTGTTGTAACTTTCGTCTTCAAACGTGAAATCCTACCCGACTTGCGTGGGTTCAACGACGGAGGCTGAGTCTCGCTGGGCTGCTGCACCTGCGGGAGGGACGACATGTTTGTGGGCGGAAAGAAGCCTCGGCGCAAAGAAGCTCCCGTAAAGCCGAGCTCAACATTGCGCGGAGATATCGGGATTATCCGGAGTATTTTTGTAACTCAGCGTCAGATAAGGAGACGCGATCACGTGTGATCATATTGAACCGTGTCTAAACGAGTCGGAGCTCGTCGCTGAGGTCGTTCTTGACGAATAAAAAAAATCATTCCCAGACGGATGAGTGCCCAGGATTCCAAATGCTTTTACGCCCTGCACAATTTTTGCCAAATGCTCATCATCTTGCGTTGTCCACCCCGCGTTCAGGTCTTACTGTAGGACTGCCAAGTACTACAGAGCTGTATGCAGCATCAACATGATCTCGAACGTAACGCGACTTACCATGTAGATTATTCTCTTGGAAGGTTAGGGCTTCATCAAGTTATTCCATGACGACGGGGGGACAGTAAATATATACCACGGAAGATGCTGAATGTCAGGGCGTGGATCGCCTCGTGAGTTTAGTGAGTGGTACACGAATTCACCTTACAATGGGTCAGGTTTCTGACCTCGCGGACTTCGCGGAAAAGAGTCGGATTGTTCAATCGCGCTCTGGGATTGTCAGCCTTCGTCAGCCTCGGTGGAAATCACAACAGGCGGACGTGGTCAATTGGTGTCATGCTAAATTGTCTCAAATGGAGTCCGGACCCGTGTTCGAAGCTATATTTGCCAATAATGAACGTACAGATTGCCTTACCACATGAGAACTCAGGGTGAGGTAATCGAAAGTAGAACGCCAATGAAATGGCGTGAACAAGTCTAAGACATCTGTAGAATATTTCGACCGGAATTTCAAGCGCAGAAAAACGGGATGGTTTCCATAATGAGCTCTTCTCCGTAGCCTTGGAAGAGCCAATGAGGATAAGTTCAAAACTTACTGTCCAGTGGCTATTTGTTACAACTGAATGTAGCTAGATCCGCTCACCTTATTATCATGGCCGGAGGTCGGGTTATTGAAAATATAGCCAGAGCTCATTCCCCGAGGCAGAGATTCGGCTCACATTACCTCTTCCATCGCTCGCCGAAAACGCTAGGCCCGGAAGGCCCGGACCCTGAGCAGCAACATCAAGTATCACCCATGTTGTCTCGCATGCGATTCGTCGCTACCATTCGATCGGGCATGAAGATGAAAGAACGGAGTCCGTAAGATCGTCGATGTTGTTGGGGGAGAATTGGGAAAACAACCCCACCCTTTGACACCCTTTGAGATGAGAGGGAATGGGAAAGGAAGCATATTATTCCAATAAGGGCGACTCTGTTTTGGTTCGAGGAATGTAACGACGACATTGTCGAAGCGATGTCTACTTTTCCGCCTTGACAGCATCAACATCCACCCCATACTCCTTCAAAAGTTGGCTTTTGAGCTTTGCGACGCCGAACCCGGGCGCATTACGCGCCGTCGGTTCTAGCATCGAGAACATCGACAATACCTGACGCGGCGCGTGATCGCACACGGCGCGCCGCATACAAAGCTTGAAGAACATGCCGCCCGTGGCGTCCTGCAGTATGACGCCGTGGTCCGGATGCGGGTGCGGCCGCACGAGAACGTAGTCCATCTGCGGGTTCTCCTTCAGGAGCTTAAGCTGGTGGAGGAGCGCGGGCGAGCGCGTGTAGCCGGGACTGGGCGGCGGGAAGTCTTCGTCGTCGTCGTCAGCAGGCACTGCGTCGGGCGTGCTGGGGGAGAGGAAGGCCTCGGCAATAGCACCTTTCTTGCCGCAGATGGTCTTGTGCGGCGGTTCGCCTGTCTTCCAGTCCGTCGTCTGGCAGTTCCTGTAGGTGTACGGAGTTGAATTTGAGTATCATGTGGGGAGCGGGAAGGGACAGACTTGGAGCAATAAAATACGAGTCGACCGACCGCCTTGCAGCGCTGGCATGCCGAAAGCGTCTCGACGCCAGCCTTTTCGGCGGGAAGTCTACACGAGGTGCAGTGCCGTCCAGCCTGAGGAAGTTGCCGATTCGCGGCGGTTTCCTTTGCGACACTCTTCACGTCCACTTCGTGACCGAAAAGTTTTTTGAGGCGTTTCAATTCGTCTGGGTCTTCTCGCTGTCCTTTGTCGAGGCCGTAATTCTCGTATTCACCGTACTGTCCATGTCTTCAATGAAAGATAGTGAAGGAAAAGCGGGAGCTCGACGCACGAAGGCCAGGAGGATGTTCCAAACAACCATCGTCAGAAGATATGTGCGCCCATTGTCACATCCCTTTTTGGCCATGACACATCCGGGATGCGGGTTGGGACCCTCGACGGAGCTGATTTTATCGTATACGGCGTTAGGTACGGTCTTGTAATCGTTAGGAACTTTATCGAGGTCTTGATGCGTCAATTTCTTGAGCAGTTCGATGAAGCCTTTGCCAGACTCGTGATTAAGTCGTTTCAGAGTAAGCTCGGGGCACCTGAAAGACATTATGGTGAGCGGTTCGAGGATATCATGCGATAACAAATACCATTTGCGATGGCTTTCAAAGTCGGGGCTAGCAAGGCACGCCCGGACGAGACCCTCCAAAATAAAATCTTCCCGCTCCTTCACCGAGCACCGCGTCGTCCAATGCGCCTCGAAGTCGTCCTCGGCAAATCTTTTAGATGCTTTACGCGTCAGGTCACGCTGAAGAACGCATATTTGCGACTTCATGCTCTGCAGAATTGAGACATTCCCGTCCGACAGCATCATATCGTAATACTCCTTAGGCAGCCCGGAAATGACACTGGGAATGGGACGGCGGTTTGGGACGGAGATTTCAACGCCGGATCCAAAAATTGTGACCAGATCGCTCTCCCAAGCGGCGTTCCACCCTGGAGGCTGTATTTGAGTCGAGTGGCACCGACAACAAAGATAGAGACGCACCGCGGCGGTCTTCGCTAAAAGGCGGGGATTTGGGAGAGTCTCCGAAGCCCATTATGTGCGTAGAGAAAGTCAAGAGGAAACTTGAATGAGGAGCACGCGTGAAACTGAGTGGAACTCTGAAAAGAGGGGAAGAAAACAAAGACAAAGCGGAAGTTTGATCCGCGACCTTCGAGTCACATGTCGGCGTCTTCCGAATCTCACACTCAGGCGGGTTGGTTGCGGGGCTCAGTTGACGAGCAGAAATCGAATGGACCAGAGACAGGCGTGGGTTTTGTCTCGGAACTTTCAATCCGCCAATAAGCTAAAGACCATTACTGGTTAAGCGCTGGGGGGCGCTATAACCGGTGTGAAAACTAGTAGTTCATCATCTAAGGTATGTACATCTACAGAGTTGAAGCAGCGTATAAGCATGACAGCGAGTACTTAATATACAGAGTATGAATTCATTTATGGTCCATCAAAATGTCGCGGCCCATGCCCGCATATCGACGCCGTTGTTGCGCGAGTCCAATATCCAGGCATAATCCTGGCAGCCGATGATTAGCGTTAAGTTGGTGGAGCGAGTATCTACAACGCACAAAGAGTTGCGCGGGTGTCCGCCGCGCGTCGGGATCCTTCTCGAGGCACCCATTGACAAAATCCTCCGGATCTTGTCCGAATTTGCCTGGGGGAAGGCGCGGAGAGGGTTCGTTAACGATTTGGTGCATCAGCTCGATGATGCTCATCGTCATGGCCCCGCCGTGAAGGCTTACGCCCTTGCTTCGTCGCCGGGCGCGCCGCTTGCTTGTGGCGCTCATAGGCACCTTAAGCGAGTCGCGATTGTTGGATGGCGTCGTCGGCGCTTGTTCGAGATCGGAGTCGTCCGAGTCGGAGAACGAGTCGGAGAAGGGGAATTGTCCGACAGAAAGCTCCAGGAGGGTGATCCCCAACGACCAGATGTCCGATTTGACCGAGTACGTTGCACCTTGAATGCGTTCCGGCTACGGAGTAATTCTTCAGGATCAATGAAACCTTGTGAAGAGTAGCTAGACTCACGCTCATGTATATGGACGTCCCAACGAATGTGTTGGCGATCGAGTTGATAAGTTCACCGGAAACGCCGAAATCGCATAATTTGATATCACCCGCGCTATTACACAGGATATTGGAAGGTTTGATGTCTACGCGCCGTGAATGAATTGAATGCAACAAAGGGAGGTAACTGACCGCGATGGATGATGCGATGTACGTCGTACAGGTATCTCAGGCCCTCCAGCACGGCCACTGCCACCTTGCCGACGATTTTGATGTCGATAGCCCCGATGCGCTTGTATATCCCGTCGAATGAGCCCTTGTCCATGAACTCCATGCAAATGCAGATATTGGGTTCGGCGAGATAGGCGCCGTATGAGGATACAATGTAGGGTGAGTCGCAATCGTGCATGATCTGAAGCTCGAGGAGGATCTTCTTCCGCTCGGCGGGCTTCGCGTCGATCAGCACAATCTGCCTCCGTCATCAGCGGTGGACTGTGAGCTGGCATACTCTGAAACACTGGGCGCACCTTTTTGGCCATGATCGTACCCGTCGGTACGTGCTGGACCTTCATCACACTGCCCCCGTTTCCTTGCCCCAGCTCCTGCAGGTTATTGAAGTCGTCGTTTTTCAGGTCGAACTCCTTGTACTGCGGCTTGGGGTCCAGCGAAGCTATTGTACTGGAGAGGGATGCCTGCAGCGAGGTCGACTCGGGTGGGGAGAGCAGGTCTGGACCCGGGACCGCCAGCAAGCCGTGGTTTTCGCGGAGTGGTGGGGGTCGTTGGCGCGGGCCCAGGGGCGCCAATCGTGATGGGACCGGTTCGACATCGTTGGGGCCAAGAGACGCGGCAGGGAGCTGGAGGTCTCTGAAGTTGCGCTTCTTGCGTATGGACATGGAAGGATTAAGCAGAGTTCATTACCCGACAACGCATCTCGCGTTGATAAGGGGACGAATCAATTATTGAGATTAGCTAATGTCCGTGGAGTTTGATTTCGGGGAATTACCCTATATGGGTAGACAGGCGCCCGTGGGCGCTCACAGTGCGCTCACCTTGGCGCTCAAGAGCTGACCTTGAAATAGGAAGCGCCGACGCCGAGACCTTGAGTCAGTTTTGTGGACGACTCCCGAACCGAACTCGAAATGTTACAGCCTGCCAGTGCCAGGTGCGTGATGGCCCGTGCGTCGCGGGACAGCCCGCGAAACTCAATCTGTTGTCGTGATATCGATAAGAAAGTCTGCCGCCATGAAATGTTGTTCACACTTGAGGTTCTAACCGTTACCGGGCCATTGCTTACCGCTCCAGCAGCAGCTTGAGCGTGTTGACATTTTTTCTGGAACCTCAACTGCTCGGTTTTTATTAGGTTGATTCTTTTACTGTGGGAATATCATCTGGTTTTTTGAGTAATTACGCAGTCCGGCGCTCGGGGTGTGCTGGCCAGCCAGGACGCCTGTCGGGTTTAGTTGGTGCCGTTGGTGCAACGTGAATAGGGGCCAGGGCCATAATTTACCTAGCAACGGTATGGCGATTATGTGTTGGGCAGAAGGAAGTAGGGAGGGCCTCAAAATCTGCTGAAGTCAAGCTTTACCTTAAAGTGCTCGACGCCGTGGAACGAGTGTGCTTTGTTTGTGTTGAAAGGGCACGTGCACCATCGGGAGATACCGTGATGGGTCGGATCAACTCGGGTTCCCGAAAAAGTAGGGACAGTTATGAATGTGCAGAAACCTGCTAAGCAAGGTGACCTCGTCGAAAATGTGGAAGCAAAAATATACCGAGAGGCGGACTCTCCTATAAGTCGGTGTTATTGAATCGAATAGGCGACGCCCGTTTATTGAGGACGCCCGGACAGCGGAATTCGGGAATCGGGTGCACGATCAGCCCTCAAGCCAGGATTCTTTGGTATAGGAAACCGTTTATTGATCAGTCGAGGCATTACCTTAGAATTATACTCGACTCTCCTCGACTCTCAGTTCTTGCCCGGACTCACTGCGTTCCGCTAACCCCTAGACTCAGGTCTGGCCAGCCGATTGTAGCTATGGCTAGGCCAGACTAGATTGGCCTAGATCACTACACAGACCCTGTTTAGATCCCTACACTCACATCTTGGACAGCTGAGTGTAGCTGACTCTAGCCCTGTGTAGCCTGGTGACAGATCACATAGACTGACTCCGTGTAGCCCAACTCTGATCTGTATAGGTCATTGTAGCCATTTGAATTTTTGTCTATTAAAATCTAGATGGCCTATTCTTACCCAGTGTTCAAAAAAGATTGTCAAAATATGGTCCAAATTTGACAAAAGGCCAGACATTCAGCTGGGGGCACCTCTGTATAGATGACTAGAAAGAGCTACACTGACCTAAACTAACCTCAACAGACCTCCAAAGACCTACTCAGAGCTATGCAGACCTACCCAGAGCTAACCAGACTAAGTCTAGTCACCTATCCAGAGCTATATGCCTAGGTACCTAACCTGAGTCTGAGTCTAGGGGAGGCCGGAACGCAGTGACTCCCTTGGAAACAAATTAGGCTTGGCAGCATCTCACGAGCAAAATTGAGCGCGAGGGAACAAGACTTACGGATGACTTGCGGATCGAAAGGAAGAGCCAAGACAGAAAGAGAGGTACTTGTCTAGTTTAGATCTAGTTTCAGTCGCGTCAGACAAATGAGTTGTTGAGCAGAACAACGAGGAACGCAGAACAAATACAAAATGTTAAATGGATCAACGGTCAACGAGTTCAAAATTGAGATACATCGCGACGCACTGGGCAGAAGATATATCAGCACATGCCAGGCAATTTTGAGCAAAGGGAAAAGGAAGTACAAAGGACATCCGACGGCTGCCTCCGAAACCAATCTGACGTCCGAAAGGTGAGGGTGAATTGTGAAGTGCGGACTGAGGGATTTGGGTACGCAGACAAGTTGGGAAAGAGGGACGGCGTTCGAAAGAGGATCTACCCGGTTTCCGCAAGGACGATGTGTGGGACGTCGATCAGCCAGTGCGTGCATCGGAGTGAGGACAAGGTTACCGACGGGAGGACAGGGTTTGGAAGGACTTGTACTTTGCAATGCATGTAGACCAGCTCGAGGCGAACTCGACATGGGAGTCCGGGGAGCTTGCTGCAGTCACAGTCGTCCGCGGTCCTGGATCTGTCTGCGTGTGGTAGAGGATCTGTTTCGAGGCGTCTGTCAGTAAGCGCGAAAACCGATGGGCAGCATTTTTCACGCACCAGGTGGAATCGTTCACTCCATCGTTGGAGCTGTTCAGATCCGCGTTATCCGAACCTTCACGCACGTCTTTCTCCCTTGAAAGATATTACCAGATCGAGACTGCTGCACCGTCAGAGGAACTCAGGAAACTTTGGGGTAGACAAAGAAGGTTTTTCCGCTGTGGGACGGATTGCCTAGAGCTGCTGCGTGGTTTATTTAGCTCGCCGGTGAGAGCGGCTATGGCGCCACGTGCACTCAAACACGACCACGTGTCAAAACTTAGTTTGAACTTGAACTGAGGAGCCTCGCCTTGGCCTCATATCTGCCCTTCATTATTTCAGGAAGTGTCGGAGATCCCATACAGGCCGCCGATTCAATGAAGTAATCCTTGGGCCAGAGCAACTGAAGTGCTGTACTTTCTTTGATTGTCTCTGCGCCTACAAACGAGCTCCTGAGACTGCATTTTTCCGACGGAGATACCGGAAAATTGCGAGCGCACTTATCAACCAAATCTGTCGCAAATTGCGGCAGGCACCATCGAACGGAAAATATGTTTTTTAAGTTGGACAGATCGGATTCTATGTGTCAGTCCGCCATTTTCTTTTCTATTGAGTGTCGGGTTCCCATCCATTGGAATCGGACAGTGTCACTGTTGCCTTTCTCAGAACTGGCGCAGAAATTTATTCGCAGGCGTGTACCCGTCAAGTTGAGTTTGAGTGAGTGCTCGCGGAACGCATGGAGGGGATGGATAGATAGATCACCCCTCTCAAAGAAACAGAGAAACCCCTACATAGGTTAGTTTTTGGTCGGATTCTATCTCACCACAAATGCCAAGTACTCACCATGGCATGCGAGACTGACGCTTATCAGTCATGCTCGCAGATCTTTGTCAGTGCGGGAACTGCAAGCTCGCAAACGGAAACCAAAAGCATAGAAGGCGAAAGGCACTCGCCCTGTCACTTCTGCCAGTCATACACAATCTTGACATCGGTCAACGGTCTAAGAGTATGTACGTCTACGTCCGTGCACAAATATTCTTGATTTAATGAGTGGTAAGACCGCCTGAGCCCCGCGAATACCCTACATAGATTTACATAACGAACGACTAGATACGACGGATAACTTATGGAACTGCCTGCCACCGGTTCCACCCTCCTTCCCTACGCAGATGTATACACTTCATTGCACGCGGGGTTTAGGATCCTCCATGCGCTCGACAATCTAGAAAGTCACGGCGGGAATTCAGCGCCCGGCCCAGGCAAAAAGCGGGCAGAAGGGGCAAGGCGTACCTTCGTCATGTGAATCCCGTACTCGAGGTCCGGCTCTGCGTCGCCGTTGTAGGTAATGCTCTGCAAGGTACCGCGTCAGGGAAAGAAACTCTATTAATGCTTGGCAGCCACGTACGCCTGGTGGGCCATCCAAGTAGCTGTCCTTTTTCGCAGAGCACGTCAGCTATAGGAAGGAAGGAATATCGAGAATATAGATACCTGTTTCCCGCTGGAGCCGCCGCCGCGCCCGCCCGGAGAGAGCACGACGTTCCGCTGTTGCTGGAAGGTCGACGAGTTGGAGGCGTTATTCAGGCTTTGCCGCGCGTTCAGCGTACTGAGCAGGCAGTTCGAATAGAGCTTCGACAGCGCGAGGTCCCAAACAAAGTTCCTGCATGCCCGAAGGGTGAGTGATATTCATAGCACTACATGTGGGTTACGTACACAGCGTAATGCTGCGGGATAACCGGTCAGATGATGCGGTGATAAGATGAAGGCGGAGGACTAGACTTACCGGGAGGGCCATGAAGCACACGACATCCAGGATACTGAAGACCGCACTAGAGCCGAGTTCCCCGTTAGCCTTGCAGTGAGATTGAAGGGCAGCACATACGTTATCATGCCAGTCTGGATCGTAGCTGCGCATGCGGTCGTCAGTCTTCTCCCGACATCAGGACCAAAAAGGTTGTACTTCGGATAATTTTGTCCAAAACCGAATCGGTCGCAACGAACCCCGTCTTCTTTTTACTCTGATTATCGGGGTTTGTGAGTGTGCGGTTCGGATGCCCGGCACGCGGGAACTTACTAGGGTTATAACCAGCGAGATGGTAATGAGGACGTCCGCGACACAGGACGCGAGGAACCACAACAGCGCAGAGTTGTGCAGCAATGGCTTCTTGGCGAATTCGCGTAGGATCTGGACCATCGCCTGGAGCCGGAAAAAAAAAAGACGACAGGTAAAATCAGCGCTGGAGCCGGAGCGGCGGTAGTAGTGGTTTCGCGCACCGACGTCCAGATGCCGCCCGCTGCAAAAAATAAATGACACAATGTTGAGTAAAATACCCGACAGGTGAAATGAGGTGCGTACCAAAGCTCCCTATCGCAAACACCGAAATGACCAATGGTATCCACGGTGACTTCGTCAGTTGGTGGATGCGCCATGCGAAGAAGAGTTGGATCGGCATGGAGACCAGGACCTACGGCGGTCATTAATATGTCTCGAAGATGCTATGGAAGGACTCACGACACATAACGGCTCTGAAAAACAAGGGGAGGGAGTTAGGCTACATCGATGTCAGAACAAGGAATGGGATCCCGTACGGGTCATGAACACTAGTATGAAATTTAAGTCCCAGACAAATTGAGAACGGATTTAAGAACGTACCGGTTGGGAAGAAAACTGGTTTTTCACCTATCGAGCCAGGGTGAGGACGGGGACGAAGAAACAGCAATTTTTCTTGCCATATTCAAGAATGAGCGGCTGATACATCATTGCGATATCCAGGGCCGTATTGGAGGTCTCCACGAAGAAAAGGAAGCCGACCTGCGAAAAATGAGTGATCGCTCGAGAGAACTGACGGCCACCATACGAAGAGGCGTATCCATAATGGATCCCTAAGAAAGCTCAGGTTACGGAGAGAGTCATAGACGGACGGGTTGCACGCACTTTTTGTAGACTTGGTAGTAGGTCAAGATCTACCGAGTACGAATGAGCTCGGTTCCGATTAGGATGATCGAGCGCCATACCTGGCCTACTAACACCTGCGGATGTCCTCAGTCGAGGCGCGAATATAGGGAAAGATGTGATGACTCACGCCATACAAAATCATATTGAAAAAGACCCCAATTATCATGGGCCCATATCTGTTGCCCATACAAGATTAGCACAAATCAGCAACAGTGGAAGCTGGCACCAACGATAGCTGGATGTTCGGGAGCGGAGCCATGGGAGAGAATCGACGACGTGAGGACAAGATTGGCACACCTATAAGTATGAATTCTGCAGCGATTCCCCCGAGGCGCGTGACGCGGAGCCAAATTATTCCCAGTAAGAATAAATGTGACAGATCGGCTCGCGGATCTGTGGCGCAATGTGGCGATACTGGGTAGCCCAGCTCGAGCCTGGGCTAGAGAAGGTGCATACCGGACGTCCCGTGTGACCGCGAGGAAGTTCGAGAAGCTGTTAGCAGGCACAAAGCGGTCGAGGGATGATCATGATTGTTGTTGATGTGAAGCATTCCACGACGCTCATCGGGGTGTGATCCGTTTCTCACTTGGGAAATGAAGGCCGCATTCCATATTGGGACCGGGTTTAGAAAGTATCTCCAGTCTTTCACAATTGCACCTGCGCGACTGAGAGAATATAGAATCTGCTACCGTTATCCAGCGTTCATCAGAAGGATAAACATAACTGACAAGAGCGGTACGCACCCACAGAAATGACACTGATAGGAACCCAGTAGCACGCGAATTAGACTAATATCAAGAATCGCCAATGAATTGCAGAAGCAACGATAACTGCGATTGAGCTCGACAGATGCCCCGAAAACTGCTGAGACTGCCAAAATCAACAATCGAGCAGTCCAGAGATCAGCGGGGTCAAAGTGAAAGGTGACAAGGCCACGTAAATTGACTGTTGGCTTGTGTGATGCACAGAAAAGATCCGCGGCGTCTATTCATGAGGATGAGAACGAGGCGACAGGCGGTGGTGGATGTATATAGGCCGAGGCTCATTCCGGTTCAAACGGGTACAATGTTGACGGTGAATAGACTAAGATGGACTCCCAAGGGAGTCGGTCTAGAAGAAGCTCGAGAGCTCAGCGATGGCCACAAACGAAGCAGTGTACATATGGGTTCTGCCAAAGGATGATTGCCACGTCACCCAGATGCCTGGATCGCCCATCATAATTGCCGGAAACGCCGAGACATGCAGAGCGTAGAGATTTTCCTTTAACGGCGCCTTACCTGAAGGGAAAAAAACCTGTATGACACCCGGCGCGAAAGGTTATGGCTCGACCCAGTGCTACCCGTTTCATAAGATCTGTGAACTCCACCTGCCGCTCGAATGGACTGGAATCAGCACTCATAGACCAAAAAGTATTCTTGTCTCACACCGAAAAGTCAAAATTGGAGAACTAGCTGAGTGTCGAAGGCAGTGTATTGCACAAACTCTGTTCGTAGTGTACCTCAGCCTGCATGCCTCAGCCTGCAAAAGACAAGACAACCAGCATCGAGCCGCCACGGCCATCATTTCCCGCTTGATGCAAGGCAGCCTAAGCTCCTGATCTCCGACACGATGTCCTGTCTAAGTGTCTTTCTTTTCTTGAATCGCTGCCATGTGCACCAAAACTCAATCCGACCCCATCCCACCTGTCTCTCGGCTCTGATCGCGTACCGACGAACAATCTCGGCCTTCATTTTGCTCGCACGATTGCCGGAGATCGGCGCTCGTCAGCGCTCGTCTAATAAACTTTTCTACAAACAGGTCATTTCCAAACGGCGGTGTTCTGATTTTCTTCAGAAGGGCGCGCTGTTGCCCGGGATAAGCGACGTCGACGCCATCCACCTTGATATTTTCTTGCACTTTGCGCACTCTCGGACAGTCCTCGGACATGCGGAGTGCGTCCTCCGGGAACGGACATGCGGCTTCCATGTGTCGCAGTCCGTCCGGAAACTCCCGCTGGAACGCCGGGTGTGAGGGCGAGCGGTCCACGTGGAGCCGAACGGACTTCTCGTCGAATCTCGATTGGCAGATTTTGCGCACACCTCCTCATCCTTTTCCAAGGGTTGCAGCGCATCGCCCAGTCTTGCGTAACCCACAGAAAACAAGAGTATATAGAAAATGAACCTCTGGAGAGCGGAGTGCTGTGGGGTTTCTAGTTGCTGTGCGGGGTCTGATGCTGAAAGGAAATCTGTAGGTAATGGCGGGAGCTTTGGTACTGACGCGGAGGACCCTAGCGCTAAAAGGTAAATCCCTCGCAATAGGCAGATGGCGCGAATGCGAAACGTCAGCGACGCAACAACTCGACGGGCGGATCCTTTCTGCGTTGACCGTTGTTGGGTGCTGAGATACGGACAAAAAGCGGACCCGAATTTTATCCAGGTAATCAACTGGCGCCTTGGATTCAATGGCTGTGGATGTGGATGCAATGGAAGGGTAACTGATGCTGCTCGAGTTAATCAGCGAGGTTAATTTACTGGGCGAAGTTGATCTTGGGAATCGCTCGGTCTGGATCTGAGAGCCAGAGACGGCGGCTTCAATATTATCCTGAGTCTCATCCGCTCAATATCTGATGGTACCTCGCACTGAGTCTAGATCCTGCTCAGCCAGATCTCCGCTTTTTTTTTTTTTGCATTCCGCGCCAACGCGAACCTGCGAATGGGCATTCTCCAAACTCGGCCTCGATCTGATTGCTAAACTCCTTTCCACCCAGTTCCCCGTGGACACTTCACCTTCGCTTTCTTTCTCGGCTCCCTTCTCGTCCGGCGTTCAAGCTGTGTAAATTTCTCCACACACCATCTTCAATTCCCACCTTCAATTTCAGTCTCGGCCCGATTCCGAGATGCTCATTCTCTACCCGGATCCTCGCTTTCTTACTCGGCTCCCCGCTAGTCCGAACATTGAAGCTGTGTATACTTCTCCACTGGCCATTGTCCATTCCAACCTCTCCAATTTCAACTCGTATCCGCGGGCCTGCTGCTCACTCTTGACGCGGCGACACCGTATTGAGAAAGTCCAGTGGCGAGCCGGTGAGGATGAAACGAGAAGCTACACCACTCCAAACGCGGCGTGCATGTGACTGCAACGTTCTGCTTCAGCACATGATCCCCGCTCTCTTGGTCGCTTCTCGCTGGGAAATTTGGAAGCTTAACACCGAGGCTGTCTCCCATGCGCGATCGTCCATTAGGATCCCAAAATTTCATTCTGGCGAAATATGCTCACACTGAATTGGTCCACCAGTGAAACCGCAACTACCACTAGTCCTGAACATGGGTAATGGACGCCGCCGTTGGATTGATGAAGCTAATCTGACCGAAAGCTCCACATCGCAGTTTCCACGTCAAGGTCTTGTTCACGGCCAAACCTAAGGCAGCTTTTCGCAATTTTAATTCTACGGAGACGTCGCAAAAGTCAAACATCTGAAATTGTTCAAGTAACGTTCGTTGATTTACTTGACTGTTGCGGCGATTCCGTGCCATTATTGAAACCTAG
The DNA here is from genome assembly GCA_029289565.1 of Mycena galericulata. Lineage (NCBI taxonomy): Eukaryota > Fungi > Basidiomycota > Agaricomycetes > Agaricales > Mycenaceae > Mycena > Mycena galericulata. The sequence goes on from JARKIA010000216.1 coordinate 39,599, forward strand.
AACGGATGGAAGCAGCGGTACGACATAATAAATACGGCGCTCTGTATCCTATCCTGCACCTTCCCAGCCAGTTTACTGCGGAACCTTCACGTCCTAGAATGACCTCAGCGATGTTTGCGGCGAGGTAAAACCTCAGCGTATTTCTGTCCGAGCCAACATTTGAGCTTACTTGAAGCTCTACCGTTATCCCCGCCTGGGTAAGCGTCCACTCCTAGAGAATATTTTCCATTCTAAATAAATCTTTACCAACCAGCCTTGCGGACGCGTCTACGTGGGTTGATCCCGAGATCTTCACTGTAAACAATAATCAGATCTGCTGATCATGAGAACCTCCGTCGCAATGACAGGGGACTTTGGGGCAAGTAGCGGCAGACATACTCATATTCAACGAGCAACTGACTCCCCCAGCGAAATACAGTGACTTGCAATTGACACCGTTAGCATTAAACACACGGTATACATTCACCCAAGCGTAACATCGCACGGCCCGTCGAGAGGATCGTTCAACACCGCATCGATGGCATATAGGAAACTATCCCCCTCCACTGGCCCTTCGCCACCCTAGCATGGAGCCATCTGAATGTGAGTACACCTCGTATCCGACGGTAACGCACCAGTTCGGGACAGTCGGTGGTAGTTGTAGTCAGCGCATTGCTGCAATTCGCGAAGCCGGGAACGGCGGCAGCAGATGCGACGTTCGCCGCGAGGAGGTTGCCTGGTGGAATATGTCCGCGAGGTGAGCAGCTCAGATTAATTTAAATACATCAGAATGATACGAACACTCAAGCCCTGGAGTTGACGCAAAGCAGCCGACGAGTCGCACGTCACCTCCCACCGGGATCTGGGAAACCGTGACGGACACATATGAGCGGATGTAGATGGTTGCGATGCGGGACATTGGGCTACCGAGGTACTCTCGATCGAATCGCAAAATTGCTGAATGAAGGGGGAGCAGCCGAAGGGGGCCAGTTCTCCACCGGAGAAGCAACCAACGGTAACTTGGCCCACGCAGTGCGTCGATGTGTCGCCGTGAGTGCCAGTGCATGTACCAGGAGTGATGCTTACTGCTCCTGCTGTGTAATGCATTCAGACGGGATTTATGGGGCCGGAGATTTATTTGTCAAAAGCAACAAAAAGCGTGGAATTTTATATGCAGATATGCGGGGCGGAGATGAAGCCCGATGCCAGTTGACATCCAGGGGCACATACACAGACGTTGACCAGACGTGGGTGTCGGGGCCCGGAACAACCCAGTCTACATGTAAGGTCTTGTAAGTTAATCTCGTATCCGTGATTCCCGCAAGCAATTATTCGGCAGGATGTCCTACTTACCGGTGGTGAAGTTCTCTGAATGGCTCGATTTTTTCAGATCTATATATTGCCTCGACATTCACAAAAGAGCTGAACAGCGATGCCGCCACAAGTTCGTCGAAACGTGAACTCAAGATCATATTGAATGTGCGCCGACCTGGTAGGCACCTGGACGTCGTCGCCCACTAAGGTGAGCGGTGTAACCTCGATGTGGGGTCTAACCCTGGTATTTTCACTTGTATCGTCTCGTTCGGAACCATGAATGTATTCTCCCGCTGGAACAAGCAACGAACGATTCCGATCTGGATAAAAAATATTTCCTACTGTTATGGTTATTCGTCAATCCAGTAAGTATGCAAGGTCAATGTTTTCAGCCCCGACTCTTGCCGCGATGATGGATGATCCATCCGACGCGTGGGGATTACTTCGGCAATCAATATTTGATTGATAAGAAGATCGGCCATCGCCGGCTTCAACCCTGCAGTGTTAGGTTGTAAATGATGGCGAAGAAACGGAATGCGAGATATGGGGCCACGGTCGATCAGAAAGGTGTCGGAAGGGTGGTGCGAGGAGGTAGAACCGAGTGTGAGAGGATATAACGGGATCGGAGCAGATGGCGCGAGAGGGTGGAAACACTGAATTGTATGTATCCGTGTCGAGGGTAATAGCGAAAACGGGGGATCAGACATCCAAAATAAGGAACATCGACATTCTGAGGAGCGCCTAGAATGCACACCATGGGGTCGGCTTGAATCTGTGGTGGGTATTTATTTTTATATTCACATTTATGTAATTACAAATTACAAATTCATGAGAGCCTCAGGTCAAGCAGGTCTGAAAGAGCAGTGGTTGGGAGATCCGAGGGACATACGAGTTATGTGACTCTAACCTACACGTAGCGTCGATACTGTCAGACCTCGGTGCTGTAACGGATTGACTTTAGAAGCGCCCTGAACAGGCGCCGCCTGATGAGACGTAACCCCGAGGGTCGCTCAGCGCCTATTATTGAGTCCTTTCCTATCCACATTTCTCTATTAATCTACCGTGTCTCCATCAGGCCCTTATTTATATATCATCCCCTGGTTCTACTATACAAGCCTCTGATGTTCGTCGTTTGCTTGTTGGTCCGACCACCCAACAATTCGAACCTTCCGTGCCGGAACTAGCCGCCCACTGCTCTCCGTCATACCATTTAGAAGAGTGAAAGAGCCATGTCATGGGCGCTTCGCACAGCTTGTGTACGAGAGAATTCAGGCGCGCTGTCGGCACGAGGCTCTACATACGCTGTGCACCAGGGAATTAAAGGTGGCGCGCGCCTACGTATCACCGGCATCCCAATTAAGGTATCACCACGCGGTATTCGTTATTCGTGGGATGGAGCTACCGTGGTTCGCGGCCGCCGTCGTCAGAGAAGGTAGCATCGAATCTGATGACTTGGATTGGGCCTCTTCGAGGCGGGTGCTGAACCTTTAGGGGTAACACTTTTATGTACACTCACTGCGTAACAACACCACCCCTATTTTTTCAAGACAGAGCAACTTTGATGCACCGACTTTCCACACCTATTTCTCACTTAATTCCTGTCGGATTTGGTTTTTTCTTTGAGTGTGTTGTAAAGGGTTTAGAGAGGGTGCTTATACATTATCCCATTTACCGGCTAGGGTGGGGAATTGAGGTATGTCAAAACTCACCCTCATGGTTTTCAACCAGACAGTGAATGTCCCGCCGAACCAAGGTGTGATTTTGATCTACATGGGTGAATGTCTTCCTGCGGGCTCTCAGAGTATCTGGGACAGCATCTGACGCATCACCAATAATTGCCACTACTTACACACCCAGAAATGTTTGGATTCAAGCAAATCGGTTCAGAATTGATTGAAAAATGGCAGTAAGTTATGCAAATTCAAGCCCGACAAGCCACTGTAGAGCATTCTCTGTGCACTATGACTATCAAATGTATTGCATTGACCTGTTCTCTAGAGCTCAGGGCCGTTGGGCACGCCGAGTTTGTCCTTTTTTCTAGTTTCCCCATCTAACTGCTGGCTTACCATGTCCCCTTACGATTACAAGGATCTCCCAGAAGACTTCATCAGCTGTTCAGCGCCACACACAGCACTTGCTAAGATTTGTTTGGACTTTCACCATATGTATGCGTTCCCATAAGGCATGTTGATCTGAGTGAAATGTGCACCAAGTTGTCCTCTAGGTGGTTGTTTACGGAGCTCAGAATCAATCAAAAACACAGTGGTAGCACATCACAGAATGTGGCCAGACGACATGCAAGAGGAAGCAATACAACATGTGAGGTATTATTTCAACCACAAGTTCAATCTTTACCCGAGAAGGCTTGGTGCACATTACCGCCAAAAGACAAAAATAAAAAGGGATCTGACTAAACTTGTGTACAAGCACATGTCGCTTGAGTAGTCTCTAGGACAAAGCCGAAGCAAGGATTACACGATATTATGAGCGGTAAGCTTGAATGACTAACCACCGGATACTGTCCCGAACACAAAGCAGAAATGACTAGTCCACTAAAATTGAACACGGAGGATATCTTTGGTTCCAGGGGAATGAATGAGATTATACAGGAGAATTCAAGCTTTTACCAAGGTTGTTGAAATATATCCTTGCCTTTTGATTTTTCCTCGGTCTTCACCTATTTTCTAGGGATTTATTTTGGGATGACCAATTGTTGCTGACAAAATGTTGTTTGTACTTGTAGCGGAAAATGGAACAAAATCGATCTTCTCCAGGGCAGCTAAACCTAAAGGTTCAGCCAATTAAGACCAGGTTATTGGTCCCCTATTTTTATCCCTCTTCCACAGCTCTATAACATGGGCGCTCGACCGCAGATAGCTCTACCCACACCCCACATCGTCATTCACGCCGGAATCAAAGAAATAGGTGCATTTTCATGCAGCTTTTACATATACTGCTGGCTAATCGCGAGATATCAGTTGAGAGAGGCGGCTCAGGCGGCATCGGTGAAGGCCCGCAGATCGAAAGGCAATTCGTATTGATCGACAACGACGAAGAAGGTGAACTTTCATGCAGCCTTCACTTATGCTGCTGGCTAATCTAGCTCTACACCATACCCCACATCTTTATACACGTAGTCAAAGAAGGTGCCCAGATAGAGAAAGTGCGCTCTCTTGCAGCCTTCACGTATGCCACTGGCTAATCGCGAGATAGCAGTTGAGAGAGGCGCCTCAGGCGGCATCGGTGAAGGCCCGCAGATCGAAAGGCAATTCGTATCGATTGATGACAAAGCGATGGGCGCCATGAACATTGCGGATTTTTGCAAAAAATACGACCTCGGTGATGACATCAAAAACTTTCTCGAAGCCGGCGGACTCTCGACACCAGATGCCCTTCTCGACTTGACCAATGCCAAATACAAGGAAATGAATGTCGACTTCAAATCCAACGAAATGAATTTTGAGTTCATGGTCGGACATATTGCTGAAATCAAGTGGGCCGTAAAGAAGTGGGTTCTGGAGACGTCCAACACATTTTCCGGTGTTGCTGATTCGGGACCGAAACACCTACCCGTCATTGCCGGTAAGAACATTCACTAACATCCCACTTTTCCGCAAGTCTAACCCGAAGATCTGTACAGGAGGTGCTGGTGGTGCTGGTGGGCACGGTGGTCGGATAGGCGGCGGGGGCGGTTTCGGGGGGGCACCTGCTATCGAGGCAGCCAAAGTTCACCTGTTTCGCGAAATTCGAGGTATAGCGTTCTGTACATGATGTGCGCAGACTACTGAGTACTTCTCGAGGCGGTGTAGGCGGAGCGGGTGGATCGGCTGGCTCAGTTACGGGCAGCATTGGAACACATGAAGAGCCAAATTTCCAGAACTCAGATGCAACAAGAGACGCCACAACGGGAGAAGAAGACGCCCCAAATCTCTTTGGTACGACTGCCTGCACCATGATTTTTCACGGTACAACTCTCACTCAACATGTCGGTAGGCGGCGAAGGAAGAGCTGGAGGAGACCATGGTCGAACAGGCGATCATGGTGGTGTCGGTGACGCAGCATACATTGTTATAGAAGACGTGGGAAAGTTCAAGAACATCCACGGTAAGCTTTTTCAAATGAATGATATCTGTTGCATTGCGGGTTTTCATCTCTTTCCAAGGCGGTCTCGGCGGTGCAGGTGGCAGAGGAGGGAATCGAGGTGGAGACGGTGGAGATGGTGGAGGCAACGTCTTTCCAAAGTTGCTTTTCGCCATTGATGACGACACTCGACGTCGGGTACCTCCCACAAAATTGGAGGCTCTCAACATCGAGGAGGACCTGCGGAAGCCTCTCCAGAAACATGGATTTCGGTCGGTGGGGGGTCTGTTCGAAACATATGATACCGATCTCACGGGATTGTCGGACTTTGAGGGTGGAGATACGAGTGTGCTGGCGGCTGTTTTGAAGGAAGTTTGTGCCAGACTACCGGCCGAAGGCATCTAATCCGTTGCAATGACGGCTAAAGGTGTCCATTGAAGGTTTTTTTTTGTTTCAAGCGGTGTAATACAGTGTTGCATCTCAATTCCCCTCGAAGCTGGGCAAGCTAGGCGGGAGCGGTGCCAAGATTGCTCGCGATTAGCTCGCCTGGTCGAGAATTACAAAATATGCTCACTCTTGTTTCTTGTGCATTTGGCGGACGAAACCCGATGAAAATCCAGTCCGAGAATATTCTTGACTTTGGGGAACGGCAAGCGGCTTGAGTGACGGTGTCTGAGGAGGGTGCAGTTTGAAGAGTATTGAACTCGATGCATCGAAGGGACGATCAGAAGAGGAACTCGAATTTTGAATCCATGCCAGTGTTAAATTTTTGCCAAGTGTCGGGCAGTTGAAGTTATAAATGCACGGAATGAAGACGGGGCCTAGCGCCTTTTATCCCAGTTGGAGGTGGTACGAGGCCGCAGTCAAACAGCGTGTCGTTCTCTGGAACGGTGAGTAAAGGAGTACTGTCTCCGACCATTTGGAAGTATCTGACACCACTGGAGCTTTCTTCCCGCTCGCAGTTAACACGGAGTCCTCCCAGGCTTCCGGAGTTCAGAAGCGCCAGGGTGCTCAACCTCGGTATGTATCTTCATCTGGTTCATCTCGTTCGGAGCCATGAAAGTGTTCTCCGCTGGGATAAGCAACGACGCATCCAGTCTGGTTAAACCGTATTCCCTCTTTCATCGTTTATTCTTCAGTCCAGTATTCCAGGTGGATGATTTCAGCCCCCGACTCTTGCCGGTATGATGCATCATCCATCCGACGCGCACGAATCAATTCGGCAATCAATCCGGATTGATTTCAGAGGCCGGCTCTGGCCGGCTTCAACGGGGTTAATATTTTCTAGTTGCCTGTGTCGTTTCCTACCATGTCATCTGTTTCAACGGAAAAATTTGGTCTCAATATTTCAACTTGCATTGCCCTTTGGCGTTCTTCCTGTGTCCTTGGCGCCATCTCGCTTATTCTCAGTATTTAATCAGGTCGAACTTATTAGACAGTCTAACTGCCGCCCGTGGATAATGCTCCGAAATTCACTTGGCCTCCTCAAGTGGAGAGATACTCGTACTCAAGAAGTAGTCGACTGTCCGAATTGAATACAATGACTTCGGTGTCATATTGCCGACTTTGAACACGATAGTGTTAGAACGTAACATCGCACGACCCATCTGCAGGCCCAGTATACAACACTTCGTAGATGTAATACTGGAATTTATCCCCCACGAGGCTTCCTTCGCCACCCTAACATGGTTCCGTGTGAGTATATGGAGAACTGATCAACGTCGCATCAGACACCGACGCACCAAGGGACACTCGGAGACAGTGGTCGACAGCACATTGCTGCAAGTCGTAAAGCTGGGAACGGCGGCGGGGCCGGTAAAGTCGACGTTCATCACGACGAGGTTGCCTGGGCGAAAGGGTGAGCAGCACGGTAAATCACAGTGAATAGACCTAATACGCACATTGCAACACCGGAGTTTGCTCCGAACAGCCGGTGAATGTAGTGACGCCGTGCTCCGGGATCTGGAGAACGAGTAGGAACATGGGTGGTGGTGAGTGGATGTAGATGGCTGCGATGCGAGTATTGGGATACCGAAGTACCGTTAATTGAATCGCAAAACTGCTGAATCAGGGGTAAGCAGCCGGAGGGGGCCAGAAAGTCTCCTCCTTCTGAGAAGCAGTCGACTTCGACTTGTCCCACGCATTGCGTGATTGAGAAAGTGAGAGCGGCGAGGCTCAAGATCTGAAATCGCGGTGATGAATGTCGGTCGCACCGGGTGCGAAAGAATTGATACTTACTTTCCTACTCCTAGCGGTGAAATGCATTACTCAAAAACGGATTGGTGGTGCACCGGAGATGACTTTCGAAAGAGCGTTTTATACATCTGGGTGGCAGGCAGTTCGAAGACCGTCTCGTGTTCCTTTTACATAAGTGAAGTTGACAACGATCTCGAGCAGTTCTAGAACTGGGCCGCTCCTGATCCAGACACTGCGTTCCGCTAACCCCTAGACTCAGGTCTGGCCAGCCGATTGTAGCTATGGCTAGGCCAGACTAGATTGGCCTAGATCACTACACAGACCCTGTTTAGATCCCTACACTCACATCTTGGACAGCTGAGTGTAGCTGACTCTAGCCCTGTGTAGCCTGGTGACAGATCACATAGACTGACTCCGTGTAGCCCAACTCTGATCTGTATAGGTCATTGTAGCCATTTGAATTTTTGTCTATTAAAATCTAGATGGCCTATTCTTACCCAGTGTTCAAAAAAGATTGTCAAAATATGGTCCAAATTTGACAAAAGGCCAGACATTCAGCTGGGGGCACCTCTGTATAGATGACTAGAAAGAGCTACACTGACCTAAACTAACCTCAACAGACCTCCAAAGACCTACTCAGAGCTATGCAGACCTACCCAGAGCTAACCAGACTAAGTCTAGTCACCTATCCAGAGCTATATGCCTAGGTACCTAACCTGAGTCTGAGTCTAGGGGAGGCCGGAACGCAGTGAGAGCCGGACACAGACAATTTAGTCCGGACCTTCTTCAATAGTGCACGGAGACATTGATTTAGTCGGCGTCCTGGGAACCTGGACACCATCGCTGACTTAGAATCCTCACCTGGGGTGAACAGTTTTGAGATTAGATGCTCACCCGGCCTATCGGGTACGTTACTCCTCTGCCCGCCCCATCTCATAACAAGCTGAGTGTTATTTCAACCAGGTTCGATTTAATTGACAGTTTGTGTGCCGCGCGGACTGATCCAAATAATGCTCAGATCTGCTGGGAAGTGGCGGTATCGCTGTAAACAACAGAGTTGTCTTTAGAGAAAAGATACTCATATTCAGGAGGAACACTGACTTTCCGAGGAAAACACAGTGATTTGCAATTGACATATATCTGCAGAAGCTGATTTCAACACGATAATAGCACACGCCCCAGCGCTCAGTAAGTATACAGATGCCACACCCCGGTTCCATCGGATCGGAGTGAACCATCCTCCGAGAGTGAAAAGTTTTTCGTGGGGTTTCCGAAGTTCTATCCGGAAAACATGGTCTAAATGTCAGTCTTGGAAGGTCTCCGTCGCCATGCCATCCACCATAGCTATCCGGACAAGTGGCTCAATAAAAAATAACTTGAATACGTAAAATGCTTTGAGAGTGCTAGTGAAAAACTGCGAAGTGAATTCTCTCGGTCAGAATCCATCGGGGGTTAGTGATGCGAAATGGAAAGCGAGGACGTCGAGTTGTTGGAGATTTTCGGTGGATTTTGGGTGAAGCGTAAAAGTATTTGTTCCAGACTTGTGGCGCGGCATGATGGGATCACGCACGAGGCGCTCGGCACAGAGCGCCCCCGCGCACGACGTAGCAGCTGCCCTCATGGACGACAGGCTTTACATAACATTCCGACTGCCAGCGGCCAACTTGAAGAAAAATGAGGCCACATGAGGCGCCCCAGGCAGCTTCCTCTCCCGTCCATCGCCCATGTCTGGCAAACTTCTGGCGGTGAATCTCGCAACATTGGCATGTTCCTCGCTGTTCTACGGCATGTTCCTGGTCCTGTCGTCGACATCTATGTACCTGCTTGTTGGCCGCTATCTGGCAGGTCGTAGATCAAGATCGAATGGAGTGGGTCAGGATCGCTCGATATTCCGATCCACGGTTTTCATAGCGGCGATCGGTCTTTTTGCCGCGATTACAGCGGTAAGAGTCGTTCTAGATCTTTTGCTGATAGTTGATTGAGCACCACGATCGTCCAGCATTGGATCACCACAGTGTATCGTGCATTTCTCGCATTTATACAATTGCAAGGCGGGGACGCTGCGTTGGAGTTCTTCGTGGACACGGCGCAGGTGACTGAACTCCTCCAAGAGGCCTTTCTGATGATATCGATCTTGATTGGAGATTCGCTGATTGTGCGCCCCCTTCGATTTATGAAAATTTATTCGTTGACAATTTTTTCTCTGCAGATCCACCGTCTGTGGGTAGTTTGGGAACACCGTACTGCCGTCGTCGTGTTTCCCATATGCACTCTCACGGCACTGACAAGTGAGTGGTTTTGAATTCTGCCCTGCATTTGTAGTAAATGGGATGGATCACAGTGTGCAGCGCGGTTTCAATGTACACCGTGTCGCGAAGGACGACCAGCCACGATGTGTTCTCAGATCCGTGGTTGACAAGTAACTGTGTACTCACCCTCGTGTATGTTCATCTCCGCCATCCCATCAGCTTTCTAGGCTAATGCGAGTTCAGAACGAACGTGTATAGCACCGGTCAGTTTTGTTGCATGTGGATGGCATATCCATTATTGAGTGGGATGCTCAGCCTTTATCACCTTCAAAGTTTGGAACATCACGCGAGTCGCGCGTCCGATAGGCGGGTCAAACTTACGAGTGCGTTGGTGGCTCCATGTCTCTTATCTTCCGTTAATAAAACTGACAACTTGGCCTAGGATTTCCTCGTCATTGTCGTAGAAAGCGCCGCCATATACGCCAGCTGGGCGGTGTTCTTCACGGCCACATATCAAACGCGCTCGGTCGTACAGTTCATCGTCATTCAGACGGCGCCGGAGGTCGTCGGGATTGTCAATGCGCTGATTCACACCCGCGTTGGCCTCGGCTGGGCGATTGAGGCACAGGCGGGCTCCCCGCCCGCGTCGCAGATGGCGTTTGCGAAGATGGGACCGGCGCCGCGGGGGACGGTGGGTCGTGGGGATACCGATATCCGGGAGAGGAGTTTAGATTTCGAGCGGGATGGGAGCCTCGATGTCAGAAGGAGCGGGGAAAAGGCGGAGGACGCAAGACAGTCCATTGCTGAGAGTACGGAGGAACAAAACATAGAGTCAGTCGACACGGGGCTGGCTGATAGACGGCTGAACGCAAAGGCTCAGTGATCAACGTATTTTATTGATTATGTATGTTTATGCGATATTTGTGTGCCGATTTCCTTGCTAAAATTGAAGTTTGTTTCTCCGAGGCATGCAGGTGCGTTTGATTGTGCAGGTTCAAGTCGAGGAAAATCGTTACTCTTATTCATGAAATTTGGCCCAAGAATTCCACCACCGAAAGTTCAGGTAAAACGAGACAGACCCACGGCGACCGTGACAGGTTGGTTTCCCTCTTCTCTCCGAACGCCTTTGAAACGAAGCAATCTGGCTGTATGGTCAACCGTCTGGCTAGGGATATGGACCCTAACGGTAATATTTCCACAAGCGAGATACCAACGTTTTTCCAACAGATTACAACGCAGGGGCTGCCGTCTTGGCTGGCGTACGCGGCGCGGACGAAATAGGCCCGAACCACCCGGTCCGCTAATCGAACTTTGCCTGTTGCTTAAACTTTAACCGCAATATTTCCACAAGCGAGATACCAACGTTTTTCCAACAGATTACAGCGCAGCACTGGTGGCTATCAACCCGGAATTGCCGTCTTGGCTGGTCTACGCGGCGCGTACGAGATAAGCCCGACCCGCCCGGTCCGCTAATCGAACCTTGCCTGTTGCTTCAACTTGAAGTTCAAATACTTTGCGAAGGACTATCGATGGGTGAAAATTGGAAATCTTGCGCAATTCTGAAGCACAATTTTGGTGAACCTCCCTCACAGATTGTCGGCTTGATCTCCCCTGTGGGCAATTGCTTTTTTAGAAACGCGCGTGCTACTTAATTCGCGTTGGTTTTACCGTGATTGCCGAGCACTGCAACCCCGCAAAAGCCCGTCACGCGATGATGGTACAAGTATGGCACAGGCGTGCAGTATAAAAGCCGTGCCACCAACGACCAGCTCCACTCTTTCATCGCCACTTCATATCCGTTCAAATGGTCAAGTTCACCATCTACACCGGAGGCTACAGTGAGCGCTTCACTCGAATTCCGGTTGCCACACGGGTTACTAACGCGACCCCAGCGTCCTTCATCGTCTCGTACCTCTTCGACACCCAGACGGCGGGGCTCACGTACCTCGACACCATCGCGACCACGCCGGACCCTTCCTGGCTGAAGCAGCACCCGACAAACGAAAACATCATCTAGTTCGCCGCGTCTCCCTTCCTCGCCCGCTGTTTGTGGAGCTGACGACGCCTGCGGGCGCTTAGTGCGGTGAATGAGGTAGCGCCGCTCGGAGCGCTGCAGTCGTATGCCACCTCGCCGGGCGGGGGCCTCACGCTGCTCGACGAGGTCACTTCAGGTATGCTGCTCCTGTGGTTATTTTCATCAGCATAAGCTAAAGATAACAACTCTAGGCGGAGATGGCCCCGCGTTTTGCACGCCGCTCTCCACGGGCCAGGTGGCGATCCTGAATGTGTGTCAAGATGCTGCCAATTTATAACCTCCATAATGAAGTTTCTTTTTAACAGTATGGTTCTGGATCTGCAGAGGTCGTGCCGACGATTCAAGACGGCGCGAAGTTTGATAACTCCACCTCTGTATTGGTGACGTTTACCCCTCCGCCCGGCGGGGCGTCCAACCCGCACATGGCCGTTGAGTATGGAAATGAGGTTTTCATCACGGATTTGGTGAGCTTGAACATACTTTCGTTCACGGCTTTATATCTTACACGGAACCAATGCACAGGGTGGCGACAAACTTTGGCGTATCGGTGAAACTGGCGCCCCCGGAAATTTCAGCATCCACGGACTCATCGAGCATCCCAAGGGCACTGGACCCCGGCACCTCGCGATCCTCGGTACGTCTCCATCCGCCTACCTTGGCCCCGCCCTAGGCTGAATCAGCGTGCGCACAGACGACTTCATCTACGTTCTGCACGAAACCGCCAATACGCTCACCAAGCAAGCGGTCCCGGCGTATCCCAACGGCACGTCGCCCATCATCGCCAATGTAACCACCCTCGCCGCCGACCGCCCGCCCAACGCGACCTTCGCCGCCGCCGAGATCCTCCTCCCTCCGCCGTCCGGCGCGTATCCGCGCTCGTACATCTATGCGTCGAATCGGAACATCGCGGGAACGGCCGACCCGCGTGGAGACACGATCGGGATTTTCGAGCCCTCGAACTTGCAGGTGGTGAACCAGGTGTACACCGGCCTCGTTGAAATCCGCGGGATGGAGCTCGCGGTGGGCGATGAGGGCGAGGAGTATCTCGTCGCGCTCGGCGCGGTAAGCGGTGGGATGGTGATCTACCAAAGGACGCAAGGCGGCGCGGCGCTCGAGGAGGTTGCACGCAACTCGAGCGCGGTGGCCAGGACAACGACCGTGATGTTGAAGTTGTAGGAGGATTTCTGGCAGAAAAGGGGAATCAATTCCTGTGGTATCCTTCTGTTTGTTGAACCCCAGTGAAAAGTCCTTATGTCCAGGTCTGCCCAGATCTGCTCAAATCTGCCGAACGTTGGCAAAAATCTGCGCGAATCTGCCGAAATCTGTCAACGGCAGAAATCTTCAAAATCAATAGTGTTCTCATCCCTTTTCAGTTGTCCTACTTAACAGAGTGGCGCGTAACTAAGTTTGAGGATTCTCGAAGTTACGGAGGCCGCGTCACCACCGCCGCGCTCGCACGGACCAGCTCGAACGGGGGATCAGTCGGAGTTTGAAATGCTTCCTTGCTTCCTACCACCACCATCCCCTTTCTCCCTGCCCGCCCGCGCTGATACACCCTCCCCAGTTCCTATCTTGCGATATTCCTTCGCAGTCTCTCATTCCATATCATGATGCTCCCTCTCCCTCTCCTGCTGAATCAGTCATCACGGAGCGACGCGATGAAATCCAAGGACGACGTATTTCCTTTTACCCCGACGGGTCTTTTGACCGACAGCGTGCTGGAAACTTACATTTTCTCGATAGAATCCCTGCCAAGTCGTCTTGCGCGTTGGGCACGCGATAAGGTGAGTAGCCCCTTCCACTTTCGATCCCAATCCTTCCGTACTCACTCTGATGCCGTGGGGGGCAATTCCGATGATCGTAAACACCCCGTCCGTACCGGCTGATGTCCGCTCCGCCGACTGTATCTGTCCGTACTCGTTACTCCCTAGTAGACCGGTAAGTACTTGCCCATATTCCCTTCTATCTAATGTACAATACCTTGCTCCATCGTCTGCAGTCTATCATGCGAAGACCTCCACAGCCGCGGCCGAACGTTGAAACATTAGACTTTATCTCTCTCGAACTCAGATCGTGTGGAAACTCACCTCAGTTTGCAAGATGTGTCGTGGGTTCGTCTACGAGACCAGGTTTATTTGAGCTGGTACGCGTTTATTCCTACTTTGACAGAATCGTCGCCATTTTTTTCTTGGGAAGTGGGGCAGTGACTCATCGGAAAATGTATGAGAGCAATGTTCAATATTGCTGAGAAAAACTGGCCGGATTTGTCAGAGATCCCATGCCCGCTTCTGCGCTCTAGCTCTCGCCTTCTTACACGTCATCGAGTCTAGAAACGTCAATGGGTGAACGGTATTCCTGGCTCGGTACCTCTCCTTAAACTGCCTTCCTAGCAACAGTAACACACGGGGATCCCGTTGCTTTGTAGGCGTTTTTTTTTTTTGATCCTTTACCTTTTTCCGTTCATTCGCCATGTTTACTCCCTCCATTTTACGGGCCGAGCTTCTTTTACGCTGGAGCTTCGACGGATCATTAGGGTGCGATCGACGTGGGACGCGAGGCGTGCGTGCCTTAAAAGGCGGCCACGGCGTTTCCGTGTCTGCCCCCACTGCCCACTGTTATGCCGTCCACCACCGAAGTCTTGGATTCGATAATAACGGCCACCTGGATCCTCTCCATCTTCTACGGGCTCTTCGTTGCGCTCTTCCTGGGAAGCTTATCCGTGCAGGCCTTTTCACCTCCAACACACCATATCAAGGCGGGGCCTCGCAGCGTTATCTCAGGCAGGCTGCTCCTTGGCACTACAGTGACTTGCGTATGGGTGCCCCTGCTGCCGCTAGTGTGGTGCTGACGAGCGCGGACAGCACTTCATTTACTCGCTTCGGCGCTTTCGCGAGGCATTTTTTATCGTCGACGCGAGTGCCGATCCGCTTGAGATCCACTCGGACTACTCCCGCGCTTCGGCGATACGGCAAAGCGGATTTCTCTTCGCCACAGTCTTCATCGCGGATGTACTTCTGGTACGTGCTTATCTACTCTTCGGATCGCTGCATATCTCAATTTCTGCACCAGATTCGGCGTCTTTGGAGGACGTGGGCGTCTAGCAGATGGGTGATTACTTTCCTGTTGATTTCCGTGTTGGGCCTCAGCGGCGAGTCCGATTTTGGATGCGGTGTTGATGTACTGACTTTTTTTGATCAGTTTGTGGGATTAAAGCGATCCATGCCCTTACGCTTCCCGAAGGCAGTGTAATCGATCTCGCGGGTTCATGGAGTATCAGAGCAGGGCTATTTAACCTTATGTGAGTCCGTTAAGCATTGGGATGCTCAACCCCAACTGATATGGCGAAAGAATAAACGTTGTAGGATGCCTCGGTTAGTATTTCCCCCTCCTTCGCCAATGCGGCCAAACTGATTCTAATCCGACGCATCAGGGTTCATTTCGCTCGCCCAGAAGTATGAAGACAGTCATGAGCTCCCGATGGACGCTCAAGCAACCATGGTCCGGAAAAACCCCCGCTCAAATATCCTGTTGACTGAATTTAAATTATATAGACCCCGGCAGTGACATACGCACACGGAGCAACGCTCACCAGGTACGTTGATACACGGACCCAAACACTTTCTACATCTCATCGGATATATCATGATACTCAGCTTATGGTCCGCCATCCTCCTCTGTGCCTGCCTCTTCGGTGCCCCCATGCGCTTCCTATTGGATGTAACGCCGGTGATGTTTGGGATCCTCAGCATGATCGTTTACGTTCGGATCGAGTTGACCGAGACGCATGCGGCCGCTTCCATCACCCTTCCAAAGTCGGAAACAGTCTGAGCCCCGAAGAGGAGCGGCAAGTCAGGCTGGGAGAACGATAGTAGCTAGGCTGATTTCGTGATAATGAAATCCTGGTGCCGCTGACGATCTTTTCCGGTTGCTTGTGCGTTTAAATTAAGATGACAGTAAAGTTCTTCAAATCGCCGCTCGAATTCAAGGTCACTCACCAAGATCACGACCTTTTCGCAGAACGCGCAATATTCGACGAATAACGGGTCCAATTTTACATGTAACATGAAACTGGACCAGAAGTTACTAATACTACTACTGCTATACTCAATTTCGGCGCCAACAGAAGCCGAAAATGGAAGACGTGGAAAACAAGCCGGGCAGCCGAGATCTGCCGCATATCACCACCATCATTCGCCTAGATCTCCTTCCCCAGGACTGCCACCATGGCGGCGCCGCCCACCCCCCGGCAGATTGTCGTCGACGACACTGACCCCGCTATCCACTACAGCCAAACCGGCTGGTTTGTCGCAGCCCCCGCGTCTCTGAACACGCTCGGTAACTTTGGCCCAATTTTTAATGATACCTCGCATGGTGCCTCGAGCAACGCCAGTCTCACTTTTGGGTTCAGCGGTGCGTCTGGAGTCCTTCCTCTTGCCGTATATCCAACATGATTGACTCGGTTCTGTCCCATAGGAACCTCAATAACCGTTTTCGGGACTATAATGGTGTCAACCGTGAATAATGTCACGGACCCGACGTGGACCTGCTCTGTGGACGAGATACCTATCAGCTCGCCGAATCCGACGTTCAAATTCCCTGAGAACAACTGGGTTCTGTGCCAACAGAGCCAGATCACCTCGGGGTCACATAACCTCACGATCCAAGTCCAGTCGAAGGGGCAGGCATTCTACTTGGACTATCTCGTGTATACGCCCACGCCGGATGTCAGTTTGGAGTCCGCAGTGGTTATATACCCAAATACGGATCCTTCTGTCAGCTTCGGGGCGGGTTGGAGTACGTTCGGAGGAGAGAATGGAACACAGACCAACGAGGCGCAGGTGTCTCTCAATTTTCACGGTACGCAATTGTGAGGATTGATCGAGACAATAAAGCTCAATCCACCTCCACAGGCACATCCGTTAGTCCGTACGCATTTGTACCGACGGAACTTCCTCACAACGCGACTTGGGCGACTTACACGATCGACGGTGGCCCTCCGGTTAACTTCACCCTGCAAGGGCTTGCGCCCGGGTCTGCCTCCAGCATAGCAACGGAATACAATGTGATACTCTTCACAGCACAGGCTCTCTCCAGCGCCACGCATAACCTGGTCATAACGTACGGTGGCGATGGTAACCACACACCGCTGGTCATTCAAGTGAGTGACCTTCCCAAGATCGCAACGTCCGGCGGCGATAACTCCATGTCCAGGGTTTCTATGTGACCAACACGACGACACTAGCTCTGGCCTCAAGCCCCAGCTCAAGCCCCAATGGCTCCGCATCTTCGACTTCCCCCACATCATCCACATCCTCCGACTCTACGTCGCACCACTCGTCGAGCGGTGCGATCGCCGGCGGAGTCATTGGCGGACTCGTACTGCTAGCTCTGCTGGCGGGTCTAGCGTTCTGGCTGCGCAGGCGCAGACGGGACGACGCGCAGCAGGCTACTGCAGCAAACCCGTACCCCATGGGCATGGCCAACGGGCACGCGCCTCCCGTCGGGCAGCCCTCCGGCTCCCGCGCCCCCAACGGCTATCCCTCAGTCGCAGGCGCTGCGTACCCGCTCCCGCCCACCATGGACATGAGCAGCTCGGGGGGCATGCGCTCGGACGTGAGCAACCCGTCGACGACGTACCCGTATCTGCACCGCACGGCGCCGCTGCACCAGCACCCGTCCGACGCGACGAGCTCCCGCGGCACGCAGGCGCAGACGCACCCGTCCGAGGCAACGGGCTCGCGCGGCACGCACGGGCCCCAGCTGAGCAGCTCGACGACGTCGTACCCGCTCAGCGGCGTGACGTCGCACAGCGGAGCGGGCGGAGGCGGAGGCGGGTCGTCCGCGCCCAGCGGCTCCGTGGCGGCCGTCGCGTCGCATGGGACTCTGCATGAGGCCGTGCTCCCGACGCCGCAGGCCACACCGCCCGTCGGCCCGCGCTCCCTCCCGCCGAAGATTGCGCGCGAGTCGGCGGCTGCGGCAGCCCTCGCACCTCCCTCGCCGAGTACCGCCAGCCCCAACACGGTGGTGCTGCGCCACGAAGACAGCGGGGTGCGGCTGCCTCGCGCGTCTGAGCCGTTACCGGAGATCTTGGAGCTCCCGCCAGGCTACAGCCCCGACTAGCGGGTGTTTTGTATTTTTAGGCGCGTTTGCAGCATTGTATCGTGGATTTTGTATTTGACATACTTCGCCTCAGAGACGCATAGGTGTATCTTATATGTATAGAATAACGCTTTCCAAATTGCTATCTATGACGATTTCGACGACTTCAAGTGTTCCCTGGCAGTGCCTGCACCCCGCTCTGGCGCTTGTTGGGCGTCTATTCTTCGGTCACTGCGCCTTCCCTCAAAACAGCGTCCCGTCTTTTTCGTCACTGCCCTGTGCATGGAGGCCTACTCCCTAGAGCTTTCTCGGATGTACCGATTTCGCTGGCCGCCATCTAAATGACATGACGAGACACTTCCGACGACTCCATCGAGCCATTTGAAGAAACGGCATTCCAATTCGCCTGGAGCGCCTTTTCGAAGAATTCTTGCAGAAACGTCAGCCCCTCTTCCTACCTTGCGCTCGCGATTTATACACCCACTTCTCGCTCCGCCTCCAGCGCCTATTGGGCGCCTATCTTTCGCTCGTGTCGGGTTCCCCTAGAACCTTCTCAGACTTTGTTATATCTCATACCTGCAGACATCTATTCCGGATGGACCGACTCCCGTCGTCGAAGTCCTTGGAGAGCCATCGACCCAAATTTCCATGCCGGGCCTCACTGGTAGCGCACTCATAAAACCCAGTGAGTAAGATCTCGTGTCCTCCTCTTTGCAGACCTGTATATTTTAGTACATTGAGCCCTTCGTCATCATACCTCGCGTCGCGACAATGCAGTCACTAGAACCGTCGATCGGGGTTTAGCCTGGCGTCTATTTATGAGTGTGTTGTTTGCGGCACATTCGTGAGATTTGTTTGCTGACAGACGCATTGCATGATTTTTCTCGCTCCCTGGACTGCGCACATCTCTCACATTCTGAATTAGACGCACCGGTCCAAGGTGTGGTATGATAGCCGACCTGGCTTCTCACCGACACCCTCGTTTGCCCCTCCCCGTGAACGTTACTGCTTACAAGTAAGGCGTTACTGTAATGTCTCCTGACTGACTCCAGGGCGCAACGCCTCTGGTCTGACTTCCATTTACCAGTGGTGAAATGAGGTTCATGGAGACGAAGGTCTCCCCGAGGCCATGAATGCGCCGAAATTCTCACGCTGCGAGTGCCCCGGGTTCTGTTTGGAACACAATTCACAAGACTTCGCCTTATAATCAGTCATGGCCACTCGTCGTTGAGCTAAATCGACTGTGTTCCCAAAGGCTGCGGATTGCAGAGCACTGCTCTGGCTGACGTTACAACGCATGTCTACGTCCTTCACGTCTTCCACTGCACTCTCTGAATCGTCGGCCACGCCTTCCAGTATTTTCATTCCCTCTGGACTCCCGCACCCGACATTCCCCATTCCAAGCGTCTCTAGTGTACCATGTAACGTGGGCCCGTGTTCTCCGCCTCCAGCAACCCTTTACTGTACGCTCTTCTTTTCCAATCCATTCATGATTTCTCCATCGATTTTCTTTTAGTGTACACATTCTTATCGACGCTCATCCTCCTGCTCTTACTGAGCAGCGGAATCATCGCGAGATCTGTCGTCCTTAGACGGCGGCAGCAGATCGCTGTGGCTAACGGGACCTGGGTACCTCCTTCCGGTCGGCGTGAGACAACGCACACCCTACGTCCCAAACCCGAGTTGTTCGACCTCTATATCGCCGACGGGGCCAAGCAGGATAAAGAGTGGGGTAACATGAAAGTACGTTCCCTCGATATAATGATAATGTTGCAGAGTTTGAATTCCATGTGCCAGCCGTTCTCTGCGTCTGATCTCCAGCCACCTCCTAAGGCACCCGCCGTTCTATCATATCCGGAACCTGCGCCATCCGTCCCAGCTCGCCGTGCTATGCGCGAAGTATTACACTCTTATATTCCCTTCCACGCCCCGTCTATATCTCCGACGCGCGATACCGAGCTCGCTTTCGTGAGCACACCTCCATCAGCTGGCCACGGGCGAGTGAGAATTGCAACTCTTGTCGCGATGCCGTCGGAAGATACGGACGCGGAGGATCTGCCATATCTCGAAGTTGGCGTGCTGGATGCCGATATTGCTGATGATCGCAGGATGAGTTCCCAGTCGGATAACGAGGGAACCGCGAGTCCAGGACGAGGAGGACAGAAAGCATGATCTGGCCTTTGGTTCTGTAAATTTCGGACGTGTGCCATAAAAAGCTTACTATGCTCCGAATCCAGTTTGCGCGTATTCCTAAAAGTCCAGGAACGTGCATACAGGTGCAATATATGTATCAGGTTCTTGGGCGGATATGTACGCCATTGAAAAGTCAGGCGGGTATAGTATATGTTCTTCCCAAACCTGTTATCCACCACGAAATGCTACCCACCGTAGAAGTACCAGTTCTTCACCGAGTCTTGGCTTGAGTCGGTGACGACAACGGACGTTTTTGTAAGCTTTGTTTACCTGAGCCTTAGGATGCGTGGAAGTTTACAAAAGAAGGATAACCAAGTAGCGAGAAAGAAGTAATATATACCAAATATTCGTTTGGAAAGTGCGTCAGGTTGACAGAAGAGGTAACTCACCCATCGCGTCTTTACCCCTATTTGTCTCTGCTTGGTTGATCTAACGGTCGCGTCTCGTCCCGTGACGTATGGGATAGTTCTCTCTTCTTGTCATCTCCGACGCGTATCGTACTCTTTTTCCCAGTTTGGCTCCCTGGTCTTCATCGAAATGAAAACAAGTCCACGATTGGCGCCCTAAACTCTCACGAAATGAGACATTTATGCTGCTGGCGTCGTTATCGAGGAATATCTGCCATTGGCTCGGACAAGATTGACAATCCAGTTGCGCGCTATAAAGCACTTCCCAGAAACAGCAGTTTGGCTATGACCGTAATACCAAGCAGCATGCCGAATACTTCGCCAGTCTTGCCTCCGTATTCTACGACTCTTCATCTGGGCGAACGACTACTGGAACAGGGTCGGAACGTGAACACGGTAAAATATGTGAATCGGAACACGGGTGACTACGTGCGCCGAGTTGGCCGCTCGACATTGACTCTCCAGGGGCAAGAAAATGGATCGGAGATCCCCGCTTATAGGCGCGGAGCTCGCATTGCTGGTGCTATACATCTTGCCGACGCCACAACTGTTTCAGGGATCGTCTTGCAGGTTCGGCTCTCTGGACTTGAGTTGTTGTGCGAGCGCTGACATGGTTCGAGCAGGTCCGAGGGAGAATCGATGTAACTGTAACGGATCTTGGATTCTTCGAAAAGTATACACGTTGTGGCCGCATGATGGTGCACCCTCCAAGTGTCCTGATACGCTTCCCTTTTCACTGCTTCTGCCGCCCAGATTTCGTAACGACACTCATGTAACATTTGACTTGCCCCCGACGTACGATATCACGCTGCCAGGATTTTTTGCGAAGAGCCTCTACACCATTTCGATCGTGGTGACAAGAAGTGACCCCCGGTTTCAATTCCTATCCAGCGACCAGATGTCAGTGCTTCGTTTCTTGGCATCATCTCTCTGATTCTCTGAGTCTCTCCAGGATTTCGGTTCCCTTTATTTATACTCCTGGTTGGCGAATCCCACGACTTCCCCGAAATCCGACCACCTTTCCAACCGACAACCAGGACTGGAAAAAATCCTCTACGCGCTTGACTGCTCTGGCTCCGGTTGCGGGAGAAGCGCCTGAACTCCATGTACGTCGGGGGAAATGCATCTTTATGGTTTCTCACCGGAGCTGCATGCATGCATTAGCTTGCCTTTCCCAACGCGGGACCTTTCGACTTGAAAGTACCCATACCGTACTGTATCCAACTCACAGGGCCTGTGCAACAATATTTCCGCAACCGGGACCCAGATAGCTCGACGCAAGGTGTCCGATGTTGGTTTCAGAGGGATACCATTATCAATTTCCATGGGCGCCCAACAAAACGCACTATCAACATCGGCCGTAGTATCCCACATCGAGGCGGCGCTGCTCTAGTTTGGGCAGGAGAATTGCGCTGCGACACTAATGTCCTGGTGGGTGGTTTCGATGCAGGTCTCATCAAAATCCAGGTCCTTCAAAATCCACCTCCGATTCGCGGCGACTCATTATTGATTTTCTGTGGCAGGACGCGGTTGTTGTGGAGATTACGCCGTCTGAATATCGCGCATCACAGCTTGTGCCCCTCCGCCACACGCAGCCAATCAAATTAGCCTCGCCAGCCTGGCACTCGTAACTCTTAGAGCCTCCGCCCTTTTTTTCTTCGAACACATGGTGCGTAGCATATATTGATTCTTTCTTCGAAGTTATATGGCCTTACGCAGCTACTCCTTCTCATTAATATCCTTGCCACTCGGACAAAGAAGGAGGGGGGCGCTTTTTCCGTCTCGTATTTGGCTTTGCATCGAGAATACCAAGTAGATTCCTGACTGTCGTTGAATATTCACAAGCATCGATCGGACAGGGGTCTATTGCTCAGGGGGGCACCGCTCTACATCCCAATTGGGTAATTCGTTTCATCTTGTGGAGAGTGTCTCACTTCCGTGCAGCATACAAAAGAGCGGCGCTGTATCCCTATCTCTCACTTCACATCTCTTACTTGCATCCTTCCTTGATATCGACACTTGCCCATGTCTTACTCCATCTCTCCGAATTCCCCGTCCCTTCTTCGGGCTCAGAGGCTGAGCATCATGCGCTCAACGCGCAAGGTCGAAGCGATTCTGGGGGAGACCCCTCGTGCGGAAATCATCCACACGTCTGCTACCTCACCATTACCCCCCTCTCAGCCGGAGTCGGCGACCTCCCTTGCATCGCCTTCCCCAGACTCATCCTTCGGCGGCTCTCGAGATGCGAGACGTCCCAAGGGCATCCCGCGCCCCGTCCTCTTCATTCGTCTTCCCTCTGCATCCTATATTTCCAATGGCATGCCGTCCCCGCTTTCGTCGACATCTGGCATCAGTTCCAACTCGCCCGCCACGCCATCCACATCATTTTTCGAGGCAGAGGAATTCATCGCGCGCAGACATAAAATGGCGAGGATCTCGCGGACGTTGGGGGAGAACATTCCAGCACAGCTTGTGTTCCCGTCCGGGAACTCTGCAAGAATTGGGCGCCGGCATCCGGAATCATCGCCCGATGTTCGCGTGAGCAGAAGGGGCTCTCTCGCACCTCAGCCGGTATTCCCATGTGCCGACCATGCGTATGGGTGTTGTTCCTCGAGCGAAACGGACACGACTGGAATGCCCGAAATAATCGCAATTGGTAGCGAGCCCGAAGAGCCTCTGCTTCCCGGAGACAAGTGCATGCACGATTAAGTACTTGAAAATTTACGGCGAATCCGAACAGAGCCTTCACATTCTTTTTTCGCTGATACAAGGTGGACACGACGCTGGTTCCATACATTCTTCGTCGATGTCCCTATTAATTAATACTTAATACGTGCTATGAAGATAGTAATCTGATCCGGAGTCGAAATCAGGGGCATATCCTTTACCCTCGAACACGAAGTTGCCCCCTCTTAAATCATGAACACAGTTCATTGAACTTCGGCGTAAATTCGACTCCGACTCGAACTCCGACGTTCCGTCATCGCCATCAATTTTCTTCTTTGACCAGATCCCATCCTCAGTACCGTACTTCGTTTCCGGCTACCCTCCTAAAACCGCCGCATTTTGTCTATATTCCCTCTTCGTCTCCAACCGGGCCTTTTCGGACGCCTTTGTGGCCTCGTTACGCTCTTGTAATCGAAAGCTGGACTCGCACGTAGTACCCCATTCATGTGCGGTTCTAGCTCATTGTTGCCCATCCATGAACTGAATCCAGTTCCACTTACGCTCCGTCCCGATTCAGACATGAATCTCGTTCCGCTTTCATCGACGAATTGTCCACCTTCTGATCTGGAAGCGAGGGAAATCCGACGCCTCATTCAAGAAGGAGATGCCCATATCGCTGAGGTCGACGTTGAGATTCAACGAACCGTTGCTGCTTTGGAAGTTCTTAGGGATCGCCGGGACGTCTATCACCAAGAAGTCGATGCACTCCATGCTATCATCTCACCGATCCGCCGTTTTCCCCCCGAAATTCTCTCAGAAGTATTTCTTGCAGGCCTAAAGGAGGCTATATTATCAGCTTCATACCCAAGCAGCCACCCCTCACAGCCCCCAATTCTTTTTGGTCGAGTCTGCTCTGGTTGGCGCAGAGTTGCGCTCAATACTCCGAAACTATGGGCCGATATTCAGCTGGAGCTAACCAAACCAGTGCGCTCTGGAACCATCTCCCTCATTACCGACTTCGTCCGGAGATCGCGTCCCCTTCCCCTTTCCATTGAGATATCCTTGAGTAGCACCCGCTATCTGGGTACACCTCTCACCATTCTCTGGCCGTTCTGCGACAGAGTGCAGGCCCTCGCTCTCATCACCCCAAAAACATATCTCCAGCTTTTTGTGGGAGTGCCGGGTACTATGTTCCCGAATTTGCGCAGCCTCGACATCACCATACCGAATGGATCGCGTGTCTCTACTCCCGCATTTGTTGGGGAGCTTGACGCATTCGAAGTGGCGCCAAACCTGACGAGTCTGGGGATTGAGGCAGATCGCACACCAGACATTCTGGATTTATTCGCCGACGGCAGGTTCCCTTGGTCGCAGTTGCGGAATCTGCATTTGGTCCTCTCGCACAACTTGTTCCAGGCTCGCTGGATTCTGAGCCAATGCGCCCAGCTTGAAACTTTCTTTCTCAACCTTTCCCGCGGCTTTGATTCCGCAATCGACATCCCGAGTTGTGTACTGCCAAAACTGCAGGCCCTTACTTATGGAATGGCGCATGACGATCACTCGTCCGTATTCTTTGAACCGTTCGCGTTTCCGCAGCTACGAGAACTCAACATCGATGCATTTGTCGTGTCGCAGGATACACTTCTCGGTCTCGTCGATCGATCTGGGTTCGAGCTCCAGAAGCTCACTATACGGCACCTCGAGCTCGCAGGCGAAGAATTGGTCCCGTTCCTTCGGAAGATTCCCAGCCTAAAGCAAATATGCTTGGACAACAGTATGGCGATCGGGAGGGATTTTTTCACAGCTCTGAAGTATTTGGGTCCCCAGGACTCCATCACGCTGCCCACCTTGGAGGATCTAACAATCCTCACCGAGGAGTGTCCTGACGCCGATATTTTAGTCGAAATGCTTGAATCACGTTGGTGGCCCGATCCGGCCGGCGCGCTGAACGCGCCACCCATTTCGAGGCTCAAGCGAGTTGTATTGGATGCTGACCTGTTCGATGAGATGGACCAGGGTCTCCGGACGAGGCTCAATGTCTTGATGGTCGCAGGCGTCTTGCACTTGAACTAACTTCTCGTTGATAGCTTTCTTTTTTTCTTCTTCTTGACCTCCATATTCCACCCACCAAATACAATGATCGTCAGTAATAACTAAATATCGATATGTACTCGTCAAGTCCCCGTCTCCTCCACAGTGCATCTCTTCGCTCCCAATGATTATTGGTATATCTAAGTCGAACCTCGCGCAGCCGGGTATACAATCGGCTCAAAGCGGCCACGACATTATCACTACGTTCAGCCGCGCCGTAGACCGAAGTGGTCTAGGGCGTAGGACGTCGGCTAGACCAAATTTGTGTATGCTGGTCTTCTAGCGATAACTGCGACGTGTGGAAAATTCCCAGCATGCCTGCCAGGTTTCGTTAGGAAACGGGAATAAGGGCGCGGTTCATGCTCGTCGAGGGTAGAGTGTAGGCGTTGCCATGGCTTCAATTCTCGCACGCTTGTGGCATTCAAGTCCGATGTTGCGACTTCTGTACAGGTTTGTAAAGGCCTGGACCAACGAGAGAAAGAAGGTCGAAACGCCACTGAAAATATATTGAGCCGGCTCGCATTCATTACTTCCACGTCCCAGCTATCTACATCAGACATTCAAACATCCGACCAAAAAAAACGGACTCATATCAAATAGACTCTGAAGCCTTCACAAGTGCGAACAAGAAGAGAATCACCCGCTGGATTTAAATGCGGTTCCTTGCGCAACGCACGCACACTGCAATACCGCACGAGCGGCATAACTTCGAATATCATCAGGAAGAAGATAATACAACGTATGAAATGGGAGGAGGCTCACCAGTAAATATTCCGGCAACATGAATCGACACTCTTCACATCGCGCCCGCCCATCCCGTCGACGCCAGCGATGCCCATTTGCGCAATCGTGGTCATAACGGAGTCTTTCGACCCGTTGTTCAACGCGTTGCCGGAAAATCTGGGGCGCCGCAACCCGCGCACGGGCCCCCATTTCGTTCTCAACGCGCTGTTCGGCGGTATCGAGAAGACGCGCCTCCTCCCACTGCGGGCAACTGCAGTTTTTCCAGGGAGCGGCACAGACGTAGCAGAACTCCGTGCGGCAGCGGCACGTCATGTGGTAGCACCCCTGCTGGAGGTCGATGATTTGCTCGCAGCCTGGGCACGTCTGCCAGTGATGCTCTCGCGCCAGCGCTTTGACTTGCTCAAGAGCGGTATTTTCGCCGCAGCGCACGCCGGGATGCACGACCTGCTGGCAGCCCAGGCAAACCTCCGTTCTGCAGAGTGGGCACGTAACGTCGCCTGCGTGGTCGGCGGTGGATCCGAGGAACGTCGAGCATGTCGGGCGAGGACAGTAAAGACGATCCTTGGAGAGTGTACTGAACTCGCGAGCCTTGGCACGTAGCGAAGACCGAAGAAGGATGTTCAGCTGCGCAAAGACGCCGTCCGTGCCCTCCATTGGAAGGGCCTGTCTGCAGCATTGGAGTGGAAACAGCGATTCGTCGTTCACACAAGCCCGTGCAAGATTCGAAATACAGTCAGGACAGTAAAAGTGGGCGCAAGGAGCTCTAAACGCGGTCGAGACGCGTAGATCGTCCCTGCATATCACGCAAGACGCTCTATATTCCTTTAGATAAGTATTGCTTCCACTGAACTCGCACATACCGAGCGGGTCTACTCTCATTTGGATGGGCCTCAATCTGAGGCTCGTCGTCGGGCTCATCGTTTACATGGGGAGCGACGTCGTCAATATCTTCGCTGAATGGACCATTGAGATCCTCAAAGAGAGACTGAAACAAGACGGACCTGGGGAGGGAGAACTGCGGGTCTTCCAAGAGTCTTTGGACTTCAGATTGTGCCGGAAGATTTTCCCCATTTTCAAGCGCTTGCGCGGACTGACGATCGTCCCTCGCCCCATCCTCAACGACGGATAGAACGGACAAGATGGGATGATCCATTTCAAGGGCCGTGTCGATACTACGCGCAAGCTCCAGATCCTGGCAAAGAAGAAGCGCGCCCTGGACCTCCTCTGCATAGGCACGGAGCGCGCACTCGACATCAGATGGCGGGCTGTTTTCCGGCGCTTTGCCTTTGAATGAGTCACGGATTTCTTCGATGTCGCTCAGATAAAGCTGCGAAATGAGAGCGGCGGTGGCAGAATCGACGTCGAGGAGAGACATGAGGGTCAGAGTGGGAATGAGGCGACGAGCCTGCTCCTCACGGAAGTTAATAGAGCAGAATGATGGAATCGATAGGGCGCAGTTCAGTGGGCGCCAGAACGTACAGCGGAGCTTCTCTTCCATATTCGGAGTTTCTGTTTTAGCGCATCCCAATTTTATCCATCCTGAGTACATACCTGTTTTTTAGCTCCGGAGATGGATGACGTTCTACCAGGCCCGTGGTTAATAACTCGCCCAGTCACATAGTAGCGCCGGCATCGCCGCAGTGGCTTGTGTTAACACAAATATGGTATACTAGTATGTGGCATCGCAGTGAATTACGGTGGTGGGCTCGGGGGTGGCGTCTTGGACTCAGCAATTGCTTGCCCAATTGAAGAGGGCCAGAGTCTAGGGGCGGCGGAATTGGGGGAGCTTACCAAAATGATGAATAGGCCATTCGATTTGGCTTTCTGAACAGCCCCCGCAAAAGAACACGAGGGTGGTGGTGGGGATCAAGTCGTGGTCGCTGCGTGGGCGACGTGTCATGCCGCGCGTTCGGACCAGCGGCATGTCGTTCCCTGCCGCGGCAAATGCCGACGGAGGTTGAGTTGACTTCTCGTAAATCGAGACCCGTGTGCTGGTTCCCAACTGATCGACTGGAGTACGTCTCGAGATTCTAAGCGTACTAGCTCCGGAATGGTCGCTAAATTAATCCCACTGTAGGTCCATAGATCTAGACGCTCCCGTCGCATTCCAATCGGCGATTCATACCTCTAACATATAAGTAGACGGAAAAAAGTGTTCCTTAGTTGAGCTCTACTCTCTGTTGAAAGTACGTGTTCTTCCATCTCATCGTTGGGTACCTTTCTGACGACGCCGGTAGATGACCAGACACACCATTCAGCGTGGCGATATCTGTGTCAGCTATGGGGACAACGACATCCTAGGGGTCTTCTTGCAAGTCGAGGATGCTCGTCTCGTCTGGAAAAAAAATGCCAGCGACGAGATAAACGAGATCGCGAGCGGCGCTGCGACGGGAAGCTACGGTGATGGCGGTGGCGTCTACCTTGCTCTGACTACGGGGATGGGTATCGGGAAGAAGGTGTCCAGGGCCACGATGGTCGAGTTCCTGAGACGCTACGGTGCCCCGGCTAATCACCTCGACGCGGTTGCTCGTGGGAAGGAGTTTTAGTAGAGCGACGAGACTGTTTGTGGGTTTTAGTTTCTCCGGTGTCTGATTGTCTCTGTATTATGTACTTCGAAGACACTTGGAGCGCTGTGATAGGCTTCCATCTCCCGAGCCAGAGTCTACGTATCACTGTGGGGTATCTTACTCTCAGGCCTATTCTCAGGCGCGCCCTAAAATCAGAATTAACTTTGCAAAGTTTGCATTAGAGCCCCAGGACGATTCATACTTCCAGGGTTGGTTCGAGAAAATCTCCCGAAAATGAGCATTCTCCGCCCACCCCTGTGACAACGACCCTGCGCTAGCCTTGCACTTTTTGAAACAACATAAGCGCCCAAGAAGCGCACAGACATTAATGACTCAGAGCTGAATCCCAGTGAATATCCCCGCTAGAAATATCGAGCCAGAAAGAGAGAGATCGAGGGATCGAGGGAAAAAGAGGCAAAACGATCTTACATCGAGAGATATTTTGGTTTGGGACTACATTTGAGTCATGTCCCTGGGCGATGTAGCTGCTGGACTTGGACTCTGGAGAAGAATGCGCGAAGTCCGTGCGCACCCACGTCAGGAAACGTGCGATGTCGGAGTTTCAATTTGCCTCTTTCCTTTCCGCCACCTTGCTCCCCGCCCTTTCGTTCCCCTGCCCTCGTCCGCGCCGTCTTTGCCCCTAATCCTCCTCAGCACTTGTCTATTCATGTTCTCAAGATACCTCTGGAGGTCGTGCCCACTGCTTCAAGTTTCAAGCTAACATTTCGCAGACCGCGCGTGGGCTTTGGAAATCTTCTTGACGCGAAGTGCCGTCATTATTCGGAACCTACTCGGGGGTGGTGTATCCGTATCCGAATCAGCATGAGGCGCGAGCAGCATCGACCCCGGTTTCCAGAGTGTCTAGCTGCGCGTCGTCTACAGGTAGCGGCAGGACCAACACCAGCACGTACCACGCGCCGCCCCCGGGGCCGGGCCCGATGCCCTTACGTGCTGCGCACGCGTCGCACGAGTATGAGGGGGAGAGCACGGATTCGGAGGGGGCGATGGGCAGGCTGGGGGGTGGCGCGGAGCAGGACTGGGAGGTACGCGTATTTTTGTGGGAGTGAGAGGGGTGCTGATGGGTGTTTTGTTCTTCTTCCCTATTTGATTCGCGTCGTCGGCCTCCCTCCTTGGCCTCCCTCCCCGCTTCGGCTACTTTCCAATCCGTCTTAATTCGCCTTCCTCCATTCACCGCGCGCCACATCTTCCGCATCCTCCCTCCGAGCATCGTGAGTCTTTTTTTGCCCTTCCCTAGTACGCGAGACTTATCTCTACAGGCTCTCTGCAAGGCGTAACTTTAAATCTTCTGCGCGCAATGATACTAATAATCCCCGAAATAGGTGCAGTTCCTCACGTCCTTTCAATCATGAAGACCCCCGACATCCCCTCCGAGGGCGCCGTCAAACTCCTCGCCGAGTTCCTCGATCTCGACACTCCCGGCCCGTACGAAGAGGTGGGGCGGCACAGGAATGCGGAGTATGTGCGTCCTTTTCTACTCGCGATACCTCCTGCGACAGAATTGTTTCGCTAGAGGTATACACATACGTGTGCTCCCCGTACCGAGCGAGACCCGTTCGTGTATGATAGCGTCGTGCAGGTGTGTCTTCGTCTCTTTCGTCTGTGGTTTTTTCCTTCTTGCCTTTGTCCCTCTCCTCCTTCTGTCCGGCTTCCCTTCCCGCTTCCCGCGTGCGTACTGACATATTTGTATCTACCCCAGTACGATGCCCTGCCCATTCAGAGGTGCCTTCGCACGCACTCGCGCTCCCTTCGGAGCGGGAGAACGAGGATGATCTGCAAACGTATGGTGAGCGTTGGCCACTGCTACCGCCCTCCCCCCGCCACCTGCTGCTTCCAACATTGGTGGTCCCATCCGCTCCGCCCCCCTTCGCTGGTACTGGCCTCCCGCGTGCCTGCTGGAGGCTCCTCGTGTTCGCGTCGACTGATCGGCTCGGTCTGAGGTGTTAAATGGTGCCAGTGCGGGAGTGGGATTCCTATGTATATAGCAATGTACCAGTAGCAGAAGCGTGAAATATACCTATTTTGCCCCCCTATATTTGCCTAGCAAGGTCTCGATGCACCTCAATGCATGCCTCGACCTGTCTCAGTCTACCTCTATTGTCCTCGATTTGGCATCGAGGCAAATCGAGCTATGTCCAAATTGGCGAGGCAAATCGAGGAGCAGGCAAATGTCTCGATTTGCCTCGCCTTGGCTCGATATTCCTAGCTGGGAAAGTCACTGGGAGCGCTGAATGATCGATCCGATAACGATATTCTCCTGTGCTTGCTTCTTCGTCACGGTTTCTTTGTCATCTGGTGTTTTTGTGGCCGACTGTCCTGATCCTTGGTGCGATCGTGAACAAGTACGTCGCATGCGCTCCGAGCGTCGGGAAGAGACTGACTGCAGACAGATCGAAGCGCAAGCACGATCTGTGTCGGCTTGGTGTCGGCCAGAGGCCGAGGGATCGAACGCGCCAGTGGATGATGGAAGGATTGGTTTGAGAGATGTTCCAACGCTTTCGCGAATAATTTGCGTCCAACTTCAATTCTAGATTGAGGAAAGTACTGCGTGTTCCGAATCTGCTTATCATCCATGCTATTGTTAAAATCCCGGACGGCGCGGGCCCAACGTCGTCGAGCGTCGGCTGACGGTTCTCGTCTGTCTGTTATGAATGGGGACGACTCAGCTCATTACAAAGGTATCAATTCAATCGCACAATCTGGAATCGGAGCCCCATACGGTTTTGCTCTTTCTACGCACATCTCAAAACTGTAGTGCTCTTTACTCACCATCAATCAGTTACTGAGTCCACGCCGAGGGACACCTACTTAAGCTATTGAAACGAGTGCAGGTTTTCATCAAACTTCGCCATGCTGTTCAATTTCTGCGAATTCTCCCTCTTCCTCTTACGTTACGACGCGACTCGTATACCTGAACCCTAATGGACTCTTCCTCGAGAATATCGTCGTGCGCCCATGCTCGAATCTTCTCATCACCTCCCCGGGGTCGTCCACGCTGCGCATGCTCGATCCACTTCCGCCAACGTGACTTTCGGCGACGTCTATTGAGACTATTCCATCTCAAACAACACCGGGCTCATCGGCATCATCTCCAACCAGGCGTATATGCATTCATGTCGTCCCTCACGTCTCTCCGTGCGGTCCCATGGAAGGTAACTATGTGGCGGATGACGGGTTGACCTCACGTCAGTCGTGAATAAGGTTGTGGTCGTCCCCGAGATTGATGGGCTCTCAAACGTTCCGATCCGGTTCTCGGCGCGGACTCGGCCGTAGCCTGTAGGCGTCGTCTACCAGATCACGATGAACACTGGTGTTGCTCACATAGCAGACTTTTCGGATCGGCTTAGCTACATACCAGTAGCGATCCGGGATGCGTCTATAGCACCTCGCTTGCCTCCGCCCCGCTGGGGATCAACGGCCTACACCGGTGGCGCCCTCTACTCCACAAATACACAACTCTGCACATTTGCACGGGTCCCGATTAACGTCGGTGGGTGTTTGGTCAGCCGGGCGCACTGCACAGATACTAGCGCGCATGGAGTCATTTATGATTTTAAGTTGGGCAGCCGCCTGAGTACGACGACTTCGCATTCGCCTCAGAGCGCGAACGCCGCCGGCGATCCGGTGGGGAGCCATGCGGTATTCGACGAACCAACATCGATACCGGAGTTCATGTTTGACCGACGGTACACTTTGCAGTCTTTTTTTTTTTTTTTTTTTTTTTGGAGCGTTGGGTCTAAACCTAACGATACTCAGGCAGCAGAAGCATTCCGAGTCGTCCGCTTGTAATTCTGGTGATGGACCAGATGTTGCCGGGGAGGGTGTCCAGGAGGAAATGCCATTACGCACAATTATTACGAGTGTGGGACTCCAGCCTCAAGATATTAACCAATGCCATTTCTCACAGTATAAGGCTGTATACCCACTAAAACCCCCTTTGTGTAAGTCCAATCATCCGGCAGTGACTCTTCATTCAAAAGCAGACCACTCCAGGTGTTCAATACTAATTCTTTTTTGAACGATAGTGTTCCAAATCTCATCTTGTCTGTCAAGATCCGATCTCGAGTCATGGATGTGTTGACGGATCGCAGCCATTGGGTACAGATTGCGAGCTCTGAGTGAACTTTCCCTGGATGAGTTAAGACTCTGTCAACTCGCAACCTCCAAATCTCATGCCAGGCTACTGATATCAAGATAGCAAACAAACGGCCTTTCTCTGGTAATAATTTCCCATTTGGAGTTTTAAACTGGACAAGGTTACATCCTAATACCAACCCCCAGTTCAATTTCGGCCAATCTGAGTATTTTCTAGACCAGAGTTGATGGGTGAGATTCCAAATTAAATTTCGCTCAGGTGCATTACATTCTAAGGCAATATGCTCTAGGGTTTCCGGTACCTCACAGACATGACAACGTCCAAAAATTTCTGAGTGTTGGATGTGTGTCCAGAAATCTCCAAATCTGAAAATGTCATGGATGCATTTCCAGTAGAATTCACGTGTTAGACGTTGGAAGGTGGTGGAGCGAATTGATTTCCATATCATCTCATCAGTTGGGGTGACCTGAGAAATTTCTTGGACTGCGCAACGAATTCGTGTGAGGCTAGTAAAGGTTGTTTTACGGTAGGGGATCGAGGTCAAGCTATTTATCACTTTCGTAAAAAGTCGTTGTGAGCCACCGCACAATGGGATCCCCGGGCAATTGAACATCAAGCCAATTTCCGTATCGATCTCAATCTCAGTTTTTGTCGGCCGCAGTCTTAACTTTTCGCCAAGCTTTTCCGAGTCGCATATTTCCTTGCCCCGGCTCCCGGACCTCAGGATCAACCCTCTGCAAAGGGTGGTACATTACTGTGCATTCTTGCTGTGACGGATTCTATTGAGTGGTAATTCTACATTGCGCTGCACGAAATACCAGGCTTTCGAGGGCTGAGTCAAAATTTGGGTTAAATCAGAAATGAAATGTTCGGTATTTCCCGGTAGGTAAAGCGTGGGAACATCGCGCGATTCGATCAAGATCTGATCAATGGCATCACACACCACTGTCACGTACGGATCCTTGCACATTCCGTCCTGCGACCCTCCTGCACAGCGGATGGCACAGCTTGCTTGTCCACATTGCTTCTTCTTGGCTTCTTGACCCCCCACCGAAGACCTGGATCCCAACCACCGGTCAAATCTCCATGGAGGCCGAGTGAATCCCGTTAATCCTCATCCAACGCCTTCTCTACATTCCGGAGGCTCACTATCGTCCAAAAATGGTGCAATGATTTGGCAATGATACTCTTCCTCTGCTTCGCTGGAATCGTCTATGCAGCCCTCAGAATATCGAGTTGTGGAATTCAAGACATTTAATTCCTGCTGGATGCTTCCAGGGCGTGCTATCATTGTCATCTGCTATCCCACAATCAAACCTGATAAATATTGTTTCCTTGGTGATCGAGTTCTGGGTCAGGGGAGAGCATCTTTCCGGCGCTCGCGGCGTCAGCACCATATTCAGACACCATCATCGTCGTGTTTAACCAACAATAGTTATAAATCGACGGCAAGAGGTATCTGTATAGAGGGGTGCAGTCTTTCCGATTCAAGTATGCTGGCATACCTCGATTAGCCATGTTAGCTGCAAATTTAAGCAAGGTGAGGCGACCTGCAGGGCCGGCGAACTCGGAAGGCGCGGATGTTTCTGCCAGCCTCCGCACCAAGGCAACGCGACGCCCCACGTAATGGCTTTTGGTTGGGGATTTGGGGAGACTCGTTGCGCAGTAAAAAAGCGTTTAGGTCAGTCCCAATTAACGCTCAGCGCCGCGCTGGGAATAGATTACTGATATCCATTGATGCGCGTACCCATTGATACGCTGACCCTCAAACCCGCACGGCGTCAAACATATCTCCAATGCGATAGAGGTCCGACCTGTGGGCCCAGTTCATAGCTCGCTGGTTTTGGGGTCTATTTCAGCCACCACTCACATTCACAGCACTCATTATAACGATCTAGGTGGCCGCCAGGGAAACTCATTCTCCTTGGGTCACTCGTACGTCTATAAAAGCGGCAGCTGGCTGGGATGGAGCGACATTGCCTGGTGCAACATCCTATAGTATGCAATATCCTCCTCCCATCAACATTCAACTGATCATTTTTCGTAGCCTTATTGCTTGAGCTGGTTCTCTTGCAAATAACCCCCCCACCCTCGCTTCATATAACATAAAATGCGTATTGCTGCCCCCTTCGTCGTTCTCGCTTGGCTCCTCGCTACGTCGAGTGTACTCGCCTCCCCACTCGAAGTAAATTGCACGTCATCATTCTTTCTCCCATCTCACATACTTTCAAGGGAGCCAGAGACCATGATTTTATCGCCAAAGGCGCAGAGGGGAGTCTTGAGGGGCGGAAACCTCACGCACCACAAAGAAGATGTCAAGATATTTCATCAAGTTCCCCCTCTATTTCCAGTGCCGCGGGAATCTCCAGCGCCACTGCGCAAGTCTCTTCATCTGGTTCGAGTGCACCGTCCGCCTCCGTGCCTGTATCAACCACGCTCGCGTTCAGTGTCTCGGGGACCTTTTCCGCCTCATCCGTAACTTCGGTTAGCCTCCTCCACTGTGTCAGCCTACAGCGTCAATGCGAGCAGCGTCCTGTCTAGTGTTTCATCTGGAGCATTCGATTTCGCTTCTACAAGCGGGTCAGTCTCTGCCTCGGCGCTCAGCGGCAGCAGTACAATATCTGTATGGTCTCCATCCCCTTCTGACTCTGCGTCTATCTCCGCCTCAGTCAGCGGTTCCGCGGTGCCGAGTGATGTTCCGGGACCGCCTGTACGTTCAATGCCCCGCCCCCAGGGTTGGTCACTAACTGCCTTGGTATCTAGGCCTGTCCCGTTCCCGCACAGAACAGTGGAGCAACCAGCGTTGCCCCAGCGCCAAGTAGCTCCGCATCTATCCCGGCGCATCCTCGCGCGTTTGCCGTTGCCGCCAGAGCCCTTCCCCCATGCCAGGACACCGCGTCGTGCAAGGTTAGGGGGCAAGACCTCTGGGACAAAGTTTCCGCGGCTACCGCTGACAAGGATGCAGCGGAAACCACCGCCAAATACGAGGAGTCGTACCAACAGCTTTCCGGACCTCAGTTAATACCCACTGCTAGCGGCCTGGGACGGCAGATATTTTCTCTCTTTGCTAGGCTCAAGAATTCTGGTGTGCGGCTACCGCCGTTGCAGGCTCCCCTTCTCGCTGACATGCCCGCCACAATCACACAACGACTCATCCCAGGGAAATCTGGGGGAAGCGTCGCCTTTGAAAACGTCTACGCACCCGGAGTGATTGTCGGTGTGAACAATTTCAGGGCGGAGGACCCCGTCGCTGCAGCCAATCAGGTGGGCTGGAACGTCGTGGCGTTCGAGCAGTACAAGGAATTCAAAGGCACGGCTGCGCCCACCGATCTCCAATTCATAATGCGCTTCCACATCGATAACTCTGTGACAATAGCTGTCCTGGATGATGTGTACACCACTCATCAAATGGCTGATCAGGCCGCTCAGGACGACATCGAGTGGACCAGATGGGCCGCAGATGACGACTGCGGCATGGATGTCATTCTATCCCTGCTGGGTACCGACAACGGCAAGGGGGCTGCCTTCATTCTTATCGATTACAAGGCTACTATAGGCAAAAATATTGTCGTGATTTACACCCGGCGGCAGGAGGGCCAATGGGCAATGGTCGTAGAGTATGCGTGAATACATTATTCTGATGTTCGTCCCCAATAGTCAAACAATAATGCATTCGCCTCGCCTTCACTTTGATGACATCTTGACTGTGAAGAAACCGCTGCAATCAATGAGGGGTCTTCGAACTTGGTGTTGACTTTCACGAGACCAATTTAGACAGTCTGAATTGGTAATTGAAACGGTTCAGCAGATGGTCGTAGGCCGTTGATTCGATATTAACATAGGTCTCCAGTGGCGAGACAAATGAAACGGATCAGCGTTATAATTGCGTTAGACTCAAACCAGTCGCAATTCGGAAAACCGAGAGATTGATGATAGTCGATCAACTGATCGGTGAAATAGCTAATTGCGTGGCGAAAATTCCGCTCGAAGCGTGGATGGATGAACCTGAGCCGAGCCAGTTCCTATTTTATGTACACGGCTAGACTGGCGGGCGCGGAGATACAGACAGAGTAAACGAGCATACATCCAAAGTATCGACTAAAGCCGTGCCACAGTGTCCGTCGGGAAGCAGTGCGAAGCGCATATCTCTGTCTTGGACGTGAATGTGGTCAGGTCCATTGTATTCGCTCAGAAGGAAAAGAAGAGACATAATGAGGATGTGGTTGGGGAGGAAGAAGAGTGCGAAAAGGAAAAGATGATGGAACGGGTTCATAAAGTTGACGGGACGGATGGTGGCGTTTGAGGAGAGGGGAGAACGAGGGTTTATACTCACCTAGAATGTCTCCTCTTCGTCCACCGCACCCTCGCCCTCGGGAACCTCGAAGCCGTCCTGTGCACGAAGTTAGTACGTTAGGCAATGAAGGTACACTGTAGAGAGGAGTTGGAAGTGGAGGGATGATGAGCGGCGAGGGGAAGGGAGACAAGGGTAGAGAAAAGTTTTCGCTATGCAAAAGAGCAGAAGAAATGAATATTCTCGTGCTCAGTGCCACAGTGCGCGATGGGGATCAAGGCGGATGAGTCGTGAAGGATAGAACAGACAAGGATGAAATTCGATCGAGGGGAATCGAAGAAAAGTAATAGCTACGAGTAGCACTCACCTCGGTACTATACAAAATCTTCTGGATTTCGCGCAATGTCTCGTCGTCCTGTCCTTCCGCTTCGAGTACCTCTGTTTGTTGCTGAACAAGGATTCCGATATCTCGGAGCTAATGTAGAGAAAGACCCGAGCGCGGCCGCAATATATCATAAGCGCAATCGATGGTTAGGGTATCAGCGCACGCACCTTTGCGAAATAAAAATCGCGCTCCTTCTCCAGCCCTTCAAGCTGCGCCGATAGCTCTGCCACCTGGCCCTTCAGCGCCTGAACAGCGGCGTTAGGCGTACCCGAGCGATTCCCGCCTACAGGCGTTCGGCCACCCGCGCGTACAGCGGGCTGGCTGGCGCTCGATACCGCTGCTCGCACTGGTGCCAGAGTCGCAGGTGGGTCTGCGGGCGCGCCTTTCCGCCTCGCGACAGCATCGTACTCTCCGCCAGCATAGTTCGCCTCCCAAAACCGCTTCAGCCATTGCAGGAACTCGAGATTATCTCTATGCGCTCGCTGATCAGCAGTCAAATTGACGGACGCGTAAAAAAATGCGGGCGCACTGCATTTTGCATTTGACTAGTTTCTCAACCGGGATTGGGTGATCGATCTTCTTGGCCTTGAAAACGTTCTGCATAATCTTGAAGTTTGCGAGGTACTCGTACTCTTGCTTCGCCCCCATCTTGACGCGCGCCATCGGGACATCGCCGTAGATCGTGTCGAGAACCTGGAGGTAAGCGCCTCCCGTTCCGCATTGCTCGACTTTGGTGTAGTTGAGTGCGAGCAAGTCGTTAAGCCACTGGATGAGCTCCGTGCGCGAGGCGCCTGCCATGCCCGTAAAGCCTGAGATGGGACAAACAACTACAATCCGGACCTTTGATCCGAAGCTGGCTTTTCTAAGTTTTCTTCTCACCCACCATCATCATGTCCCGGTTCCGCGGAATGTCGAGACTCGATACCTGAAAAACCCTGCGACGGGTACATAGCAGGCTCCGGGCACGGAAAATTGCCCCTGAGCTTATTGTATCCGCTAAGGCAATGATCTGCTCTTCCAAAAACGTCGACAGCGCGTGTTTGTTAAC
Source organism: Mycena galericulata (assembly GCA_029289565.1). NCBI lineage: Eukaryota > Fungi > Basidiomycota > Agaricomycetes > Agaricales > Mycenaceae > Mycena > Mycena galericulata. The sequence continues at coordinate 78,058 of JARKIA010000216.1, forward strand.
AGGGCGATAGACTGCGATAAATGGATGCAGTACCATCCCACTTAGCAATTACAATTACCTCGTAAGATACAGACCTGAATCACTCCGATTCCTTTGAGCTGACTAGGCTAAACAAAATTCGGAAAGACGCAGCAAATATTTTTCTGAATTTCCTTTTCCATCGCCGACGGTAAACTGCCCCGATTTCGACCAAGGATTTGACTTCTCGCTCGCGTAAACCTGGTTCATCCGGATAGCCCTCACCCATCCGTAAAATATCAAATGCATATCTGAACTCCCTCGGTACTCCGTGACTTGCACTATTGAATTCAAATTCCTTTCATTGCCCGTTTCCCTCTGCCGGTAATGTATACCATGCACTTGTGTAGCGCATGCTCACGCCGGTTGAGGTGGAAATCGACAGCTGTACCCGATGTTGGGACGATCTTAATTTCCTGTATGTGGCGGGAGAAAGGTACATTTCACGTGTACGTCCGGACACACATCTTGTGCGTCAGATTAAGGATAATCATTGGGGTAAGTGCCCTCAAGTCATATAGAAATTATTGTCCTTACATTGCAATTCGCACCAAACTCGCAATGTAGTAAATTTCCCTCAGACTATTACGGCCGATCAGATGACTGATGGCATCTTTGTTCTTTTGCATCTTTGTTCTTTTCCAGCCTTCGCCTCTTACTTATCAGTGCATCCCGCCCTCCGCCTTAGCAATCTCAATCTACTTCCCATTTCCTCCAGGGTATATTTCGATTCCGTCTGTGGACACGAATCACTGAATTCCCCGACCAGAGGGCAGCTACAGGCGTTTGTGCACCTCATCCGTCGGAGGACGCCATCCAACGTTTCTACACTCTCGCAGATACAATCGCGGAGGAGAAATTCGCCGAATTGCTGCCCATCCATTTAATAAGAAACGGACATTAGTACGAGTCCTCAGACGTGCACGTAGAGTGACAACGACTATATGTATTGGGAACTACTGTACCTAATAAGAAACGGACATTAGTACGAGTCCTAGTCTCATGGTAAGTACAGTGTGTAAGCAGTATATAGAGAGTCCATACCTCAGACGTGCACGTAGAGTGACAACGACTGAGGAAAGCGGCGCTGGCGCCAGCACGTCCTTGATGTAGTGCTGTCCATAAATACGATACGCCAAAATATATTTTGAATATATTCGAATACATACAGATACGATACGGCCCCAGGATGTCCACAAGAATATGAATACGACTGAATATGAATACGATATGATATGGATATAATACGATACGGCTGTCGGCGTATTCAAATATATTCAGTTACGGCCATCACTGTCAATCACGATCGGCCCAGCGGCAATCTTGGCGGCAATTGTGCATACGACAAGCGGATCAAGCTGCTGCACAGCTGATACCACATCAGCAAACAAGACAGAAGCCAGAATTTCTTCCTTCACCTGCGGCGCATCAATGGCCGACTTCCCGGTGTCGGCATCTCTGTCGAGCGCCTCTCTTCAAGCCTAAAACATACTCGGACGTCCATGACTGCAGACACAGTGTCTGTGGATGTTGTTTGCAGGAATGGTTGAAGTCGGCGGGCCTTGCGGAGGGGGTAAACTACACTGACTATATCAGAATTTGCGAGGGGTAGAATATATTTGAATATATTCATATCGTATTCATATTCAGTGGGTTGAATATGAATACGATACACTACAAATATGATACGGGCCCTCCGAGGTGAATATGATACGAATATGAATACGATACGCCATTTGCCGTATCGTATTCGTATTCGGCCAGCACTACCTTGATGTGCTGGCGATCACGTGGATGCATAGCGAATCCCCGAAAGGGAGTCGCGCTGAGGAACGCATACAAATAACGCGTCAAATGATCTGAGGCAACGCTCGTTGGACTGATTCCTTCAACACCATTATGTCTTACTCGACCCCGTACGTATCCCGACGGCTGCGGACCTCGAGTCTGGTTCTCCGGAGATGCTGCGCACCGTCGAAGTCGCTGTAATCGCCATTCAGTCCGTACTCGCAATCGAGCTCCCTCCCGAGACCGCTGACGATTTATGGGCGCGCGTATGGACCTGGATTCAATTCATCCAAATTTTTCGCGAATTCCTGTGTCAATACCAGGTGGAGTTGCCCAACGAGGAAAACCTTTGTCTCGACTTCCTCGCTTTCAGCCAGGACCTATGTGAATATGCGCCTAACGAGGAGCTTATCCTCTCTTCAACCGGACTTCAAGCGCTCGCGGTGCGTGCATGGGTCTGTGCTCTATCCTCCGGCGATCTCACTCGCCAGCTGGCTGGCCTCGCCGTTGTTCTCCCATTCCTTTCGCGGGTTCGCGCCGACGTGCATGAAATGGCTGAAGGTGCCGGTGGAACTCTGGACGAACTCGCTGCGCTTGTAATGATCACATTTGGAATTATTGCAGCGGATGGAGATGCCTCACTTTCCGAGCGACAAGTGGAGGACCTCGACGATCTATTGCTGATTTTACGCAATGCCGATGGCGTCACGGACCTTGGAAACCCCGACTACGAGGGCACGAAACATCTATGCCTTGCTCTTATATCTCAGGGCTTTGTAGGGACCTTGACCTTGACAGCGCGTTCACTCGGTCACACACCGGCGGCCGAGGTGGGCGCTGTCATCCAAAAGTGCATGGAACTTATGGCCGCAATATTCATCACGCAGCCCGGATATCGTGAACTTCGCGTCGCAGTACAGCACGGCCTCTTGCATGTAATCCTCGCGTTCGGGAAGCGGGAGCTCTCCGGCGGTGTATGGCCCGTTCTGTACTATCTGCTTACAGAAATTGTGTCGCCGTCCACAGTCTACTACCACGTTCTCGCGGACCTCGAAACCGCTTACTTTGCGGTTACAGATGGAGGGAGAGCCCCCAGTTTCTGCTACCCGGAGCTTTCTGAAGCATGGTCTTCGTTTTCCCAGACACTAATAGCGAGACTGGATGTCTTGCGAGCTTTCGATTCTAAAGATTATATATCCCTCGCTGCCTGTGATAATGTCGAGGTGAGTCACTCGTATTTTCACTGAATTCGACGCACTCATGCTTTGCTTTTGAGTGCGGTATTATCCAGGAGAAAAAGAGCTTCAGGCGCTGTTCCGGATGTCGTCACCTCTTTTATTGCTCCAGAAAATGCCAGACTCTAGACTGGCGCAGAGGCCATCGAAATTCATGTGCTCTATATCGCACCCGCAACAACAGTGAGGTTTCTTCGTTCCATTCAATTTATTAGTGGATAAACAATATACAGATGTCAACCTGACCTACACCTCTCGCGAGCGGGCGTTCATGCGCGCTCTTGTCCACCACGACTACAAAGTCGCGCGAACGCACATCTGCTCCCAACTTGTATCCATATGGGCAACCCAGCCCGACGAAACTTGTTTCACCATCTTCGACTACCGCTTCCCCGCTGTCCGGATCAAGGTACACACTATGGATGCCGCCCTTGCTGGGGGAGCACAGGATCGTTACTGGGTGGACTTTGTTGAGCGCGCATCCCGCAGCTCCGGGCGCATGTCCTTGGATATCGTGCTCCTGCGCGAAGGGAGTCGTGCTCGGGATTGGATTATTCCGCTGCGGAGGGAAACATCGGAAGTGCATGATATGTTAAAGCAAACGGCCAGTTCCGAGGGGACTGACCCGATCCAAATGCAACAGATGGTTGATTTGGTGAAGTACGACAATGTATGCGAGATTCACTAGGACAGCATCTTGGTTTCTACATCTTTTCTACTCTCCAGCGCCCAAAAATGTTTCGCTCCATATTTACGTATATCTGTCGTTTCTTTGACTGCCAACCATAGGAAATCTCCGCGCGCCGCAGGGAAATCGGTCTTTCTTCTAGCGTTTGAATCAATCAAAAGTTGAATCTAAGTGATGACAGGTCATAGTAGCAGAATCTACGGTCGGAATGGTACAGCAACTCCTCAATGGAACTGAGCTTGGCAACCCAACCATAGGACCAGATTCCCTATCCTGTTTGGGTACACCTCCAACACCTTATTGTACAAATCCGTCGCGTCTTTTGCCTCCGTCACTAGCCTGCTGTACGTCGAGATGTACTCCTTTGAAGCATCAATATTGAAAGCGCCGTCTACACCTCCCTGCCTGTGATGCGAGCCCACGACAATCCCGGGATTCACGGACGCGACTTTGTCAAGGGAGCGAATCCAAGCATCCCGCTGACCCTGCGTCGTGGACTCCGTCATCCACAGGTGCACGTCGTTGTACACAATGTCTCCAGCGACCACCATGTCTAGCGAAGGCACGTGCAGAAATGTTGTTTCGTCCGTATCGGAGTGCCCCACATCGATGGCCTCAAACAAGTGCCCTTCCAAGGTGAACTTGTTGTGCGCGAGGGGCTTCGCCAGGACTTGGAACGATTCCTCGGGGATCTGGCCGGGAAACAACCCGTTCCAAAACGTTCGCTCGTCAGGCGTCAGCTGTGTCGCCATATGGTCAATGGAGTGATTTGTCGAAACGATTTCGACACCTGGAAAACGTCTCTCCATGTACGGCCCATTGAAAAAATGGTCTCCGTGTCCGTGAGAGATGTATATAGTGCGCAGTCTCTTCCCGTTTAGGGTCTCTTCTATCCAGTCGCTCAGAGCAACAGCTTGGTCCGACGTGAAGAGTGTGTCGATGAGGACGGCTTCAGATTGTCCCGACACCAAGGTCACGACGGTGGGCTGCCAAAATCCGACGGAACCGTCGGGTAGTGTTGCGTTCGCGGCAATGGGAGGAGTGAAGAACAGGTCAGCCCGGAGGGGAGATAATGATGCCAGTGACGGAAGGGCACACTATGAAGCCAACTTAAGCGGACGTCCAACAAAGTGTAGGTTGAAAAAAAGCCTACTAGTAGTAACACCCAAAATACCATCGTGTTCTACGGGTGAGATGATGATGAAGTTTAGTGAACTGGGCGAGGAATCAAGCAGAGAATTAACTATACGAGTTCTGGCTGTATTTATACCGTTCATTGATAATCCTTCTCGGCCATGCCATTCGGGCTAAGTCATACACGGGGATTCACGGGGGTTGATAATCCTTCTCGGCCATGTACGCGCTCAGTCATACACGGGGATTTATTTGAGTGGTATGCCTGGACCCTTTGGGGCCGTCTGTCGGTGAACACTGGTGAACGTCGGTGTACTGGTATTTCATTGGCAATCAATACTGGACGGTTAGTCTCTGTTACAGAACCAGTATATTGATGTCGAACAAATAAAGATCAGTATAAGGTCTGCTAGTAAACACGATCGTGTTGTTGACTAACCTATTAACTTTGTGAAACACAAATCCACCTCGCGTTGCTGCGCAGGGTGTGAGACAAGAAATCTGACGATATTCAAGTAGATAGACGACCTGAAAATAAGACGAACTGTCCGCAACAGCTAAGCAATCTGTGGAACAATACCATGGTATGTGGCCAGATATGGTTCGGATGGCCACTCCGAGCATACCTGGGAACCCCGGAACGGCAGCTTGATGACAGAGCAGAAGCCGGAAACAGTGCTGAATGAATGAATATAATGAACTTTCAGAGCTTGATAATCATGCATGTTTGAATATTCGTGATTTGGCGGCCTCCGGCCGCTCTCCCGAGAATTGCTTTGGATCAGATAGGTAATGCTGAGCGGGACTGGGTGAAAGTACCGCGACTGCCACGGAACTGACGCACACTGACTATGCGTGGAGCGGCGAGCAGCGGCTTTATGATCAGACGAAGGCGTCAACATAGGCTCTTCACTGATAACAGTTCTTTGCGGCCACAATCCTGATTAAGGAACGTACGATGAGTCGATGTCAGATTTACCGCATTTGATAAAGGGTGATGCAAATATGAATTCTCGCACGTACGAAATAAAAGTGTTGCGCCGAATTCTAATACCAGTAGCAATTCAGATGCCACTGGTGTTACTTTTACTAGTTTCATGGAGGCGTGGAGTATCTGAGGGTGTCCAGGTAAGCACCTGGGTTGCAATGCATATCCTGCACATCATGTATTGTCTGGCCTCGCGATCAATCCAATCGTCTGTCAATCCCGCCGTCCGAATTGAAGTAACAGAAACTGTAGCCGCGGGGTCCTTAAACTTCCCTCGCTCGTGGGCCGCAGTCATTTGTCCTTCCAGATTGTCGCAGCGGCGACTGTCAATATCCTATGAAACTCCTAAATGCCTCACCCAATTTCTTGAGGGAGACTACCCCGCTCGACTCATTGCCTGCTCGGGTGATTTCGTCCCACAGGGGTCTTCTCGCAAGGGCCGTCTGATGAGGCCCTCGATTGTAAGTTATAGAGGAAGAAGACGAAGTGACCGCGGCTTTGGTGGGGTTGATTTTCAGCTACAATGGAATTCAGTGCATTTACCGCCTTGATGATATAGTGTCACTAATTTATATCGACATGACCAGGGTGGGATCGTTTCTGCCAACATCTCGCGCAGGCGAGAGTCGCGGCAGATGGGAGGAAATGACACGGAGAATGGATTTCAGCGCGGCCCGCTTGCCAAGCCGGCAAACGAGCTTCCAACCCGCAAGTCTACAGAAATTCACCTGGACCGCATTCGGTGTTGCATCGCTGAGCAATTTAAATTTCAACCAACGGACAAAGCAATTTGGTCCTCAATAAGGTCAACAAACATCCATCGACTCACTCGCAACTTCCTTTGGAAGTGCGTTCACGATATCTACCATGTGGGAGTCTTCTGGGAGCGAGTGCCAGGCCTCGAAATACTTGCGAGATGCTCTGCATGCCACATGCCCGAATCAATGGAGCATATAATGCTAGAGTGTGAAGCACCCGGCCAACAACAAGTGTGGAAATTAACACGGACTCTCTGGGACCTCAGGTATACAGCCTGGCCAAAATTGAATTGGGGGCTACTTCTAGGCTGTGGCTTGGCAAGATTCAAGTCATCAAAGGGGACGTCTATGCCGGCAAAAAATAGATTCTTTACTATCCTGATCTCAACCTCAATGCGCCTACTCTGGAACCTCAGAAATGAGCGATTGTTTGAAACACATACCTGTCCTTCTGTACATGAGATACACAACCGCTGGGTATGCGCGATCAACGCTGCCCTCAGACAAGACCAATTACTCACAAACAAAGTACGATTTGGTGCTCTTGCCATAAATAAACGACTGGTATTACATACCTGGAGCGGTACACTGCTCGAAGAGGATTCCCTGCCGGATGACTGGATAAAATCAAAGGGGGTTTTAGTGGGTATACGACCCATCACTCGAAAAAATGGAATGGGTTGATAACAGACGGTCAGAGTCCCACACTACAATTTGTGCGTAACGGCATTTCCTCCTGGACAACTTCCCGGCTTTACTGAGAAAATCAGTTCCACTAGCGGATGTACTTGGAATGCTTTGCAGACTGAGTTTCATTCTCCCAAACGCTCCAAAAAAAAAAAAAAAAAAAAAAAAGAGCTTCCAAGCCGAAATGCCGGAGTTGGGCTTGGCACGCCACCAATCGCCGGCGCAAGCCAGGCGAAAATGGCATTCGTTTGACCAGCGGTACGCTTTTCTTTTTGCATATTTCTTTGCTCCACCTCAGGATCGACGCTCTGGGTCAAATGTGAGGTTCGGCATCATAGTTTACAAAGTACCTATAAATTTAGATAATTCCTGGGCCCGGCATTCCTAAGCGGGACTGTGCGGGACGAACACGGCTCGATTTGATCAAGATCAATGGCAACAGTGATCACACTGATTCACATGACACCAACATGACACCACTTCTTGCACCAGTGACAGTCCCACTGACCACTTGCGGAGCCTTGCACTGTGCAGCGCACATCGATTCCGCACATTCCTGCGACCTCCTGCTCAGCGGATGGCACAGCTTGCTTCTCCGCATTGCTTGCTCTTGGCTTCTTAACACCCATCCAAATTCTGGAGCCGAATCACCCGTCAAATCTGGATGGCACAGCTTGCTTGTCCCGGATCCCTCGTGTGTGGCTTCTTGGCAACTTCTTGGCCTCAATCGAAGTCCTGGATCCCAACCACCCGTCAAATCTCCACGAAAGCCGAGCGAATGCCCTTAATCCTCTTCCAACGCCGTCTCTTTATTCCGGAGGCCGCCGTCTCATCTCCGAGTCACAATCATCCAAAAATGCTGCGATGATTTGGCGATGATACTCTTCCTCTGCTTCGCTGGCATCATCTATGCCATCTCAAAATCTAAATTTGTGTCATTCAAGGCATTCAATTCCTGCTAGAGGTGCCCAGGGTGTGCTATCATTGCCATCTGCTACCCTACAATTCGAACCTGATAAATGATCGTCATGGATAACTAACACCAGGTATAACATCAGGGATTTGATCGAAGGAAAGAAGCAACCGTGTAGGGGGACAGCGCCAAACTCATCTCCAATGTGATAGAGTCCAAACTCTGGGCCCAGATCACAGCACGCTGAGTCCTGGGTTTCATTTCAGCCACTACTCACATGCAAACGTAGCATGGCAGCGAGGTATATTTATCGTCGGGGAGAGGTAAACAGTATACACTCATATATCCCATTCACGGCACTCATCGTAGCGATCCAGGTTGCCGCCAAGGAAACCCATTCTCCTTGCGTTACTCGTACGTCTATAAAAGCAACAGCTCGCTGGAATGGAGCGACACTGCCTGGTGCAACATCCTATAGTATGCAATATCTGCCGCCCATCGACATTCAGCTGATCATTTTTCGTAGTCCTTATTGCTTGAGCTGGTTCTCTTGCAAATAACGCCCCCACCCTCGCTTCACATAACTCAAGATGCGTATCCGAGCTGCCTCCTTCGTTGTTCTGGCTTGGCTCGTCGCTACGTCGAGCGTACTCGCCTCCCCACTCGAAGTAATTTGCACGTCATCATTCTTTCACCCATCTCATACTTGCGTACACAGGCATCAAAGCCGGCCTCAGTTACTGCTGCGCCTTCCCAGTCGGTTACGCCTGTGAGGGTTGGAACTTCAATAATTGGTACGCATCCTACAGAACTGCATGTGACAGGTTTCCAACGGTGTACCACGTGTTACGACTACTTATTCCCACTATGATTATCAGAATGTTACTTCAATGTATACAGTATAGTAGGGTGTTGTAGCTGCCTATCACGAATTCACAAGAAAGGAATTTTCCATCACTAAGTCGTCCCGGAAAGGAGTTTAACGAGAATATCTGGGCCGTCCTGATAGCCATGGAGCGAATGAGCATAAAGAACTATTTAACTAGAATCTATCAGAAATAGGAAATACATAGAACGAAGCACAGGAAATAGAACGAAGTACATAGAAATGCAGGCCGGTGATCCATATAATACACTTGCTGTGCCGGACAATACTAGGCAGTAAATTTAGCAATCATTCCTCAAGATACTGACGCCATGATCAGCAGCCCAGAACCATCTAGTATCGGCAGCCGCTGCAGCAGTCGCAGCCACCACTCCAGCGGATATGCTCTCCCCGATTCAAATCGAACAGCGGTGAGGCTAGGGAAGGACTGCCTTGAGATGACATAGTCGAGGGTAGCCCAGGCGTCGTCCGAGTCATCCGTAGTATGGTCATGTGCAGAAAGGAAATGCATAAATATGGCCGTCAGGCTGGGCGCCTTGAGCTGGCTGAGGATGGCCGAAACTGCGGGAATGGCTCCTGCGACGGATATCTCGAAGCGGATGACCCGGAGTTGGGGTGCGGGAGGGAAGTGCTGTCTGTGGTTTGGTGGGAAAGCATGTACCAGCCAGGGGGTGTAGTCGCCTTGTAGCACGTATCAGCTATCGTATGAGGCACATCGGCTGTGAAAATCTCACCAATGAACTTCAAGTCCAGTTGTTCGATGGATGTGGCGCTCATTCGAAGCCACTGGTTTATACGGGAAAGCCCATCCCCGACTGTGAGGCGTAGATGGCGGAGCCGCGACAGGTCCAGTAAAGGGCGGGGGTCGGAAAGAAGATCCAGTAACGGTCGTTCGGAATCGCGTTCAATCTGGAACGCGACGTTGAGGGTATCCACCTCGAGCGAATTCTCCTGCTTCCGCATAGAAACTCGCTCTGTAGAGTCAACGTTCGGAGGAAATCTAAGATTCGAGAGACGCAAGTATTTTAACTTGCGTCCCGAATGACCACCGTTAAGTATCACAAAGAAAGAGTCCACGTCACGGACATCCAACGCTGCTATTTCAACAACCTCAATGGATGGTCCATGGATACAGCCGCACATCGCCTGAACCAGGACTGCACTCCACTCCGATCCTTGGCCATATCGAAGCGTAAACTTTCGAATATTTGTAAGATGCTGCACGACCGGGACCAGTGTGGTTGATTGCGAAATCCAGAATACGGACAGATTCGGATGCCCTCCCTCTGAGAGCGCGAGCTCCGTTACATGCTGCACAAGGGTCGGGTTCTGCTCCAGAATGTCGAAGAAGAGGTCGCATCGCGTGAGGACGGAGGGATAAGTGGAGTTGCTCTGGCGGGAGATATCGGCGCGAGGGGAGCCAAACATGACCTTGGCGAAGAGATGCATTCGACTGCGATGGATGAGCTGTCTCCCCGCCGCGCCGCAGGCACCCAGGGTTCTGCGGTTGTCTTTGCTCATATCGACGATATGTTCCAGGATTTCGGTCGGCAGCACAGATAGCATGGTCTCCGGAGTTTACGACTTGAACGATAAGCAGAGATGCACGCGAATGTCGACTTTAGGCGCTGGTCGACCGTCGACGTGGCAAGCGCAGAAGGTCTGTGGAGCGCGTAGCTTATATAAGAGATTGGATTTATTCGATAACTTCCAGGAGTTCGAATTCCCCTTGCTTGAGAAAGAGCCAAAGTCGGTTGAATGGTGAAATGGCAAAAGAGAAGGAGAGGTTTCGGGCCGAGTGCAGTGCGATGGCCGTCAAACAACGGCCAAATATCGGCACGGTCGGCACATCTACGAACGGCAAATCATTCATGGTTTATGGTGCTCTTCACTAAGTCACCACTACTTTTGTACAGCAGCTAATTTGGTCGAGGGTTTTTTTTCGTCGGGAAGGCCTTAAACCGGATTTCTGTAGCATGGAAAACAGCATTGAACACGAGAAGAATGCCTACGTAGCGCGGGAGAAAAGCCAAATATTTTTACAGTTTCTTGCGGAACGTCAGGCGCGGGCCATTATTTTCTTTTTCCTTTTTGACATTTTTTCTATATTTTCCACCATCTCCGCCATTACAAATTTCGTGCCCGTTTGCACTGGGAATAGAACCATTTGACTCGGATTCGTCCTGGGGTCTTTTTACACGTTCCAATGTACCTTTCACAAGCTCATATTGATGTTTTTGCCATGCCGAGGGCAGAACAGCCCCAGAGTGACATAAACTTTCAACTTTCAAGATCATGGTATGATTTTGGTAGTGCTCTCTTATAATTATGAGCATTTCTGAGGGTATTTCACCGGCGCAATAAAACTCTGGCTCAGTTTCGATACTGTAGGACCCATGATTATCCCAACAGAGGTCGGATATTGAAATCGGGCGCAAAGTTGAGTTTCGTCCGAACTTTTTTTCTTTCCCACGCTTTTTGAGTTGGCCAATACGATTATTTCGACAAGGCCGTTCTTTTTAGCTTTTTTTTTTGCCAAAATTTTCTGAAAATTTTATCCCAACTCAGGATCCGACCTCTGTTGGGAACATCAATATCGAGCCCAAACGGATAATCATGGGTCCTGTTTCGATTCACTCTGGAAAAAGCCTTGTTTTGGGCCTATCTGAAACTTTGAGTTTCAGGCACGCTCCTGATATCTTTTTTTTTTTTTTTTTTTTTTTTTGGAGCGTTTGGGATAATGACGTTCAGTCTGCAGAAGCATTCCAAAAGTCATCCGCTGGGTCTACCAGAAATTTCCAGTTAATGCCGGGGAAGTTGTCCAGGGAGGAAATGCCATTACGCACAATTACCATAGTGTGGGACTCCAGCCTCCGTAAATTTATCCTATCCCATTTTTTGAATTAATCAATGTCAATGGCTGTATACCCACTAAAACCCCCACTGTGTATGTCCAGTCATCCGGCAGTGAATCTTCATACATTAGTAGACCACTCCATGTTCTTAGGACAAGATCCTTATTCAGCGCAAGATTATCAAACTTCAATTTATTGGTGAGGATTCGATCTCGTCCTAGTGCGGAATTAACAGATTTCAGCCATTTATTGTGCACCTCAACATCTGTTATCTTTCGGTCTGGATTCTTTAAAACTTTGTCATTGCAAATATTCCAGATTGTGTGCCATCCAGTGGATACCAAGATGGCAAATAATCTTCCCATCTCGGGGATAATTTTGCCTTTCGAGCCTTTGAACTTAACAAGATTACAACCCAATATAAGCCCCCAGCTGAGGGGGGGCCACATAGGATATTTCATATGCCAGAGTTTCTGGGTTAATTTCCAAATCAATTTTGCACCCGAAGCCGCACATTCCATTGCTATGTGTTCCAGGTTTTCAGGGACACCACAGGTTTCACAGATTGCCATCATTTCAAGATTATCAATATGTGTCCAGAAGTCACCAACTCTGAAAATATTGTGAATTGACTTCCAGAATAATTCACGGTGAAGTCGTCTTAAATTGATTGAACGTATAGATTTCCATATCATTTCATCTGTTGGGGTATAGTGAGAGATTTCATAAACAGAGCACCTGATGCGGTCTAGATTGATGAATGTTGACTTTCTCAGCGGTTCTGGGTGGCTACCCTTGATGATTTTTGTAAAGATTCGCTGGGAGCCTTGTGAGATTAGAATTCCAGGGCTATTGAACATTACATCGATTTGAGTATCAACCTCGAGTGAAGGGCATTCATTGACTTCTAAGGTAACAGGTAAAATATCTTTTGTTTGCTTGAAATGTGTCCATGCAACCCGCTCATTCAGAGCTGCAAACACTGCCTTGAACAGTAGGAAGTTTGGGTCCAACATGTCATTTTCAGATTTTGTTCGCTCTTTGATAAGTGTTTTGAGCAAAAAGTCAGATGAAGAACACAGGAGTAGGGGAGTGTTATTTGGGATTTTCTGCAACAAGGTAAGGGCAGCACCGAGGATTCCCGACTTGAAGTTATTTTTTATGGTTGGATTGTCAAATGTGAGGCATATAGTTTCATCTTCATCTAGGTCAGTTGAAACAATTCTCAATCTAGCCAAGATTTGAGGGTCATACTGACCGGCATGCAAAACCTTGATATGCACAAAGGCTGTAATAAGCACTGGGGGTGGGACTAACCGGCCTTGTCGTCTTGCAGAGATCTCATTCATTGAATCATCTGCAGCAAATATGCGGAAGCCATTTTTGACATCCCGCAATCTGAAGTTTGGATCATAAGTCATTAGCTTGTCAATTTCAATGTCTTGCTGGTTAGCAGCTATCTCCTCTGCTGTTAACTCAAGTTCATCACAGAGGTCTACCATTGGGGCAAGTGGATTCCATTTAGGCATAATACAGTCTATCAGCATTTTGGCAGTCTCAATGCACTTGCCAGGGTTAAGGCAACCCAGTTCATTTCGATCTTTGTTGCAAGGTGGGCATCCACAGTTTTTCCGCCCAATGCCACTAGGATTGATAGTGTGTGGTCGTCTTGGCATCGTAGTTCTTCTCGTAGCGATTATAAGGGCATCTTTAACAGTTCGAATTTCATGTTGATTTCTGAGGCAGGTTGCAGCATCTCGAAGGCAGATATTTTTGTAATTTGGATAGTGGACAGCAGGATGCTTCCATATTGGCATCTCAAGTTGAACATCAGGGTCAATTGAGAGACCTGTAAATTTGAGGTTGAACTCCTGGGCTACAGAGATCATACCCTTAAGGTCATCAGGTATTGCATTTGACCTGGGGATGGGGAAATGTATTTTGTTCAAGAATATGTTGATGATTTGACCAGGCCTCACATTTAGGTAGCTGGTCTCCAGGTATTTTCTGAGTATGTAGTCAACAAAATAGCACCATAGTGGACGATCCTCTCCTTGCATCAGATAGCATTGAAGATTCCAAAGATTAATAGCTTTATTTCGAGCAGAGATATCTAAGATTCCTTTGCCTCCTCGGTCAACTGGGAGGCTCATTGTCTCAAGAGACACTCTGGCTGTCTTTCCGTCCCACAAGAAGGAACATATCAGTTTTTCAAGGGTTTCTTCAATTTCCTTTGGCATTCCTTGGACTCTTGTCAGATACTGTGTCCGACCTCCAATTACCATGCTTATGATGTGCCATTTCCCCTCAAGTGTTGGGAGTGTTGTTTGCCAGCGCATGATATCTGCATTAATTTTCTCCAACATGGAGGGCCATGGTGTAGTATAAGGAATTTTGTTTCCAATCCATGCCCCTAGCATACGGCAGCTCTCGCCATCAGGGACAATTCTAATAGTTTTGTTGATAGCACCAATTGGGCATTGATCATTAATTCGCCTTTCCATTATGACTTTCTGACGATATGAGGGCCTACCAAAGGGCAGAAGTATTGTTTTGTGTTCATTAAATTTTGCAGTTGATGCAGCACACCAGAGGCGTAGAATACCCCAGAGAGTTTCCATGGAATCAGTAGATTTCAGGTAAATTGTAGTATCGTCAGCAAAAAGTGATACTACTAGATTCTTGTTTGTTCCGGGAATGATTACTCCTTTAATATCAGATTTCCGGAGCAGACATGCAAGAGGCTCAATAGCCAGATTGAATAATAAACAGGACAGGGGGTCTCCCTGTCTTACACCTCTGGTAACAGTATATGGTTTACTGAGTTCACCGTTGATCATAACTATGGTTTTGGCATCAGTGTACAGACTTTTGATTGTCTTTGAAAATTTGGGAGGGAAGTGCATATGGTCTAGAACCCGCAGGAGGTAATCATGGTTAATTCGGTCATATGCCTTTTCTTGGTCAAGGGCAATAAGGATCCCATCTTCTTCCGCCACTTCGGAATAGTTCAGCAGGAATTTCGCTAATTTGACCTGGTCTTCAATTTTCCGCCCTTTCATGAAACCAGCTTGGTCTGGCCTTATCAAAGAGGGGGCAACATTCATTAATCGCATAGAGTAAGCCTTTGTCATAAGTTTATAGTCTGTATTCAACAATGTAATTGGTCTATAGTTGCTGATGAGACCTGTGTCTCCCTTTTTATATGCAGGGCACAACCATCCCATGTTAAAGTTGCAGCCATCTGCTATTCCAAATTGTTCAATGTCCCGGTACAAGTAGGCTAGGAAGCCCATGATGTTGAAAGCCCCTGGTTTGTCTTTAGATTTTTTGTATTCAATGTCCATGGCTTTAAAAAATTCATATCGTATACCATCTACTCCTGGGGCTTTGCCATTATTAGTTAGTTTCAAAGCATTTCGTATATCCTCTTCAGTCAGATACCCATCCATTTCGTTGTATTGATCTTGAGATAAGTGTGCATCACATTTTTCAAGCACTTCCTCAGTGCACATCATTCGACCATAGTCATCCTCTGAGACATCAACATGTTGAGTAGCGTCATGGTAATCACGGGCCATTTCTGCCATTTGTTTTGGACGAGTTTCAAAGCAGGGTACAGTTGCATCATTATCTGTTCTCTTGAATTCGTTTATGGTGTTCCTCAGGTGATACTCCTTGGTGGATCGAGTCCAGTAGCCAGTTTTCAGAGTTTCACCCTCAATGTCGTATCTCGCTTCGGACTGGGCTTTCTTACGATCAGCTTCTTCTTTGAGATAAATTTCAATCTTTCCCTCTAAGTGTAAAATTGCGAGATGCTTTTCTTCAGTAGGCATGTCTGCATCATTAATAATGAGGTGTTTCTGCACTGTCCAAGTACGAATTTGGCGTGATCTTTCACTGACTAAGCGGGAGCATTTTTTACCTTCAGTGGTAAGGTCCTCCTTGTACTTGTGCCATAGAGTTTGGATGTTGAGTGTGTTTTTCCGTCCAGTGCGCTCTAGCTCTTCCCGTTCTTCAGCAAGTCTATTTGATCGGGTGCAAATATAAGTCATAAATTTCGGAGTTTTCAGCAGATATAAGGGAAGCGCTCCTGATACCTTTAGTTTCAGGTGATCCAAAACCCATTCGGTAACACAGTGAAACTTGTTTCTCTCAGCTCATAGTCAATTATTGAATCTAGTCTAGGTCTAGTGGCAACCAAGTCAATCGTGCGGGCCGGCGACTTATTGGGCGCTCGGTGTAACTGTGAATAAATTCATGGACTTGTATGTCAGTTGCATTCATCACAGATACTTGATCCGATCAATTTTCCCTTTGCCTGTTTGTCCAGCAACAATTGTTTTCCCAGTAAAAGTTGTTTCAATGAAGTTACGTGTACCTTTTCTTATCAATTGTTTTCTATTGTTCATGTATTTTTGTCGCTCACATCCACAGTTAGTTGAAACAATCCCTCTTCCATCAGCACCGTAGACGTGCTCGTTTTATTTGCTGGATATGGGAGCGTGCATAGGTATCTCAATCTTCCGCGTTCTTGGCAAGGAGCAGCCTGAGAGCCCTTGCAGATGCACAGATATCCCCGTCGTCATCCAGTTCGGAGTCTCAGCAGTGAGCACCAGGGAGAGTGGCACTAGGATCTTGATTTTTTCAATGATAAGCTTTCTGAATCGGGATCTAGTCTCGCAAAATCAGCTTGGTCATGTTTGTCGTGATAATATATTGTGAACGCGTCGCGGTCACGTGGCGCTAATTAGCTGTTCTAAACAAAAACAAAAACGTCGATTATGATGATGCTCGGAACATGTAGGGTCGCAATTAAAAATACATGTAGTCACGCAATGGAAGTGGGTCGTCTCTCGGAATAACTGTATCTCCATCCCTCAAATCTTTCAGTTCTGGGCACAGGGAAGGGTTCAGCTCCAGCACGCTAATTAAATCTTCCCGCGCGTCAAGACTGCACCGGGAGAAATTGAGCGTTCGCAGAGCCGGGAACGCGCCAAGCAAAATTGCGGTGAATGAATACGACATCCCGTGGAAGGAAATCTTGCGCAGCTCCAGCTGAGTCAAGAGCGGGTACCGGTTGGGCACAAATGCAAGGGATTGGATGAAATCGTGCCAAACGCGGCTCCCCCTGTCGAAGTGATCGATTCACAGGGCGCGGACGCGCGACGTCTCGAGGGAACAAAAGAAAGGGGCGCAGTCGTGCTCGTGGCTGCCATCCTCGTCACTGGTTTCGCGTGGAGTGGCGGAAAGCCCTCTGAGAATGAGCTGCTCGACGCTTGAGACTGACTGCGGCGTGTCGGGGTTATTGATTGCCGGGTATGGCATCGGTGGAACAGCGAGGCGCGTGAGGACGAGCTGAGATGCCAGCAGCATGGGGGCAAAAGGCAAGTGATGAGTGCGGCGCCTCGCCAACAGAAATTTCTATCCCGCAGAGTTGAATGAAGAGGTGCAGAAGCTGATTAACGAGACTACAGGTACAATGGTACAGATTCACTAAGCAATTTGCTCAAAATCTGTGAAAACCCCGTATATGCTATCTACCGTTTGCTATCTTGAAATTTTCATATCAAACCTGAACCCAGAAGTTGTGCCCGTGGATCAAGGAAATCGGTGTCTGGAGAAGGTTTGCCAACCCCGTAAACCACGACACAAGGAATTGAACCTCGGTCTGGTCTGCTTCCAATGCGCGGAGGCGTGCTATCCATTACACCATGTTCGAGGTTTAACCTTTTCATTATCCATGAAGTCAATGCTGTGTACATCGGAAGTCATCCTCCTTTCTCACCTCTGCCTCGAATTCTTCGGTTGCGTATAGCACTAAACAACGAGGAGTAGGGTCTGTATGCAAGATCGTTCGCTGTACCATGGACTATGATGAAACATTTATAAAATAAAAGTATAAAAGAAATACAAACATGCTGAGTATCCACAATAAAAAATACAACATCGCCGCAAGAAATCTACTCTCCAAGGTCTCAGGGACAATGGAATGGCTTGACCTTCACACTTTTGTTCAGTATTCCCTGAAAGACCCCTCCCAACTTAACGGGTCTGGCCAATTGAAAAACGACGACTGTGGAAATTCTGCCAAGCAAAGCGCAAATTAGCAAAGAATAACAGACCCTGGTAGAAAAGAGATGACACACTCAATCCATAGACCGCAAATCCCTCGCGCGCACGAGATCGCCGAAGACGACGCGCCAAGGTCCTCGTCAACCATTGGGTGAACTCTTTCAGCGCATGGAATGGGTGGTCCCATTTGTACGCAAAAAATGTTAACTCGAGCGTTTGCATTGACGCGAGGTGCGGCTGGGAGAGAGCTGCATCTAGAGCCTTCCAGGGTAGAGCACGTATACTTTCACGGGTCTCGGACTCGCAGCGGAGGTCAATCGTGAGGTGACGGAGATGATTCGGCCCAAGCGTGCGCAGGAAAGAGATCAGCCACGGAAAGGGGTCGGAGGACGCTGATAGTCCGAGGGAAAGCCGGAGACGCGTGAGTGCGGGGAGGTCACTGATGTCAACAAGGTTTGTCGGGGTGGGCCAGCCTGCGCAACAGTGTGTTCAGATAAGCAGCAGGTGCTTGGAAAGGCCGAGTTCGCTTACGCAGCTGAAGATGCAGCGCCTCCAAGGTTTTGCGGGAATGACGCAGAAAGGCTTCGACGTGCGGGGTGCCGGAGGCCCAAGAGAGAATGCCCGCGATATCGAAAATACCGGCGATATTGGGACTGTCCAGTAAAGTGAGGGAATCGCAAAGCCCGGACAATGAGCCTATTGGATTTTGAGCCTAGGGACGTAGCGAAGCTCAGTGACCCTCTGCAAACGCGCAGAGGTCTCGGTAAAATTCGTACGCTACTTATACAACAGGCAGCATAGCTAATAGTCATACGAGTTTGTAACAAAGAGTAATAGGTATCACAAGAACAGCGCGCAAGAGTAAGTAAGAGTAAGTATGAGTCCATATGAGGAAATCAGTAGTAAGAACAATCAGTGGAGTCATTTGAGCGAGGACGCGCACAGCACGTCGGAGGTGTAATGCGTCCGTGCGTTGGTGTCTCGGTTGTTATCCCAACAGAGCCCTCTTCTGCGACGAAATCAACCCCATCTGTGGCTAGAACACTGGTCAACTTGACCCTCCGCAGATTGTGACGGTGTCCAAGGATCCCCAGATCCAGTGTACCAAAACCGGTAAGGTCGACGTCGCGCATACAAGGGGAGTTAACCAGTGATCGGATGGAAGTGCGCAGGGACACAGGGAGCTCCCTGGAGCTTTCCATCTTAAGCTGGATGTGCAAGCTTCGTACTCGAGCTACATTCGAAAGATGATACAACAGTGGGGGAAGGGTTTCGTCAGATGTGATCCACGCCCGCCTCCTCAGTCCATCCCATGGGAGTCCTGTGGAGAGAACAGTGACATGGCGGATGTAGAGTGCAATGTGGGGCGATTCCGAAAGTACCGCGTCGAGAGCAGAGCAATCGGTTCGCTGATCGGCCCTCGGAGCGCTGAGGCAGATATGCTCAAAAAAATGGGTGCGACTTGCGGGGAGCCACTGCTTGCAAACAAGAGAAGTCTGTTTGAGTGTCTCTCGCTCGTATCGTAGGTGCTCGAGGGCGAGCTCGAAGAGTTCCTGCGGGAGTCTGTCGCTTGATTTTTCACTTGGTGGGGGTGCGGGAGTACCATATAGCCCGTTATCCATATCCAGGTCTCGCAGAGTGCCCGTGTGGTTTGAAATGCGGACAGGAATTGGGATGCTTGAGAGCTGCAGTCAGAAGCACGTCACACGTCACATCAGCATCGGGCCGAATATTGCCGAGGTCCGAAGAATACTACCGAGAGAGTTCTTTTTTTTTTTTTTTTTTTTTTTTTTTTTTTTTTTTTTGGGGATGTTTGTAGTACGGGTACAAAGTCTGCAGAAGCATTCCCTGATCCGCCATCGGGTTGCTGGGAATTTCACCCAATCATGCCGTCGAAGGTGTCCGATTCCGAATTTAGTTGGCCTGTAATATTCCGGTGGTTCTGTGGGGTTCGAACCCACGGCTGCAACCATTACGTAAATGAATTGCAGCAGCCGGTCTTTTCCGGCTAGGACTTGTGGCACTTCCACTTAACCACGCGTCCCCACTACCGAGAGAGTTCGAAGTTATGAAATCGAGTTACACTGCCATTTACAGAGATGAATTGAGGATGGCGTGTACATTGGACTGGGTCAATACAATATTGGCCAGAATAGACTTCCAAGAGAATTTGAGGAGACTCTCGCCGAGAGATGCGAAGATACTGTACCATTTCGACCAAGTCTTCAGCCCATGTCACGCGTCACGTAAGGTCTTCAGTTTATTAGGTCTTCATTCTGACTAATACGATCAAAAATTACCTTAAATGGAAGGCCGGCAGATGCCGGCAAGACGTTTTTAAGCCTATTTGGGCTGAAAATTTTCAATGTCACCGTCACCACGACCAAAAGTCTTCAGTTCAGAGGGCCGCATCACACGTCACCTGAAGACTTGGTCGAAATGGTACAGTAAGTGACGACGTCAAAAGATTTTCGGAGCCCACGCAATATTCGTCACTTCGTTACTTCGCGTAGCGTTGCGGGAGTTCGTGAGTTTGATGGGAACCTGTGAATGTTCGTCACATCAGCATCTTTTGGGAAAGTTCTCACGAACGAGTAATATAAGGACCCCGGATTATGCCACCAAATGCCTGATCCCACCGAGGCCCATTTGTCGGGACGAAAGTTGGTTGATTTGGGCCAAATTTGTCGGGATTGGCACAGGCCTAGACCCCAAAATCGGTCAAATTTGTCAGATTCCCTAAATTTTTGTCCCAAATCAACCCCAGATGATTGATTTCAAAAAATTTCCGCCCGCAGCGCGTCGTTTTTGTCGGGATTTACCACAGGCCTCCGCCCAATTTTGGGCAAATTTGTCGGGATTTGACGCAGGGGTAACGCGAAAATTTCCCCAAATTTGTCGGGATTGGGATCAGGCATTTGGTGGCATAATCCGGGGTCCTGTAATATACCCGCCGCTGGAAAAGTCACTGGCGGCCGCCGGTGGCCGCCAGTGACTCTTGGCGGCCATTGGCAGATGTTGATGGACACTGTTTCACGTGGTGCACCAGTGGGCGCCAAGATAAGATACAGAGTCCGGCGATCACCATCGGTTTTCGCCGGACCGCTGCGTCCCCGCTCGCCAGCGATTTCCACTGGGGTCCACCGTATGACAGTGGCGACCACCGGAGACCAGTGGCCAAACATGGGGGCTTCATGAATGGGTTTTTGGCTATTTATATAAACTGGACACATTTTGTAGTACCCTCATGCACGCGCGGATATGAGCAGTTTGCATTTTGAACTGGTTGTTCATATGTAGAACTATTTTGGCTTCCACGGCTCAGAAACTGAACTATCAGTAAGTCCGGTAATAAGAGATTTGAAGAACACTTATTACAGGGTTTTTGAGCCTCTACGCGGCCGCATCAGACCCAAGTGAACCTGATGTTGTATCCTAGCTTGAACGCGGCCTGACATTAAAATCATATTTATTTACAGCTGTTCTCGAATCTAATGAGATCACGCGTTTTTTTTTCGCGCATTCCCAAAAAGGAAAATAGTTTTGGCTGGCTCAGATTCAGCCGTTTTTGTGGGGTCTAGAGGGCCTCCGGGTTGTGTGGAGCACTGGAGAACCTCGGGGAGGCCAAAAGAGCACGGCAGGAACCATCGGCGGCCGACGTTGTCCGATCGTTGACGAGCTCACGTGATTTAGCCGTGCCGCATTCTTGCAATTATTTGGGCCCTCCCTCCGGCTCCTTCGGGATAAAATAGACATATAAATTGCCTAGAGCCTATCCCAGATCTTTTCAAGTCCCTTCACCCAGGTAATTGGTGTGTTTCGGAGTATTTTCCTTTTTGGGAATGGCCAAAAAAAATCCGATCCGTCTCATTAGTTTCGAGAACAGCTGTAACACAAACAGGTATTTATAGATATTCTGAACTGTTTCTCGACTAATGCGACACGTGTTAACACATATAGGGACGCACTATTAGATCTGCTGCCCTGTACAATGACCAATAAATTATTCAAGAATAAATATTTATGCGTCGCATCACGTGATATTTCAATCAAATATCGATGCGCGTTGACTTCCCGAATTGGTCTCGTAAGGCAATGAATTGGCCAGAAAACGCATATAAAACTCCAGTATAGCAGCCCTTTGTTCCAAATGAGCCACAACAGGTTCCACTGGCCCACCCGAAAGAGTTGGGCCAGTGTGAACCACTGAAAACCGATGGGCAATGATGGATTTTGCTGGCCCACCGGAGGGAATTACACCGCAAAGAAGACTAGTTTAAATCAGCTGAATATGAGCAAAATTTCCAGCACACATCAAACTCTAACCATTGAAAAACGGTGGCTCATATTGGGATTTGGTGGCTACAACCCAACAACCCACAATGAGGTCCAGCGAAAATCAATGGGGAACAGTGGATATTGCCTGGGTACCTTAGTCAACGAGTTCCAGTGGTCGCCAGCGGTCGCGATGGGGTGGTACATTGTGCGCCACCGATGTCCATCAGAAGTTCACGGCCGGCCAACGGCCGGCAGTGGTTGCTCCCATCAATTACTGGTGCCAGGTGAGTTGCCTATTCCACGGCAGCTACTCGGCACATCACAAAGTGATGTGTATCAGTATTGCTGCCGGATCTCGGCAAACCCACCAACACTGTATCCACTGTGCGTGTGGGGGTTAGGTTCGGTTAGAAAGTTAGTTACGATAAGTCTGGTTAAGGTTAGGTTCCCAGGTATATTGTCAATGTTCATGAAGGGGGACTTGGGCAAACAATGATGGCCGAGGTTTCCGGGTTGTGGAACGTGCCGAGTTGAAATGACGAACTTGCGTGAAAATCATTAGAAATAACGAGCTTTCATTGAATGCCATCAAAGTGACGAAGTTTCGTGAAAATACGCGAAGTAACGAAGTGACGAAGGTGGGTACTACTCAAGCATGCTCTGGGACATGGAACTTCGATGATCTGGATGCGACCGGCGGTAAGGGCCACATCATCGCTTCCAACGACGCTACGGTGCGTTATTTCCGTCACTTCCTTACTTGATTTGACCGTAGATTCTATAGATCTCTGGTGGAAATAATGGAAACCGTGGAATATACTGATTTTCATACTCAATTGTCTGGGTCCGGTATAATATACCTAGTACAAGCAAAGCCTTTCCATTGCGATTGCTCTCTTGTTCCATATGTATCACATCCCCTAAGGGGTTCGCAATTCAACGCTTGGACCGCCAAGCCTTTTCGTGAACAGCCACTGATTGCAATTGTCAACACTTCTTCTGAATAATTTGTTGTAGCCCAGGGGCTTTCCGGCTTCTTTACCCTACTGTATAGTATTTGAAGTATTTGCTGTACTGCAGGGATGGTCCGAATTCATCCAGAATTTTTCATGTATTTCCGCGTGCATGTCGGTGCCGGACAAAAATTGGGAATTTAGGGTGAAACTCAGTTCCGGGACGGAAGCCTTGCAGGAATCTGAGTGTCCTTGGTTTCCCGCCTCCTGAACACCGGGACGACTCGGAATTCCCCAGCGTTGCCAAAACTCCACGAGTATGGCACCACTCAATGCCCAGTACTTAGTTGACCAATATCAAGCCAAGACGCCATCGCGTTATCTTCGTCCGTTACCAGGGTTAAGTGGGTACACACGGCGTCGTTTGTGTCAACGCTTCATCCGCTCAGTCGCAGAAAGCCATTTGATTGGCAACATATAAATAAATCATTTCCGGCGCGTAAATTTGAGATCCAGAGATTCACAGCCGAACGCGAATCCCACGCGTCTGGCTCTCCCCATCACACGTTGTTCATATTGGGACCGCGTCTCCCCAGGAAGGAGGACAATGTCCACCTTCCACTCACGAAGCAATAAGGACAGAAAACACATTGCCACGGTTTGGCCAAATTTCTTGCCGATGCACCCCCGGGGTCCCAGTCCTATGGGACAGTCAATCGGTGGGATCATACAGTTGGGAAAGCATACCAAACATGGATATATCGGGCTCGGGAACGCCATACCACCTTGATGGCCGATATTCCTCAGGTTCTGGGAAGAACCGTGGATTTCGGTCTGGAGAACTATTTTGAATAGAGTTTATGATATCTGCAACGTTGACGTACGGACCGCGATCATCTCAATGATCATAAGAGAGCCTGTCTTCAGCACCATGGTTTTTTCTACAGGGCGCTGGACCTTGATTGGCACGTCTTCAGTCATCTCCCTTGTAATCAACATTGCCGCAGCTGACGGAGACGATTGGTGAGATATGCATGGCAACGGTCGAGATATAAAGACAAACGAAAGAGTCTGAGTGCTTCATAGAAGCACGCGAGAAGGTGGGGCATATTGGAGAAGTCATTCAGCAGCTGCGTGGACAAGAGCGTGAGTGTCATGACTTGCACGACTATACGGGATGTACCCACAGGTTCCCGGGTAGATGTAATCGCGTTAATGATCTCTCTGTACACCGTCTCCTGGTGCTCTTGGTGAATGGCAAGATAACCGACCGTCGCAGCAAGAGTTGTCGCCGTCGTTTCTTGAGTCAATTCAACGTTCAGGCGGAAACTATTCATCTCAAGCAAACATGCTGACCGTGGCCTCCGAACATAAGCATGAATGTGTTACCGATCTAAAAAACTGGTCAAAGGAAGCCAAGACACCACGACAGATAGGCATACCACTTCCTGCTCACTGAGCCCCAACCGACCTTCAGAAAGCATAGCCGCGACGAGACGCGAGAATATATCCACCGACTGGCCATTCTCGCTGGGGCTCGCGGCAAGCTCCGCTTTACGTGTGCGGAGAAAGTCGTACATGAACGACCTCAGAGTTTTCCAGACCTTATCGAACGCGTTGATTCTATGGATGGAAGGTGAACACGGAGAAAGACGTAGAGGGCCCAACTTACCGTTTAAGTCCTAATCTGTAAATCCAGTGAGGGAGCCGCACGCGCGTGTACCGAGTGCGGGCGACATATCTCAGTGCTTCCTCTAGATCAAGAGTGATTTCTTCCCGGGGAACTGCCTTCCATGGTAGACACAAGCCGAATCCACAACGCGCAATTACCATCAATCCTAACTTCACTGCCCATCAGTTGAACGAAACTAGAATGTGAGTAGTGTAGGCGTACTTTGAGGGGAAGGCGGTTAAAGTCATCGGTGAAAAAGGATTCCGTGTTGTCCCAGCCTTCGGCAGTGATCATCTCTTGATAGGCGGCAGCAGTCTCAGAGGCTACCAAGTTGTACCTGGTCTCCTAGAATTAGATATGCGAATTAGGGGAGGAAACCGTACCCACGTCCCGGTGCTGAAAGCCGGTGCCAAAATCCGTCGATGGCGCTTCCACATATCACCGTTTGCGGAGAATAGGTTGTCCCCCCATATTCTGTGGGTTATGAGAAGGGCTTGCTACGCAAAATAACTCTTACAAGAGAGTGGATGTCAGCCAATTCGGTTTCACTAGACGAGTTTTCGATTCATTATTCAGCAATTGCTTCATGACATCCGGGGAGGACGTGTAATAGCAAGGCTCTCCAACGAGCAGAGGAACCATGGATATGATGTCGTGAGTGTAGTGAAAGAAGGCTGGATGCAGGCTTGTGAATGGATCAACAAATAGATGGGTCACTGACAGGTTTGACGCCATTCCCATGCCCAAAGCAGTCCGGGATTCCACCAGTACGTCGGTATGATTGCGCCAAGGCCCAGTGGATGCAGAAGAGGTCGCATTCCCGGTTCATGACCCACGAGCTGCAGTGAGGTCAATAAAGTCAGATCTTAGAGCGCATGATGGTGTTCACCTTCAGGTTGCGCTGGAGCCGGAGGACGAGGAGTAGTGCGCCGACACCAGCGAGCACGACGAAAAGCATTTTGTATCGACCGAGACGACGGTTGGACGACGTGGAGGTTGTGGGTCCAAGCGGCGATCAATATATTCTTGTGGCACTGCCATTCTGCCAATGAAATTTGCGGCGCGGTAAAATCTTCTTCGGAGTTCATGAGTGGGGAAGTCGGCAGATAGAGGTTAGCAAAGGTGGAACTGGGAATCAGAGAGAGGAACACAGGAGAATGGATAAATCGTCGTTCAGGTTTATGTAAAACCTCCCTGAACGTCAAAGAACGTAATTGTGGAGTTGTGGGAACAAACAAGGTTCATAAAAGTCGCAGTATTCTGAGTCTTTTGTATTCAGTGTTCGGAAGCTACATATTTGAGTACTTGGGAATTCATTGCTGAAATTTGTGGCTTCCACTGAGCATATAATGTTATTCCGAACGCTCAGAGAACAGTGATAGGGGCTTAATTGCCAAATGCGGCAATACCATTTTCTCCATCACAGATCTCCGGCACGGTTGCCGAACATCACAGTACATAATAACGATCAACAACACCTCTTTCGTCCGACCTCGATCATCGTTTGCCTTCCTTCACAATTAGAATGGGTTCTGCTCTGTCACTGTGGGTTTACTCTCCTACTTTTTGCGTGAGGTTGACATCTCACACGGCTCGATAGATTCCATAGATATGCGTCAACTGACGGCTTTGTGCTTTGGGGACGTTGGTGGATCCCATCGCCAACTGCGAGAAAACGAGAAACCGTATGTCTTGCAGTCGATTTGTTGAGAACACAACCCACTCTAATACCTAGGCTAAGACCACTATCGACAATCTCTCGGATGAGGACTTGAAACAGCGTCTCGAGACATTCGACTTTGCAGCAAACACGTTGGTGCATGTCCCTCTATCGCAAGCATTTCTAGGGTCTGGACGTGTCTGGCGCTTCACTTCGGATTGTATAGTCAAGTTGTTCGAGGTGTGGGAGAACTATGAACCTCATACGATGGAAATAGTCTCGACGCACACGTCCATTCCCATCCCGAAAGTTCTGCGGCATGTGATATGGAGGGAACAAATCTGGACTTTCATGGAATACATTGATGGTATCGACATGCGAGAGGCATGGCGGTCACTAGCGCTATGGAAGAAACTGTGGGTGGCATGGACTCTTCGGTGCTATGTTCGACAGCTTCGAAACGTCAAACTCGCCCGGCCCGAGGTGCCTGGACCGATCGATTGGTTGTCCCCAACTGCCGTGAAATGTGTCGGCCACTACTTCACGTCCATGGGCGCTGGACCGTTCAATTCCTATAGCGAGCTGACGGCCTGGTTCGCCTCGAAGTATCGCATCACCTTGCTTTTGGAAAAACAGGCACAAGTAGCGCGAACTCCTGACCCGAAGCCCTATGTCTTCGATGATTCAATGCCTCTGGTCCTAACCCATGGGGACATCAGTATCACCAATGTTCGCCTCGGGGGGGACGGGACGGTGTGGCTTATTGACTGGGGCTTCTCCGGTGTCTACCCGGAGTGGTTTGAGTATGCTGGGATGATGGCTTATGACGAGGTTCACCGACCGGGGCTTGTACCTCGATAGTGGCTCCGATTGGTTCCTTTCATTGCAGGAAGACACCATTTGAAGCAGACTTTCATGGAGAGGATTGAGTGGGCGCTCAACCAGTTTGGTATGCAGGAGTGACGGTACCGCAGAGTATCATGTGCCAATATTTGTATGCAGACTTCCTCTTTACTGTAATATTCTTGCTGCGTTATAAAGCGGTTTTACCGATAACTGTGCTTCTTTAAATAACGCCAAGGTCAATGTTGAACACTCATTGCATGGCATTCAAGGTGTTGTTGATTATAAACCTGATCCCCGCATAAAAAACAAACAGATATAGCGTCTCGAGCGGCTTCACTCGCAACTCTATTGGTTACATGGGGCGTATACGAACGGAAGTCCAGCATACAGTCGACTTTCAGATAACCCATACCCCTCCGACGTTTGTTCAAGTTCGGCTTTTTCGATCCCATTGTTTCGATGTGTCTTCATTTATGCTTGGATTACGATTTGAAAAATGGTTGAGTAGATGGAGAGGGTCAGTTGGATTGATTGCCTCTGACCTCGGGGCGTCAGGTATATACTTCAAATGTTCTAGCGGCGCACGCATGACTCATTGGATTCAGATTAAAATACAGATAAGGGGTGCGGCGAATAGTCTCTAAATGTCTTCCGGACACCAGGAAGATTTAGGGGCCTATCTGAGGATCAAGCAATAGGTTCGTACAGACGACGAAGATGATTACAGATCCACTGAGATGTCGTCAGGACCCATTGGCGAAGAGATCTCGTAAACGTACCTCGCAAGTATTGTACCACCAACCACAGGGTACCAAAATGCGTCGATATCTGACGGAGTCAGAATCGTAACACTGTAGGCCCGGGATCCCAAATATAACATGCTACTCGTACACCAACACGTGTCGTATAAGCCGGTGAATTGAAACAAGCAAATGAGGACGATCCAGATGGCGTTCATGGATGCCAGCAGTTTCCCGCCTCTGCGCAGGACGATAGCTAAGCGTGTCAACGAATGAGACATTTCAACCGCTAATACACTAGATATCACCAGCATCAGCCAAACCAGCGTGGAGACGCAGGCATAGAGTAGATAGCTGCCTGAGCGGCAAGAAAGGCCTAGATTGGATGATCAGATGGGAGTTGGTCCATTGTTCGAGATCAAATACCAATGGTAGGAGTGAACCACTGTATGATGATGGCTGCGCTGACGGTTCCCCATATCAAAACATTTGCCAGAATTGAGGATATCATCATCCTGAGTACAACTCTGGATGAAACTGCCCTACGCTGGGGGTGACCAATCTTAGGATGGGCGCTAACATAGTTAGAAACCTGGTCCGCTGAGCCACGTCGATTCTGCGCTTTTACTTCCTCGCCTTCAATCCATCGGGTTTCAGGCTGAACAGGTATGTGCTGCGCGGCGCGACATGATGCCTCATTGAAGGCAGAATAAACAGCTTCCACGGCACGATCCCAATGGAGGATTCGGGAATAATGATATATCGGAGGCGTTCGATATGCGTCGGCGCCGCCGGGGTTGTAACGTCGGGGACTGGATATAGCACTTCGATCGGTGCGGATTGGATCCTCGTCCTGCCCCGGACCTGCGATGTAGGCGGCTCCATTCGCGTGCCGGAGAGCTCGATGAAGACTGCCTCGGTCGCAGCGAGGCGCAATCTGAAGCCAAGATATCACGATGGGTAAGAGCCATAGCCACGCATAAGCCACAGCCAGTCCGTTTGAATTTAGAGGAGGGGTCGCGTTATTCGTGACATCTTTGTTGAATAAATGTTAATGTTTCGACCGAACAGCAAATGGGCGGAGTTCACTTGTAAAGGTATCAATGACGGTCAACACGAATGCGACTATCACCCAGACAATGGATGCGACATTTGCCAGGGACCAGCTGTAGGCGTAGTTTAGGTCAAGCCAAACTACCAGATTCGACCACCATTGGTCATTTTCCGGGAGGACGATGAGTGACCCGAGCAAGCTGTGATCTGTGGTTACTTGCAACGGGATGTGCTGAAGGCTGATCAGAATTCGAACAGCATTTCGGGCATTGGGATAAGCAATATGTGTAAACCGTTGGGAAATCCAATGGCCGTTCAAGAGGGTCAACATTATTGAGTAGGCTGCAAGTGTTGGAGACCCAACATTCAGTATCATGGCCATGGCGTTCTCGAGCTAGCACGTATGTTGTGATATCAACATCCACTTTATGTGAACTACATACCCGGTTGTTGGCGCCGAACGGAAGCTGGCATACAAGTGCAAGGAAAGGAAGTAGCCACGTACTTGAAATTGTCAGTCGGGGGAAAACGGGGTCGGAAGTAGAGACTAACCTGAAACGCTGAGAGAAAACGCTCCATGGACGGAAAGAAGGGCCGGTGCCGCAAGTCTTCAAACATAATGCATAGGTCATGGCGGTCGCGTTGGCGATGTTGACTGGATTCCCATGATTGTCCGTCCCACCTTCTTCCTGCCCGCCAGCAGATCGCAAGTCAGTGAACTTGCTGACACAGTCGGCCGCCACGATTGTCAAGGAAAGAAAGACAACGAGCCAAGTTTCCTTAGAACGTCGGAGCCGTAACACTGCGGGCGTAGATCAATTCGGCACTCCCATAAGTATTTAAGCCGGCACTCACTGCTCATGCCGTTGCGAAATCTGCGGGAGTGGACCAGACGTGAGAGAGCAGAAGGGCGATGAAAATTATGGGCAGTTATAGTGCGGGAATGCTGTTAGCTTGGAATCATATTCCGCCACCGTCCCGTGGGCTTGCGTGCTGGAGGCTCACTGATATGCATCTGTCGTTGGTGGCGGAGTGCTGTGCGGTTTGACGTTCCGTGACTGCCCCAGCGCTTGTACCCCTTAGGATGTCATCCGCGTAGGGCTAGCTTCCCCAAAGTGACAGAAAATAATTGCACTTTATATCACTTCTGTAGGGCAACTCGGACTCACATCCAAAACGGCATACAAATTATTTTGAAAATAGGTAGCCTGTCGTTCGCCCTCTCAGCGTTGAATTTGCGCGGGGTGGATTAATGTTGAGAGCGGGGACTTTGGGTGGAACGTGAAGGCAGTACTACCGGATGACTGTATCAATCATGGCAGAAACACTAGGTAGCAGTGGTGGCGGCGCCGAAGACGGGCCGGCGGTGCACGGACCATCTCCAAGAACCCCGCTGAACGCCGAAACACAGTCTTCTCGGCTCGGCGTACTGTTGAGTTAGCTCGGCATGGCTCCGGCCAGATACCATGGACGGTGTGCGATTTCGAACTGTAACGGGGATATTTATCCGCCAAGTCCTTGGGGGTACCAATCACCAAATTATGCTTATTTTATGCTTACTATGCCTATGCCTTATGCCGTGCCATCGCACTTTTCATCAACATCATGCACTGCCTTTGTTCCGTAGTATATATACCTGGCTGTCGTAGTTACATTCTTCCGGTCAATCCACCACTTACGCCAGTTCCCTCCCGTCCGAATCGTGT
Organism: Mycena galericulata; assembly: GCA_029289565.1. Taxonomy (NCBI): domain Eukaryota; kingdom Fungi; phylum Basidiomycota; class Agaricomycetes; order Agaricales; family Mycenaceae; genus Mycena; species Mycena galericulata. The sequence continues at coordinate 108,991 of JARKIA010000216.1, forward strand.
GCCGGATCTCGACGTTCGTCGCATCCGTCACACGAACCTTCTTACCCCATCCCATGATTTGCGGGATGAGCGGATGATGAACCTAAGAATTCAATCTCAATCACTTGCGATCAAGTAGTAGTCAGCGGCCATGAAACGCCTGAATGCTATTCTCAAACGCCGAGTCGCCGACGGATGGTCCGAGGACTAATTCACCCGAAGCGACGTTGGATGGATGGAATGGTACATCATGATGGACAGATGAAATGGAACCAGGAACGCAAAGACGCCAAAAGTAGCGCTCTCCACACTCACAGTCTTCGACCTTTGTTTCTTTCCAAATTCTAATGTCTCTGCACCGCCCGCATAACGTACCTCGACTCTTCTGCCACCGAAATCGAACTGGCCAATTTTTTCCAACTCGGCAAGAACTAACCATATCGCCAGGATAGTCGAATATCCCTCGCCACGGGTCTCGAAGGGACAAATATCGGGACAGTGACTTTTGAAACTGGAGAAAGTCTGAGCCAAGCACTCAATTTTGTCCTTCAAGAACGCTTGCTAGACACGCGGCGCATAAGCGAAATCTTCAGAAAAGTTCCGGGTAGATGAGCAGATGTCAACCCATTATTCCAAAGTACGAGCATCCGCCGAAAGACTGGGTCGTGGGGAGTCAATCCCTTCACGAACGTTGAAGAATTAATTGTAGAATCGTGTAGGCAAACGAGGTGCATACCCTAGTGAAAAGGAGAAAAAAAATCGACTTGAAGGTTTTTATAATGACCCGGCCCCGAGTTGAACGGTGACCTTTTACTTGCAACTAGGAACTCTCAACTCAAAGAACGCAGATGCAGCCGTCTGCCACCGGGTCTTGTATATTCTCTGTAAAATGGTGCCATATAAGTAAGTGAGAGATAATTCGGTCACAATTGAGGAGCGGGCGTATGATAGGAAATGGGAGAGGCGAAGGGGGACGGAATGACGCAGATGTCCGTGGGAATCGGTCTTCGCAACGTCGACGAGGAACGAGGCTGCAAAGAACCAAAAAAAAAGACCAACGGGACACGACCCAGCCCCGCGTCGAACGTGGATCTTCCGTCGAATTTTGGCACGCAGATTGCAGATGCGGGCGTCCGCCACCGGGTCTTGCATTCCGTGCAACAGGGCATCATATATTGCAATTGAGGAGCGGGTGGGGCAGATTAGAGAGAAGCACACAACTGAGCGGAAAAGAGTTCAACGAGAGTACGGAGTAGGAATATGTCGTCGAGCTTCACTATGTTTACCGCGGTGCAATGAAAATCTGCACATAAAAACTCGCGCCTGTGAGGAAGGACCCGACCCCGAGTCGAACGGGGGTCCTGCGTCATGCTGTACAGGATCATTTAGTGCATTCCTGAACGCAATCGTGTCGTATTTCAGTGTTGATTAGCGCAGACTCGAAGGAGGTTTCTGAGAGCGGGGAGCGAGATTGATAGATAGAGGAGCACTGGGGAGAGTGTGATGGGAAGCGGAAAATTGTAGGTTGAGTAAGTGCTGTATCACAGGTGGGTGAGAATCGGCATCACGAACCCGGACGTCTGCCGAAAGAGCACTGAAGTCGGGCTATCGAGGGAGATAGTAAGATTAACGTGCTTTACCTGTTTGCTCAGTACGCGGATTGCGGCCGAAGAATCAACAGAAAAACGGTGATGGCGAACTTCCTTGATGGCCCAATCCCGAGTCGACTTCTGCAACATGCTTTACCTGTTTACTCAACACGCGGATCGTGGCCAAAGAATCAGAATAGGATAGAAAAAAAAATGATGATGACGAAATCCCTCTACGACCCAATCCCCCAAGTCGAACGGGGAACTCCCGCATGCAATGAGAACCAGGGAGCACAGATGCGACCATCCGCAACCGGGTCTTGTATTCCCTGTGAAACGGTGTCATATAAGTAAGAGGGATTTCGGTCGCAATTGAGGAGCGGGCGCGGGTCAGGAAATGGGAGAGGCGATGGGGAAGGAAAGAAAGACGCAGATATTTGGAATGTCCGAACGAATTCTGTTTCGCGTCGTTGGTGAGAAACGGAGCTGCAAGGAACAAAAACAGAATGCCAAGGAACGACCTGACCCCGAGTCGAACGGGGGTCTTCCGCGTTTATTTCTGAGTTGCAGTACGCAGATAATAGATCGCAGATGCGGCCGTCCGCCACCAGGTCTTATACCACCTGGAAGAACAACCAAGGAAGGAGGGAGTTTGGGATCGGTGAGTACGCCGCCGAGCCACTGGCACGGAGTTTAACCTAGCATCGTGATGGGCAAGGCCAGGAAAATCATGAAAGAAGTATGTATTACTCTGGAGGGTACGAGGACTTCCAGAGATGTGAGAGAAGCGCCACCGAAGAAAAAAACGGAAGATGCAGCAGCCTCTTGCATGACCCGACCCCGAGTCGAACGGGGGGTCCTGCAAACTCAAAACGCTGAAAGAAAGAGACGTAGGCAGGTGCGTACCAGACGCAATCGGGTCTTATTCAAGTCGCGAGGGGAACGAATTTGAGGGAGAGTTTCGAAAGGGAGCAAAGCCAGCGGATGCAGGAGAGGAGAACCACCAGAGAGATCATGCCACCGAGGTGAAAATGAATTGTAAGAAAGGAGTCGATAGAGGAGCACATGAGACGAAGCTTCGCGTCAAAGACCGAAACAGACAGAACCAAGCCAATGCTTGACTCGAAAAGCAGATGGGCGTCGGCAACAACCGCCGCTTGTTTTGACAATGTTTATCTCGGAGGTCCCAGGCAAGCAACGGATGACATTCTACCTTTCCTCCCGACTCGCCAACTGGATTCGCGCCTTGCAGACAAGGACCTACTTGGGATCCAATCCGGTGCGCGATTTCAAGGAAGCCTCGATTGAGACCAGCTTGGCTTTGTTCCGAATTATGCGAGTCAAGATCTGTCTGCCGCAATTCCAGCCGCTGTTGCTGCTCGTGCGTTGACGACTTGAATCTTTTGAAGAGGATATCAAGCCAGGGCGGTATCATTATGGCGCGCTAATGATTTGAAGGTATTGAGTTCCATTTCGTCCTTAATTATTTACCCGACTACAATCGCAGTTCTCGTCGTTTCTCTTTCGCATTTTGCACCTCAGCAACACGGCTCGACTTTGACGGAATAGGGCCATAGTATGGATCGTCCGTTGGATACTCTCGCCATCTGATTCCTTCTAGATGGGTGATCAGAGACTCCTGTGGCGAACGGACAAAAGAAATATGGCCGTACTTCTCCTTCGACACCGCAGCTGTCGAGAGTGTCGGCCGAGAGGAGCTCCCGTCAAACGTGCGGATTCCGTTCTCCGAGTACGTCCATCGTCTCGACCTTCCCTGCCCTCCGTCCTCCCCTCATATACTTTGAATCGATGTTAACGTGTCATCCTCATCGCAGCAGGACCGAGTCCTGATTCAAACTGCTAACGCCGCCCATCCCTTCGCGGCCTGCAAGTTTAACCAGCAACTCGGGCTGTAATCTCTCAACGTCGTCGTCGTTCTCCGTCTTCCCTTTGGTGTCGGGCTATACAGCGGCCCTGATACACCCTCCTCCACCACGCGATCTTTTCCGCCACAATAACTCAAGCTTCACGATATCCAAGACACTGCACGCACCCACGAGAAAAACGCGTATTCAGATCCTCGTGGCGCAGCCGCCGCGCATCGTGCGCCATTACCCACGTATCCGTCAACGCGGCAGGCCCGCCTCCACCACTCCCCCCCCCATTCCCCCTCTGTTCCAGCTTCATTCTACCCCCACTAGCTGCTTTGGTATCCCAGGATCGTGCCGATGCCAGCGCCCTATCCTTTCACCCGCCGCCACACGCAGCGTATCTGAATCTCCACGGCGCAGGAATACGACGCGCCTCCTCTAATGGCATGCACGTCCGTCGAAGCGCATCCACGTCTTCGGCGTGAGTTCCAGTGTCATCATGCATGTCGCGGCCTCGCAGTCTCGCGACGCCCTCCCCGCTGCTCTGCTCAAGCCCCGTGCGGGTGCGACGCAGGCTTAGCGTCTTTTTTTTTCGATCTCCCGCTTCGGATCAGTGACGAGCACCTTCCCGGCCCCTGTCGCCTTCTCTCCGCGCCCCGAAACTACTCCACCCACGCACCTGCGTCCCCGCGCCCCGCGCCCCGCCCCTATCTTGCGGTGCATTGCCCGCCCGCACGCACCCGTCTGCGTCGCTGCCTCCACCCCTCGAACGACATCGACGACGCCTGCGCCCTCCTTCCCGTCGCCCACATACAACGGCCTGTCCCTCGCGCCTTCTTTCCTGTGCATACTAGTCTTCGATTCATCCTGGTTTTCCCACCGCTGCCGACTCAGCCAGCGTTCTTTTCCTCTAGTCTGGTCTTGCTGTTTCCCCCACTCGCTGTCCTTGCTTACCACCACTATCTTCAAACGCGTCCACTTTGCTCTTCCTGATTACCTACGCGATTGGGCAGCTGGATCCCACACGACGCCTCCGCGAAGAACTCGGGTTTATCGTGCGTCTCCTTTTTTTTTCAATGCGCGCAATTGCTAATGGGCGCATTCACGGTACACTGCTCCTCCACTCTCCGTTCTCCTGCGGCGTCCTCTAGGCGGTCGAAGAATGACCCCAGGTCGGTGGGGCGTTTGTTGGTTATGCTGTTAAATAAAGACCCCGACTCTACTGAATTAATCAGAATGTAGTGCGTGAGACTCACAGTACAAACGCACGACAATGTAGGAGCGAACAAGATCTGTTGACGACATGTGAACCCGATCCAACACCCGGAATTTCCCGCTGCGGAAGAGCAACGGCCCGAGGAGGATTGGGGAGCGGATGTATACTACCCGGGCTTTCTAAGCATTTGCGAGTGGTGTTAAAGTAGGGCTTGGCTCAAGCTTGGCTCGCCCGGGACCTTTCTCTGCAGCTCGCGCGCGGGATCTCGTGTAGATACCGCCGCACTACCTACGAAGATTGATCAATACTTACCTTGAAGTACTGAAAGCTCACGATCACGTATGTTGTTTTCGCACCCACTACACCTTGCGATCTCCCGGGATTCCCGGGAAAATTTCGAGCGTGAAAGGCAAATGTCCCCGAAAAATGCAATGGATCGCATATGAGGGAGATGGAAGAGCACGGGGTGGCAAATAAGTTTATATTTGGTAAGGGTCTGGAGCAGTTTAGTTCGACAACGAGCATGCAGTAAAATGGCCTACAGTACCTGGCGTAGCCGTCGCTGCGAATGAATGCGAAAAGCGTCGTACCCTCCCCACCCCTGATTCGCTACATTGGACGAGTGCTCCCGCGTTCAGATCAAGCTCGAAAGCTGGGAGAATGCTCGAAAGCACACGCTACGACGATCACGCGCCGTAGAAATGGAATATTCCGGCGGCGCTCCAAATGCAGGCCTGCCGCAAATAGCTCCATTTCGCGGGTGGAAAGGAGTGAAGCGGCCGATAAAACTGAATATCGGTAGGCAGTTAGTCTTATACGAACGAATATCACTATTGACGCTCGCCTGAATCGATCCACCCGCTCTCATTCTCCCAGGAAATCGGGGTGGGCAGATAGCAGTCCCCGCGAGCACCACGTCGTGAACGCAGCGGTCGCCACGGCCACGGTGGGTTGATCCTAGAAAAGATATCGGACATTCAGGATGACAGAGAGACGTACGCGGCGGGGTCCTGCGCAACATGCAAAACGGCGGAGCGACGATAAAGGCTTGTCGAACGTTAGCTTGAATCCCTCGGATGTTACACAAGCGGTGGGGGTCGATGTTCGGAGGGCGCGACAATTCGCTACGTTACGCGGGGAGTACGTACGTACTGAACGTGGGCGATATGGTGCAAATAATATTAATGTATTCGCGCTACTGACCCGCGATGCGGCGAGGAGACGTGGCGGGTCAGGCGTGGAGAGCATGTTCGGCTTAGAATCGAGCATTGTGCAGGTGGATATAACGTCCACGCGAATAGCTACAGTCTCGATTTCAGATGTTCGCGCCTCGTCGAATGAAGCCTGCGAACAAGACGCGACCGTTAGATCTGGGAGAGGACTGCGCAACGCTGAAGTGGGCGCACCTGGATCCCCACCAAGACATATTTAATGGTGTGAAATCGATTTTGACGCGATGGACCTTGGTTTTGTCAGGTGGCACCGAGAGGAATATGGCGCCGAGGTCGAGTGGCGAGTACTACTGCCCCTTCTTCGCCCTACTGCGCGTTTGGAGGGATGCCTGGGGATATATATACATGGTTGAAAGACAATCAGAAGTAAGACGTCGACGCACTCCCTTATACCTTCGTCGCAGGAAGTCAATCCACGCAAACCCTGGCCGTGACATCTTCGACTTCGTCGTCCGGCATCAGACTGAACACCCTACGCTGCTGTATGACCACCTCAATACCGATCGGTTATTTTGTAAATTTGGAATACTAGTTAGTTGCCTTTCCGCAAATGGCAGTCTTCACTTACGCCGCGAAGCGACAGCATGTCTTGTTTACAATAGTCGATATTTCGAGGCCAGGAGTCCCATACATGTAACTATTTGTGTTGTGTGCTACCAAGAGAACTGGCAACAGCACCCATCATCCACCGGTTTAACAAAACCAAATGCAGAGTGTTAGCGTCCGCGGCCATCAATCGACCGTTCTCGATCATTCCAAGTGGTATTCCAGATGACCACACTATGGCATCCAAGATCGGCCAAAAGTGGGGTTGCTCTGTAATCTGGAAGTATATCCCCAAAGCCGAAACCGCTAATGATGTCGGGATGGTAGAATAAACTAACCATCTGGTGGGCATCCCATCCGTATCGAACCAGGTCTTTTCCTTCATCTGTTGGGCAATCATCGTGAATGCTATAAGGAAAGATGTTGCAGAACACAGTGTGATTGATGTGTATACCACCCATGGATGTGTGGGCGTGACGATTCCGAAGTTCAGTGCTTCGCGAGTTTGAGTCTGGAATAAGCTACCACAAATTGCCGCAACCAAGCCAATACTATTCAGGAGGAACCCCTGCCTCAGGCCGCCTTGCCTCGGAGGGGTTCGGTCGAAGGTGGCAATGCACATGAGATCTTTGGAGCCTGGAACAAACATTTTCATCCCGGGTTCGAGCGTGTCCTTAGTCTTCCCCCAGTAGAGGCTGTGCCAATCATTTAATCGGCCCGAGAAAAGGGTATTGGCTAGAAGGACGCTGGTGAATATGCCCGCGGTGGTGCCGAGGGAAAGGAAGTAGCAGATAAGGGCCTGCCCAAAAAGGCCAGCAGCTAGGAACGCCTTGGCACTGTGAGTGCTCATCCCGTTACTGTAGACCAGGTCAAAAAACACTGGTGTATTCGCGAGGGGTTCAATGAGCTCGAGAACGGCATCGACGCGTTCAAGGTACGCGGCAGGTGGATCCGAAGCTGATCGCCTTCCCGGCAGATTTTGAATTGTGAGGCGCCCGTGATCGAGGACCGCCCCTCCAAGAATTGCAATCCATAGTGTCTGCCCCACACTGATTCGGGCAATCTGCCCTGGAACATAGCAGGAATGGGTGAATAATGTTCGCTTGATATGCTGTACGACGATGTAATATGCGTGGGCAAGCTCACGGAGCGTTGCCGACACCTTCGACGCTTCCTTAGCGTACGAGTGAAAGTCGATGGAGCATGCCGGCGTGTCGAGGTCAATCTCGTCCAGATTCACTTTGGCTTGTTCGGTGCCCTGGGCCAGTGGGGACTGTGCCTTCGGTCGCCGAACCATCTGTGCTGTGACCACAGGGATCGCTGCCTGCTCGCTGTCGACATCCACGACCGAAGACGGAGGCATCATTGCAGTGGAGAAAACCATGGAGGTTGATGAATACACCTCCACAGTTGTGTCGCGAAAAACATGGTAGTCGATGGCGGCGAAGAGTAAGAAGTCTCGTGAAGTCGGATTAGGGGGTTTGGGCGCTAGCTCTGGCTCCGGCGTACGTTTCCGGGGAGTGGGCAACACAAGCCCTGATGATGACACGGTCCATCCGAGGACGTACATCGGCAGTTCCTCGGCTTTGGTATCCCACACCACACACGACAGAACGCGGGTGGCCTTTTCCAGGGCCTCTTCCCGCACGGTTTGGCCAATCTCGTTGGCTCTCATCCAAAAATTGGATTTCCCGTACGCATTTCGGATCCCAGAGACGAAGTGGCAGGCGGTTGACACCCAATTGACGCGGCGCATTGCTGGGATGGAGATGAGAGGAAGTCCAGAAAACAGGAAAAGTCCTGCCGCCGGCTCCGCTTCCCATAAGTCGTCTGAGCTATTCCCGAGGGCTGCGTAGAGCACGCTGGCCAGGAGCAGGACACCCGATGGCCAGGAAATCACATCATTGACAGGTGCTTGTGCGAGGACGACCTGTTCGAAGTCGGAGAGCATGGTGAAGTAGACGAGAAAGAAACGCCATCCTGGACACTGGGCCCGGCTTTAGCGGCGAGTCACCGTGGCAATAGAAGAGATAGCACCTGATCCATGAATCACCTGGCTGCTAGGACGATCTGAATTCCGATGGACCACCAGAGTGTGGATCATGGAGGTTGCTTAACTTCCAGTAACCGTGCGGCTTAAGAGCTTCAACATTAGACGCCGAATCTCTCCGCGCTACTGAGCGAGTTTTGGTAAGAGGGCGATGATCCCGCTGCGGGCTGTAAAGATTTACGTCCCCAAAGTTATTTGCAGGCACTCTGTGCGAAGGAGTAAACGCCGAGAAGCGCCATAGCAATCAACCATCTGTCAGAAGTACTGAGAAACTCGTACAAACTTGGCACGAGCCGTAAGGAACTGGCAGATGATATTATCCCATGAAAGACCTGGTGATTCTCTTTACAGCGGGGTAAATTTTAGACAAATAGGATAAAAGGGATAGGTGACGCACATTTATGAAACAACGTCTCGGTTGAATGCATGGGTGTTGACGTCGAATATTCCTCATCTGTGGAGTGGTCGCTCCCAGCACACTTCGAGGTCTGTCGAAAACAGGGTCGGAAGTTGGGTGGTACATCGAATAAGGGGTTCGGATGTCAGTGCGATGGTCTGTCTCCTTGGTCCTTTTATGGGAGATGGTTGTCTTGCACCAATCTGCGCCGAGTCTTGCATTAGACTTAAATAAGAAGTTGCAAGCGCACAACCTATATTTATAAAAGGTCTTTCCCAGTGATTGGCTGTGTGGAAGACTGGAGGCTCTTGCGAAGGATGCAATGTAATATTGACGTGGATGGCACTTCCTCGCCGCGATAGTGATAATCCAAGTCTTTGGGCAAATCTGAAATCGAAGTCATCGCAATATCTCGGACGGGATTATAATAGACCAGCGGACCGGAGACATAATAAGCCACAGTCCCAATAACAGAGGGGTGTGTACATCCCGTTCTTGGCGCAAATTAGGACACGTAAATGCAAGCTCCGGCATTGAACTTCCCATGAGCAGTCGTAAGTACCATATCAAGGAGGAGGAGATACTATTACTGTAAGGATGTCCGGTGAACCAGTTCCTAATGTCGATCAGTCAAATAAAGGGGACTGTCAGCAGGTACTTTGCAATCTAGGGAGCGGAAATGAGCGAGCGGGAGAAGTAGATAATTTAGGAAGTTTTGCCTTTAAACTGTCAGCCTCCCAGTTGTCTGGCTCAAATGAACCGGGAGTACTCCTACAGGTATCTGTCGCAGAGTTCGGTACAGATGTAAAACTGCTTTCATTCTGCGACCCAAATATGAGTTCAAGTGGAGAAACTTGCAAATGCTTGATGGGTGTTCGTGGAAGGAGACAAATAGAACCACGCACGACGCAGACATTACAGATCTCGAAAGGGACTGTGCGCTATTGAATACCGGTGCCATCTATCATCGAGAGTTCGTGAGTGCGCATCGCACCATACCTGTTACTACTACAAGGGGCTCATCAGCGCGCGTACTGGGCAGGATCGTCGAGTGACGCACGACCCGTCTTTAGTACATCGATCAAGAATTAATTGTAGAGCAAAGAGGTGCGTGCCCTAACGAGGAAAAAAATCAACTTCTGCATGAAGCTACAGAGGGAAGATGCATCCTCCCGCCGATGGGTCTTGGATTTCCCGTAAAGACGGTGCATTTAGGATTCGTGAGTACGCCGGACCAGGAGGAAGTTTAACCTAGGACCGGGGTGGGCAAGGCCAGGAAAATCAGGAAGGGAGTATGAGGGTACGAGGACTTCCAGAGATGTAAAAGAAGCATCACCACCGAAGAAAAAAACGGAAGATGCAGCAGCCTCTTGCACGACCCGACCCCGAGTCGAACGGGGGGTCCTGCAAACTCAAAAATGCCCAAATAAACGTAGGCAGGTGCGTACCATACGCAATCGGGTCTTGTTTCGGTCGAGAGTGCAGTGAATTTGAGGGAGAGTTTCGAAAGGGAGCAAAGCCAGCGGATGCAGGAGAGGAGAACCACAGAGATGCCACCGAAGTGAAAATGAATTATAAGAAAGGAGTCGACAGAGGAGCACATGAGACGAAGTTTTGCGTCAAAGAGCGAGACAGACATAACAAAGCCAATGCTTGACTCGAAAAGCAGATGGGCGTCGGGAACAACCGCCGCTTGTTTTGACAAAGTTATCTCGGAGGTCGTAGCCAAACACCGGATGTCACTCCGCCTTCCTCCCGACACGCCAACTGGGATTCGCGCCTTGCATCCACGGAGCTACTTGGGATCCAATCCGGTGTGCGATTTCGATGAAGACTCGACTGAGACCAGCCTGGCTCTGTTCCGAATCATGCGAGTCAAGATCTGTTTGCTGCAAATACAGCCGCCAATAATGCCATTGCGTCGACGACTTGAATCTTTTGAACAAGATACCAAGCCAGGGCGGTATTCTCATGGCGCGCCAACAACTTGAAGGTATTGACTTCGATTTCATCCTTATTTAGTTCTCTCGTTTACCCGACTACAATCGCAGTTTTCATTCGTATTTTGCACCTCAGCAACACGGCTTGACTTTGATAGAATAAGGCTATGGTATGGATCGTCCATTAGATACTCTCCCCATCTGATTCCTTCCAGATGGGTGGTCAGAGACTCCTGTGGCGAACAAAAAAAAGAAATATTGACGTACTTCTCCTTCGACACCGCAGCTGTGGAGAGTGTCCGCCGAGAGGAGCTCCCATCGAACGCGCAGCTTCCGTGCTCCGAGTACGTGCTTCTTCTCGCCTTTCTCTTCCCTGCCCTTCGTCCTCCCTTCATATACATTGAATCGATGTTAACGTGTCATTCTCATTGCAGCAGGACGCTGATCGAGTCGTCCTGATTCAAAATGCCTTCGCCGCCCATCCCTTCGCCGACCGCAAGTTTAACCAGCAACTCGGGCTGTAATCTCTCAACGTCGTCGTCGTTCTCCGTCATCCTCTTGGTGTCGGGCTATACAGTGTGATACACCCTCCTCCATTACGCGATCTTTTTCGCCGAGTTTCACGATATACAGGACGCTGCACGCATTCACGAGAAAAACGCGTATTCGGATCCTCGCGGCGCAGCCGCCGCGCATCGTGCGCCGTTAGCCACGTATCCGTCAACGCGGCATGCGCTACTCGATATCCCCGCCTCCACCACTCCCCCCCATTCCTCCTCTGGTCCAGCTTCATTCAGCGCCCTCTACTTTCGCTCGCTGCGACACGCAGCATACTGGATCTCCGCGGCACAGGAATACGGCGCTATGACATGCACGTTCGCCGATACACACCGTCGTCTTCGGCGCGAGTTTCTGTGTGCTCATGCACGTCGTAGCCGCGAATGCTCGCAATGCTCGCAGTCTCGTGACGCTCTCCGCTACTCGACGCCCGTGTGTCCGACGCAGACTTACATCTTCTTTTCGATCTCCAGCGTCGCGTCGAAGTCGCTCTCCACGAGACACGCGGCCTGCGTTGCCTCCCCCGCCTGCACACATGCCCCGCGCCCGGAACCGCAGCTCGCCCCACCTCCACCCACGCACCTGAGTCGCTACGTCCCGTGCCCTGCCTCCATCTTGGTTGCGTTCGCCGCACGCACGCACGCATCTGCGTCGCTGCCTCCACGCCTGCAGCCCGCCGCACCTCCACCCACGCATCTGCGTCGTGCGTCTCCGTGCCTGCGCAGCCGCACCCCGCCTCTATCTTGTGCTGCATTGTCCGCACGCACGTCACATCCTCCTCGCTACCTCCACGCCCGCATCCCGCGTCATCTGCGACCCGCACCCCGCCCGCTCTGTTCCGCTTCCTAATGCTGAGAGCTGGATGCCAATGTATCCGCGCGCGTCGCCCTCGCCTACGTACCCGTACCCGCACCTCCTCGCCTTCCTCCTCGCATACCTCCTTATCCATGTCGCCCGCAACCCGCCCCGCGCCCCGCCTCGCCTACTTCCCCTGCCCACGCCTCTGCCCTGCGCCCCCCGCCTCCACGACCACGCATCCAGAATCAGGCGCGCGGGACACCCGTTTTCCCGGATGAGGGTGACGATGCCGGGCCCGCGTGTGTAAGGGGCGGAGGGCGTAGGGCGCGTGAAGGACGAGAGCGAGAAGAAGCAGGGAGGGGGGGTGGGGCGGGAGGAGAAGGGAGGAGGGCGCACGGAGGATGAGGGGAGACCGGGGAGGCGGGGAGGGGCAGAGTGAGAGAAGGACCGCTGGGGGACGAGAACATCCGAGGCAGCCGATGATCGAGGGGATGGGGAGAGGAGAGAGGGAGGATGCGGAGAGGAAATGGGAAGGGAGGAGTGCGGGAGGAGAGGGGGAGAGGGGGTACAGTGTACGGGGATGGATGGGGGAGGCGGTGCGCGGAGTGATGGGACTCGGAGAAGGCAACGATGCGGATGGATGGATGGATGGATGGAGTGCGCAGGCCCGCCGACTTCCGATTCCCAGCCTTCGTCGTTATGGCCGCCCGAATCCTAAATCGACCTGCCCTGCACGCGCACGCCTCGCCCCGGGATTAGACGCGGGCGCGCATCCGCGCGTCCAGCACTCTCCCGATTCGTCCTCCTCCCGCTCCTCCCTCCCGACGATCTTCCCATCCTCCCGCTCTTCCACCTCCTCCCCCCCGCTCGCCCTTTTCAGCTGCGCGACTTAGGTTATTTGCCGGACTACATCCCTCCCTGCCGATTGGAAGCCGACGGCGGCGATGCAGAGGCTGAGGAGGAGGAGGCGAATGGGATGGAGGCGCGGGTGCCTGAGGACGACGGCGAGGGTGGGGATGACTAGCGGGCGGGACTATCGGCTGGACGGCGTGACGGCGCGATGGGGGGGAGGGGGGGGCACAGGTCGCGGATGAGCAAGATCGACGCGGAGGGGTGTAGGACGCGATGAGGAACTATCGCGCGGGGAGGGCTCTTGCGTCGATAGGTGTCTCGCGTCTCTTACTCTGGCGGTGCCGCGCACGTCGATGCTCCACGCCGCTACTTCGAAGTCCCAGCTGTGCTGCTCGCCGGCGACGCGGGCGTGAAGGATGTGCGGAGGATATGCGGTCTCTCGCGGCTCCCAATCTGGAGCGTAGACTTCGACGCGCGTGTTTGCTGGTGAAGGTGAGCCTCGTCGCTCCCCCATACTGTACACGCCTCCGTGCTCTCGATTCCCTCGCCGTCCCTTTCCCCCTTTCCCCTTTCCTTGCGCTCTGCTCCCTCTGGCCCATTCCCGCCTTCCCCCCTCCCTTTTTTCCCTTTCTTCCTCCTTGTCCTCCTGTATCGCTTACTCCCCCCTTCACTTCCAGGTCCCGCACCCCAGCTCTCGGGTGTACATAGATCATACATGTCATTGTGTGCGATGCGCGCTGCGACTCACGACCGCGCGATGCCAGGGGTGGGGGGCGAGAGGGGGGGGGAGCCTCGACTTCGCTTGCTGGGTGTAGGCGCGATGGTGGGGTGCGTGTATGCGTCGTGTGGGATGGGACTTTGTCCAGCCGCGGGCTATAGGCACTGACCGCCTGGAGGGGAAGATATGCGGGTCTTGCGGAAGCGATTCGAGGAGGGGTGTGGGGTGTGGGCGCGCGATATATCGGGGACGGGGAGGAGAGCCTCGCGCTGCGCTTCCTCGGGTGCGTGCCGGCAAAGGAGTAGGCAACATGGTGGGGTGTGTGGACGCGCCATGGTGCAGGTGTGCGGCGCGTGCGGGTGGATCTCGTCGAGCCGCGGGCTATGGGTGACGGACCACTGGGAGGGGAAGATGTCGCTGCCGCGCGGAGCCGCGGAATGAGGCGAGCTTTGGGGGTGAAGCGGGGAAGCGCGAGGAGGAGGTGGTACTTCACATGATGACGATTCGAGGAGAGGTGCGGGGTATGGGCGCCACATGTGACGACCTTCACTGTTTGTACCCCACCGGGATTCCGACAGATGGCGCCGCAGCGGATGCAGCGCTCATGCGGGGAAGTGCGATGTGCGGCGGGGCGTCGTGTGTTCACGATTCGAGGAGAGGCGCGGGCGCGGAGACGCGGTGCAGCGACGTGCGTCCTTAATGTGTGCCGGACGGATAGCGCTGTGGCGGACGGGGTGGGGACGTGCTGCCAGTGGTGCTTTGGATGTCCGGACACTCTCGCTCACGCGCTACGCCGGTGGTGATGGTACTCGGAGCGGTGGTAGTGCGCTGTACGAAAGGATGCACCGCAACGGTTCTGGGCACGTCATTGTCGGTGCGGGAGATAGCAATGCGGTCGGACTCGCGATGTACAGTTTGTGTGCGTCTTTCCAGCGCCAGCTTTTTACTCGATTTCCCGGCGGATGTCCCCGAAACTGCGGCTAACGTTGTCCTGACCCTCTATGTTGCCATTCCCTCGGTTGTTCTCTTTCTGCGCCTTTTTTTTTTTGCTTCTACACTGAGCGATTTGTTCGGCTGGGGGATGTCTCCGCATTGGGTGGGATTTGTCTCGGGCTTGGGGAAGCGCATCGTGCCGTGGCTGTGGCTCCGAGTGCGATGGCTTTCGTCGGGCGTGGTGCGGGGATTGGGTATTCGCCACACTGTCCGGCTCACATCACGCGTGCACCGTTGTACTGTCTCTTCTCCGGTTCCTTGACACAATTATCCATGCAACCAGGGCCAAATCACTTGTCATGTGCGCTGTGTTTTTGAATGCAGAATTCTATTGTCAGACAGCTTCTGGCGCCAGAATGTTTTTGGAAAAGCTTACACTCTATTCCCTCATATATCGTGTACTCATGAAACTCGTTTGGCGAAGGGACCACAAGATTGTAGCCCTTCACAATCCATGGCGGCTACGTTTAATCTCTGCACGGATGCCCCCTCGCTCGCCAGTTTCGTGAATAAACATCCACCTTCCCGAATCCTGTTCGTGATCTCTGTCCTTGATTTCTGTTCGCACGTCAAGTGGCCCATAAACGATGTGCCTTGTCGACATTCTGGTCACTGCATTTCCATGTCCAATCTGTGGCCACTTCTCAGCGTTTCGAACTTCACATGCATTCTTCAATGGCAGGAGGAGCCATGGT
This sequence comes from Mycena galericulata, assembly GCA_029289565.1. Taxonomy (NCBI): domain Eukaryota; kingdom Fungi; phylum Basidiomycota; class Agaricomycetes; order Agaricales; family Mycenaceae; genus Mycena; species Mycena galericulata. Next base: position 124,425 of record JARKIA010000216.1, read on the forward strand.
GCCGTCTTTCATGGTTTCAGGTCTATACTTTATTGGAAATCCGCTGCATTGTTTTGAAGGTGATCATGAATGGTCTCCCGCTTTGTTTACTTGCCATTATGAAACTCAATGCAGACAGCCGCGTGACGGAATCGAAGCTATCTTGTCGCCTATTTGACACTCTCCATCTTCCCCTGCGTCAGATTGTCTTTTGGTCCCTGGATTGTGCCTTGTCACTGTTCGTCTACTTATCTTTATCTGGATCACGGTGTTTCGTTGGTCTCTGTGCCTCGGAAAACTGTATAAGTATCCATCTCCTCCGTCTACAAAATGGTCGTGCTCATTTACTCGCCCTTCAACGGGGTGTTGCAAAGTGAACATCATACTGCAGCCTGACTGCTAGGTATATGTTCCTAACCCTGTGCACATCTAATCCTGCTAAACTTGCCGACGTCAGTAGTGCCGCGCGACTTTCCTTACCGAACAGTACAATCATCGAAAGACCCGTACCGTGAGGATAATTTCTTCCAGAAATTTCGCACTCTAAATACTCTTTTAGTAGTACGCGATGGACGTGTCAACTCCTGTGTTTCAGGCAGCCCTGCCTTTCGCCACCACGATGATGGTCTGTCCCACGTCCCACAATGATTTCGACTGGCAGCAGACTTTTGGTGGCTATTACAATTGCTCATCCAACGACTTTGGCGTGCACGGAATCTTGGAGAGCGTTGCAACCATCCTCGAAAGCAACGACAGCGAATTCCGATTTTCATACACTGAAGTCGCATTCTTACGCCAGTACCTCGATACAAATCCGGACAAGGCAGGTGTCTTGAGCAACGTGGAGCAGTTCTGCTTGCTTGGCGGCGGGATCACCTCGCCCGACAACCAGGTTGCGCACAGCGAGGTATTCATCCGCAATTACCTCACCGGGCGTCAATATCTCGACTCCGTTGGCCTTGGGGACAACATTTTCCCGGTTGCTTGGGTGCCTGATGACTTTGGCCACTCTCCCCAACTCCCGGTCCTCGTCGAGGCTCTTGGGATGAAAGCCATCGGGCTTTCTCGGATTCCTGGCTCTCCACAGCCCTCGCTCTGTCCCGCACAGCAACTAGCAGCTGCGGATGTGCGCGGAAACGGGATGAGCTTTTACTGGCCCGGCAGGGATGGCTCGAGCGTGCTCACCCACTTCATGCCCGAAACGTACTACGGCACTACTCACTTTAACAACACGGACGCCCACGCCGGGATGGCCGATTTCCTGGTGGCATGCGATGACTGTGTGTGGCCCGGAGGCACGGTCTTCGCCACCGAGGGCGGCGACTGGCAATATCCCAACAGCTCCGTAACGGGCGGCTCTTCGTCGTTCTCGTACAACTGGACAGGGGTGACTGGCGCATTGAACTCGAGCATAACGGGCCAGCTCGCCACATTCGCCGAGTACTACGACGCTCTGATGAACAACCCCACCGCGCTCCAAAATTTCACACTGTTCGCAGAGAACTACTACACGGGCTATTTTGCGAGTCGTCCCCAGCTCAAGATCGACCACTACCAGGCCGCGCAGTTGCTCATCGGCGCAGAAGTCTTGGCGTCCATTTTGACGATTTTTAACGGAACGCCGCCAGATATGCAAGCAGATCTACAGGCCAGGATAGACGCTGGCTGGGACTTGCTCGTCCCCACAACTCATCACGATTTCGTCGCCGGTACGGCGTGTGACCCAGTATACTACTCCGGCGGGAGTTGTGGAAATATCGCTTGCCCGGATCCCCAGCCAGAGGCCGGAGGTGTGTGGGACTCCAAGGGGCAGTTGTCCATGTCGAACCAGACGGTGGTGTTGGCGAGGGACGCTATGAACACCGCCATGGATCAGCTCTCCACTGTCGTGACGTGGACTCCAGAACCAGATTTCGTGCCGGTTATTGTTTTCAACCAGCTCGGTCTTGATCTTCCTGACACGGCGATGGTGGAGATGGACGACCCAAGTGGGGGAAAGGTGGCATACGAGGTTGTGGTCGACAACACGGCCCGGCCCGTGCAGCGTAGTTGGGATGGCAAGCTGCTATTCCAAGTGCCCGGCATGCTTTCCATGGCATACACGGTTGTTCAACTTCGGCCGCTGTCAAGCCCAACGCCGCCGCTTCCACCGCAGCCGATCAACAGTCCGACCTTTCTCTTCGAAAACGGTGCCGTCAATCTCACCCTCGTGCGGGCCTCCGGTTGGGCCATCGAGGACCTGAGCATTAGCGGAAGGTCGTATGTCCAGCCGAAAGCCGCAGCCAATCGTATCGAGCTATGGCAGGACGATGGGAATCTCTATCAGTTTGGGATGGAGTACATCGACCCGCAGGGCTGCGGTACGGGCACCTTCGCCTTTAACTCGTCTCTTCAAGGTGGATCTGCCAACCTTGTCGAAAATGGTCCCATCCGGTGGCGCTTCAACGCCTCGCTCCACGACGCCTTCGGAAATGTATATTTGATGCAGTACGACCTTGTGCGCGGCGAGACGCTCGTGCGCATCAATACTACCGGTGCCGCGCCGCAAAATGGCGGCTGGTCCGTAGTGACGTCGTTCCCGATGCAAACAGCAGACGGGGAGACCGCCGGGGCACTGGAGTACGGCACAGCGTATTTCTGGGAGGACCGCGAGCCGCAGCAGTCCTGGGCCGGGCTTACGTTCCGCGCGAGCCACGACTTTGCGCAGCTTGTCACGATACAGAACGGGACCGCCGTCGCCGCTGTGTACCACAACGGCATACCGGCGTGGACGATCAACGATACGATGCTTCACGGCGTCCTGCTGCGCAACACACCCGGTGGCCACCGCGGTGCTGCTGGAACCGATAACGGCACGCACTCGCAATACTATACGCTGGACGTCCAACCACAGCTCGCCAGCACCGGGAACCCGTTGCGCACGGCGCTCTACTCGCACACGCCGCTGCGCGCCGTGCCGCTCAATCTGACCCAGCCTCTTTCAACGATGCCCACGGCGGCGCAGCTTGCAAGCGTCTTGCCTCAGGACAATGTGCTCGCCGTTGGCAAGACGTCCAACAACAGTCTAGTTCTGCGGATTCAACGGTCGGACCCGACGAATCAGGACATCGAGGTCGACCTTCCGTGGCGCTTTAACACGCAGGGTCCGCTGCCGACCATCGTCAGCGCGTTGGAGACGCCCATCGTCAGCGCGCCGCCCATAACGACCTCGAAGGCTTCCATGTCGTTCCGGGCCAACCGTGTATTGATGACCATGGATGTGCCGCTATAAGCCAGAGTTTATGGAGACGCTGGTTCGAATTCTCTGCTTGCTAATTTTTTCTCCGTCCATTATGTGCCACCAGGGACTTGACAAGTTTCTTTCGTGTAACGTGCTACTCGATCTCCGTTGCTACTGTTCAAATACCTTCCCTCTGAAATGAAAAAGTTAACACCGTCCAGTGGACCAAGAGAAAACGATGGACTGAAAAAAGGTAAGTCATTTCCTTCAACTCAGCCGAATTGATACTTCGTCGAGAATCCACCAAAATGGCGTTCATGGAAATTAGACCGACCATGTAACTATCATTCCGAGTTGTTCCTGAATCTGACGGTCTACTGTGACTCTATGAAGGCATTCATGATTACGAGTAGAAGTGGTGAAGTGGCAAGCGTTTGTAAAATCACTGCAGGTTGTCATGTTTGGACTCTCGATGATATCGTATCATTCATAAATCGACGGTCGGGTTGAAACTATCTATTTTGTTCACGCTTGTAGTATTTCTATCTCCGCCTTATCTTTGAATCGCAAAAGCCTACGGTAGCCCTTCGTCCCTATGTTCACGTTTACCACGTTTTTGATCAGAGGAATAATGAGACGGACGAAATCTGTATCAACTGCCACCTCCGACACTCCGCTGAAATTACGTTCGTTAAAAATTCAGCAAATATTAATATAAGCAGCAGCAAACCTATAAAATTCAAAGCTCCTACATTCCATCATCGCCCTTGACGGGTACACACAAATGCTGCAGTACAATTCGATCGGCATCGGGGATAATCGACGAGAGAAAATTTTACATTCTTGGCTTTCGCGTGACCCGGGTCATCCTGAATGATACACTCCCAGCCATGCCTAATCGCCGTCAGCTCTCCACAAAAAAGTCCGTAACACAAATTTACCTGCAGTTCGGTGGCGGAACCCACCCCGCTGTGTATGGCGCACATGTGAACTATATAGCAGGAATGAAGAACGAGACGAGAGGCACCTTTGATCCGCTCCTCAAGGAACCAACGCCACAAATGCTCCTCCAAAAAGTGCTTCAGACACGCCAAACAATACGAGTACTCCCGCGCCCAACCGTCGAACTCGGGCATCTTCCGCTTCGCGAACATATCGCCGATCCATGGTCCCAAAGCGTCCGATTTGGCGAGGTGGCCAGTGGCAACGAAGAATTCCGGGCCTCTGACGGCCGGGTTGTGGGTGAGTCTGGCTTTGAGGAGATCCGGGAACCAGGCGGGGAAGCGGGACCAGTCTGGGACGAGTGGATGGATGGGTGCATGTAAATGGACGGGGAAGGTACTACTCACTCGCTTCGGTGTAGAGGTCAAGGCCGCCCGGAATGGCGCATTGAGAGCCTAAAAAGCACGATTAGCATATTCGAGCGAGAGCAGACAGGGGGAGCGTACAAGTGTCATCGGCACCGTGAATATCATCCACAATCCACGCCGACGGAGCTTCATCGTCGTCCGGCGGCGTAATTTTCCGGGATTTCCAGATGTGGTCGAGTGGGCGAGAGAAGTACCCCACGAACAGCTCTATAGGGGCACATGCTACGGGGTAATGGCGGAGTTGATAGGCGCGCAGACCAGCGGCGGGGCCGAGAGACAAGAGTGCGTCAACGACTCTTTCTGTTGTACGCGGCGTTAAAATAGAGATATACAACGGTGGGACACACACCGCGAGGATGAATTATCACGGTTCGCAGAATGCTGCGCATAAATTTCACGACGGAATACAGCTGGTGAAGCTCAACAGTTGGGTACTGATTGAGGACGGCTATTCGCTGAAGCCTTATCATTTCAACTCTTCCATCCATCGTATCGTCGATGTCCTCGCCGAGAAAGGGTTCCTCTGTGAACATATTGCAGAACATCATAATTCGGTACAAGGCGCGACGGAAGCGCCAAGACTCGTCCTGGGTGAGCAAGCTTTTTCTGGACGTGCGATCCTTGTTCCTTGCTTGGAATTTAACCGATAAATCGGCGTGAGGAGATAAACGACGCACTTCAGACTGTATATATCTTCGAGCTCCTCGACAACTCTGGAGTTGTTCTCAAGATTTCCCTCTTCGGCCGCGGTGATTACCCCGATATCTTGATCTTCAGGGCATGCTGTTGCCATCGAAGCCGCGTCGAAAAAGGGGGCATCATACGAAACATTGTACGGGTACCGCACTACTCGCAATGCCTGCGGGAGCGCTGGCCCGACGACGTTGTACGCCACCGCATGGGTAATGGACTGGTGGGGTATCTTGAATCGACTTCAAGAAACCGGCAGGTGATGAACCCTACCTTCGGGTGGCTTCGAAACACGCGATAAAACGCTTTGGACACCAGGATGGACGCCTTAAGAGTCCCGAAGGTTGCGCAGAAAGTCAAGATGCGGTCGAGGATATCATCGTCTAGTGGGAGAGCCCGAAAGGAAGGCATGAGGGTGTAGAAAGAAGTCTTGAACAATACGAGCGCTCAGTTTGGGATTAGAACTTGTAACAGGTGAGAGTCCGAGTCAGCACAAGCGACAGCGGCTGTGCTGTTTCCGTTACATCATCAGTCATCAGTGTTCCGCGGATCCCCGCCAGGATCCCGATTCCCGACCACTTGCCTCAGCGAAGACTATCGAAACTACAGTAGTCTGACACCCACCCTACCGCAAGCAGCGCAAGGATAGATTGTTGGGGATTTACCCTGTGCGTGGGGTAGGGGGTGCGAGCTCAACGCGGAGTTATCCGGAGTTGGCCTCGGATCAAGGGATTCACGTGGTGCTACATAGTGTGACTGACATGTAACGTAGCGTCGCGCGTTTGTAGGACCCCTGAGAATACCCCAGGACCTATGATTCTCAAAACGGGAATTTTGAAATTTTGTCCGGACTATCCGATTTTGGGAGGTGGCAATTTTTGTCCGGACCAGAATCACAGGTCTAAATTTTCGCTAATTTTTGTCCGGACTCAACATCAAAGGTCAAAAAATCGCGAAAAATTCAAAAAAATTCAGAAAAGTTCAGAAAAATCCAGAAAAAAATTCCTAGAGTGCTAATCATCGACACAATCATCCTCCTCAATGTCCAGGATATTTACAATGCCCTTCCCCTTCCCCTGGACTGTATTTAACTTGGTAACCATCCTGATCAGCCCCAGCTCGTCTTTGAGGGTTTGGTGTAGGTCGTCATCGTCGAAGATTTGAAGATCCTCGGGCATGTTGAATGTAGGAAACAAGTTGTAGACAACTGTATAACTTGTGGTAGAAAATTAATTTGGAAAATGAATAATATTGAATATTCTGTGCCACTTCGAGGTGGCCCATACCCTCGTGCTACCCGATCAAGACAGACAATAGAGTCCAGGCCACTCACTTGCCCCATGATCGTGTAGTGGTTTTGATTGCAAGGCAAGTACATATCCAGTTGAACAATGACCATCAAAAATTTTGTCCGGACTCTGTATTCAACCTACCTGGGGCCACAATTTTCTGTCCGGACTAAGAATCCGAGCTCGGGACGGTCCGGGCCAATTTTGTCCGGACTGGTATCAAAGTTGATCACGATTTCGAAAATTTTTGTCCGGACTCTCGAATCATAGGTCGCAGGGCATTCTCAGGGGTCCTGCGTTTGTCTCAACGGGTTCCCTGATATCGTCGTAGCCTGTGCGCCCCAGGCTGCATCAGCAAACCCTGGATTTGACCATAGTTGGCCATAGTTGGCTGTAGTTGCCATAGTTGCCATAGGACTCTGTAGTTCCAGTCAAAGCTACATAGTTGTACATAGTTTTGCAGCCAAGCTGCATAGTTGTATATAGTTTTGCCACCAAGTTGCATAGTTTCACATAGTTTTTCAATTCCTGTAGGCACCTGAGCCACAAGGCATTTCAGATACACAATTAGATTTCAAAAAGCCATAGTACTTCATTGAGATAGAGCAAAGAAGAGCTCTTTGTTAAACTATTTACATAACCAAGATTCTTCACAAAAATATACATAGTCCAGCTCATCTGTCTCTATGGTGTTCAGAATAGCTCTATGAATTTATTTTGTGTTTTACAGCTGAATAAAGCAAAGGCTTTAGAGGGAAATTGCTAGATGACTTTGTGGAGCTTTGTGAGTTTTGGTACTTTAGTTTGGAATTTATCACTATCTATATGATGATGTTACCGAAGTTGTATCAGGGAGCACACAGTTGTTTTGAGAGGGAGGTGACCCCTTATATTGAACAGCCTACCAGGTGCTTTAATGGTTGTGTGGCTCAGTGGTTATGCTGCACTCTTACATTACGTCCCGGTGGTCGCCGGTTCGACTCACGCAGGAGTCACTTTATTTGCAAGCTATTTCTTTCTAATAGTTGTATGTACCTGCACCTTAGATGCCTCTCGTAGGATTAAAATTAGGATAATAGTACTTAATATCATCAGTCCAATGAAATGGAAGAGGCCATAGTTTATTTGCTAGTCATATTTTGTTCAAAGCTTCGCAAACCACCAAACTACACAGAACTATGTAGTACTGCTGAAAACTATGGAGAACTATGTAGCACTCCTACCAAACTATGGAGAACTATGTAGAGGGTACCCTTCCTATGGTAAATACAGGAGCTATGGCAACTATAGGAACTATGTAGACCTAGGTAGCACACCCAGGGTTTGCTGATGTGTGGGAGTTTACTCAACATAGATGTCGTAATAATGGTAAGCAGCACGCAGCCAGCGGACGTCGAATCACTGATCAGGAAAAAAGACTTGTCTAGGTAGCGCTGGTAGCGCTGGTAGCGCTACGGTAGCGCTACGGTAGCACTCACCCCAGGCACCTCCTCGGCTATTACGTGGGACCCTCTTAGGGTGGTTACCGTGTAGCGAATAAACCCCCCTAAGAGGGTCGCCTCTGGCGGAGGCGTAACGGCAATGCTGTCAATCAAATGCTTCCATCCGGCACCCATCACAAGGCCCGAAGACTTCTATTACTAACTGGACTGACAATGGCGCCAAGCGCCTCCTCCGGAGGCACCAGAGGCGTAGAATATGAGACATAATTTATTTTTCAAGTGCATAGATACACCACATGTATTAATGTATGCTGCAATGTAACACGCGCTTGGGCGGCCACATCGCCAGTAGGCGTGAACGCCGCGTGGGGTGAAAGCGGCGGCGGTGGCGGGCAAAAAGCGGCCGCGGCGGCGGGCCCGAAACCGGTGGCGGTCGCTGATATGGTGCATAGCACGGTGCACTGTGTGGGGATATTAACACGTGCTTGGGCGGCCAGCGGTGGGCGCGAAAGCTGCGGTGGTTGCGCGGTGGGGCAAAATCGGCGGCGGCGGCGTGCAAAAAAAACGGCAGCGGGCTCGAAACTGGCAGGGGGTGCTGGAATGGTGTGCAACACGGTGCGCTGTGTGGGGGTATTAACACGCGCATCGGCGGTGGGCGCGAAAGCCGCAGTGGGGCGAAATCGGCGGCGGCGGCGGCGGCGGGTTCGAAACTGGCGGGGGTGCTGGAATTGTGTGTAACGCGGTGCGCTGTGTGGGGGCATTAACACGCACTTGGGCGGCCACATCTGCGGTGGGCGCGAAAGCCGCGGTGGGGCCAAATTGGCGGCGGCGGCAGGCAAAAAAAACGGCGGTGGCGGGCTCGAAACCGGCGGGGGGGGGGGGGGCTGGAATAGTGCATAACACAGTGCGCTGTGCAGGGGTATTGACACACGCTTCAGCGGTGGGTGTGAAAGCCGCGGGGGGGCGAAATCGGCGGCGGCGGCAGGCAAAAAAAAACACAGCGGCGGGGCGCGCTGGCGCATGACGTGGGGCACGAGGGGTTCCTGTCGACCACATGCGTGCGTTAGTCCAAGGGAATTGAGCAAAAACTGAGCAACTTACATGGAATTTGGCCCAGGGCCATTTTCGCGAAATCAGGCCAGACGATCGCCACGCCGACGACGTGCGTGGCCTGGGACGGGCCGGGACGCATGACGTGGGGCGGGAGGGGGTCCTGTCGACCAAGGGTGTGCGTTATTTCGAGGGAATTGAGCAAGAATTGGACAGCTTACATCGAATTTGGCCCCCAGGGCCATTTTCGCGAAATCAGGCCAGAAGATCGCCGCGCCGACGACGTGCGTGGCCTCGGAAGGCCCGGGACGATTAACGTGGGGGGGGAGGGGGTCCTGTTGACCACGGGCGTGCGTTAGTCCAAGGGAATTGAGCAAACACTGAGGGACTTACATCGAATTTGGCCCAGGGCCATTTTCGCGAAATCCGGCGGGAAGATCGCCACGCCGACAACGTGCGTGGCCTCGGAAGGCCCGGGACGATTAACGTGGGGCGGGAGGGGGTCCTATAGACCACGGGCGTGCGTTATTTCGAGGGAATTGAGCAAGAATTGGACAACTTACATCGAATTTGGCCCCAGGGCCATTTTCGCGAAATCAGGCCAGAAGATCGCCACCCCGACGACGTGCGTGGCCTCAGACGGCCCGGGACGCTTGACGAGGGGCGGGAGGTGGTCCTATAGACCACGGGCGTGCGTTGTTTCGAGTTTCGAGGGAATTGACCAAGAATTGAAGAACTTATATTGAATTCGGCCCAAGTTAGAGGTTGTCAAGAAAAACACTGATTTGGGCCAGAGATTGGACACAGGACAGCGTACTGGAGGCCCAGAGTGAGTCTGTGCTCCATTTGCGACGTTCTACAGCCGCCTCCTCGAGGGAAAAGAGTGCGGCGCGGTGTTGAGCATTGAAGATGGTGGTGAGAGCCAAGTTATTAATTGGAATTAAGCTGGCTTTTGGGTGATTTCGTGCACAGTCAATAAAAAGGCCTGAAAAAATGTAACGAAAAATCAGGGGGCAGCGGGCATCATATAAAATTAGATTACAATGCTCAGACCCACCGGTCGCTTGTAAGATGCGGTCCAGATAAAAAGAATGGTGGGGTCCGACGTTTATTCGCGATCCGATTGGCTACCCGTTAAGGAAAGCGTCGGCGCCACTTGACGTAACCAACCTCAAGAGAGGCGGCGGAGGCCACCGGGAGGCACCAGCAGGTGCCGTCGCGGCCGTCGCCACAGTGTGGTGGCGAGGTGAAAGAGGGAGAACCTGGGAGATGAAAGACGATGGTGAGTGTGTGAGCCGGATCAGGTTCTGATGTCTGCATCACATACCTCTTGCCTCCTCTTGCGCCTCCGGAGGCCTCCGTCTTACCTCTGTCACCGCCCTGTTCGCCTCCCTTAGTAGCCACAATCAACAACACCAATATTTTGCACGGAGATTTTAAATGACGTCGAATTTTTATCCTGCATCCGTTCATTCAAAGGTTCTTTTCAAGATGGGCCGCCGCTGGTCATTTGTGTGCATGAGCGGCAACTCGAACACAGACGAACTTGACCCATTCATTGGTTAAGTTGGTCTCACTAATCCTTAATCTCACCCGTCTCCATGTCTGCTTCAGTGATGAAAGGTAAGCCAAGTATTCGATTTCATTTCATCTGACCTTCCAACTAGTTCGAATATTGCGGGGCGTTCAAGGCGCTGCAGGATGCAAGTGCCATGGCGGCGGAATAAAGACGCTGCCGCTCAGCCCAGGCCAGTGCTAAGTCCCGCCTGTAGCCGCGGATGAACCCAAACATGCCGCTACAGGAACTGCGAACGCGCGGCGTGAACGCCGCAGCAGCGCAATCCTACCTGCTCGCTGATGAATCGAAACACAAGCTGCAACCGCGAACGCTGCCGCAGGACCGCCGCCACCGCCACCCAGCCCAGCGCTATGTCCCGCCTGCCGCCGCTGATTAATTCAAACGCGCCGCCCCGTGAGCTACATCCCAGTTGCCTTCCATCCGACCAATGACATGGACTGCGCACCCCACCTCCCGCCGCCGGACGGTGCTGAAAGCGCCGCCGCCGCCGCCGAGTGTATGATCGCACCATTGTGCCTCACGACTGCACACTTTTGCCTCAAACATCATACATGGTGCGCGCATCCGCGGCTGGGACGCCCCGGCACTGTTTGAACGCCGCCGCGGTGCCGCAACCCGCCGCGATATCGCCCCGCTAGTGACAACTTGTGCAGCCCCAATGGCTGCCGGATGATGCAGAGAGTGCCTGAGCGATGATCTGCACACCCTCATCGCCGCGCGGCGCAATGTGCGCCTATGGGTGCGCCTTCCCGAGCCTCGCGGCCGCGGTAAGCGGGTGGAGCGGCGTGGGGAGCGTGTACGGCGGCGGTGCGGCCATAATCTCCGGCATCGAGCGCCGCCTCTTCACCGTGCTCATGCGCCGCGGGCCGTCGTAGGAACGCATTGAAAGCCGCGAGAGAGGCCCTGCGCCGGCGCCTCTGGAGGAGGCGCCAGCGACGAGCATCAATCCATTGATTAATAGAAGGCCCGAATAGAGGCGGTGCCTCCGCCAGAGGCGACCCTCTTAGGGGGGTTTATTCGCTACAAGGTAACCACCCTAAGAGGGTCCCACGTAATACCCGAAGAGGTGACTGAGGTGGTAGCACTACCAGTGCTACGATGACATACAACTTCCTGCGGTCCCCGCTAATCTGGCATTTGTTCGCTTCAGATGGGGAATGAGCAGCCAGGACACGGAATATTTCATTTCCTGGTTGGCAGCTCGAGTGAGCCACCAGCCCATTCACATTCACACTATGGAACTCGGGAGATTAGGCGCGACTAGCCTTCCCTCTCTCGCCAATTTGTTAAATGAACTGGGCACTGAGTTGCACGATCTGGACCTTGCGCTCAAATAGAGTCAAAGCTGTCTTAACCCATACCCATCGGTGGAAGGTCCAGGGTATGGATTATTACAGTGTATGGCTTAGCACAGCGTGGGAAACATTTCGGCAATACCCGAAGCCGATCTGAATATGAGTTTCAGGGTGCAAAATATGTGTTCTTCGCCTCAAAATACATGGATTGTGTTGGAAGTGTTGGTTTTTGCTTTTGAATTGAGTTCTCAGCTGCGATGTTGCCAAAACTTGGCCCATCAAAACTCAGTCACTATGCCATTCCTGTCCAAAACAGGCTCAAATTGGGTTGAGATAACTTTTGGCTCTGTTGAAATGATCTTTCTCTCATTTTTGACCAATTCTACACTCTAAATACTCAGGGAAACCTCCCAAATTCCAGGAAATGTATGGGGTTTTGCCCTAAAAAATGTATGGATTATGGGGTTTCACAGAGTTATGGGATTTAATTGGGAACCACCTTGGTGGATGGCGAAAACCTATGGGGTATTACAGATTATGGGTTATGACAGCTATGGGTTAAGACAGCTTTGACTGTACCATGTTTCTCCGAGTATGTCACTTCCTTTCGCACGCGAATTGACATTTTTAATTCACCTTCAGCGGATATCGCTACCCACCTGGACCTCTCGCGGAACACAAACCTACGACGGCTTACCATCCACATTAGCCTTCGGCGCTTCCACACGCTCTCCGCCACGCCCCTCTGGAACTCCTCTCGGCGCCGAGTTCCGCCATCACCACGCTCACCGTCGTCCTCACGATCGATACCATCGCGGTCATAAACAGCCTTGACTGGCAGCAGCTGAACATAGCATTGAATACGTTCCCGCAGTTCTCCGAGCTCCGCCGTCTGCACTTTATCGTGCATTGCTTCTCTGCGATGGATACCGTGGAGGCTGGGATCCGCGCCCGCGTTCCGGAGTACGATGCCCGCGGGATCGTAGATGTTTCTGTGGTGTTTAGCTCGAGGACGTTTACGCAGGGTGCGCGATTTTCCTCGAAGTGTCTTCCCGTGACTGACATTTTTATGTTGAAGAGGTCTGAACAGCACTGTACTTCATTCCTGTACCAAATGTAGAGGTAGTCAGGCTTTGGACGTTAATAATTTTCGCAGTGTTCTAGTCTTTTTTACCAATCGAGCTTCAAGCCACCAAGATGAATGACATGTTGATGACATGGTTCTTCTAGATCTCTCCTCGCTCCTTCACACACGATCTCAAAAGCGGATGCACCGTCTGTATTCTGTCCCGAATATGTGGATATCAAACAAGATCCGCTACCACTGAGGTCGGTATGTTACCCATACCTGGTGCAAAGAGCTTCCCCGCCTGGGTTAATTTCCCGACGATAACGACCCTTATCAATCCACACCATTCGCGCAATCAATAACTTGGCGTGTTTCGCACACACGCACACTGGGAGTCGAATCACGACGTAGTCGAATCACGACGTTCGAGAGAAACGTGATACATGCAGGGGCGAACAGCCTGACAAGAAAATTAAAGTCCAGACTTCTGAAACTCCGCGATAGCTCAGTTTGATTCTTCCTTTGAAATACACGACAATGAGAATCGGGTGTAATTGCTAACGAAGATAATGAGAACTTACATTCTTGCTCTCCGCGTGGCTCTGGTCCCTCTGTATTCTACAATACAAACCGTACCTACTCTGCGTGAGCTCGCCATAACGCGCTGCATAAAATCAGACTCACTCGCAGTTTTCCGGCGGCACCCACCCAGCTGAACATGAACACATATCAGCTTCCTATTGACGGAAAGTGCGGCACGGCGATGGAAAGGAAGTACCTTCAAGTCGATTCTCAAGGAACCAACGCCACAGATTCTCCTCCACGAAATATGTCAAGCAGTCAAAGTAACAAGAATCCTCCTGCCGCGGCGTCCAGCCAAACCCGCCCGTGGTCCTGGTCCGAGCAAATAGCTCAGTGATAAAAGGACCCAAGGCGTCCGGGTTGTCAATGTAACCCGTGACATCGAATAATTCTCGGCATTTGGCTGTCATGTTCAGGGGGAGGTTGCCGTGGAGGTCGGGGATGGATGTTGCCCGTTATACATCTTGGAAGTAAAACGTGACCAACTATAATAGGACTAGAGTTTGACACATTCTAATGGCATGCGCTCACCTTGCACTTGACTTGTACAACATACGAGATATGAGCAATACAACTATTGTAGCGTCTGTGTATAGGAGACTACTTGAATTGCACCATCCAGAAATTTGGTGGGCAGCAACCTGGAAACAAAATTACCGTAGGGACCTTCAAAGCTCAGATTTCGAGCTCATTTCAACTTCAAACTTCATTTTGTTTCCTTTTCATGTCCTCGAGCGCCGGAAATGAAATTCAACTCTGATCCTGATGTCGAGATGCACGAAATGAAATTTCGGCAACCTCGGCTAGGTTTCGGCACCTCAACGGAGATCAAGAATATGCGGCTCTTCCACGCGGCGCGCTACTGGTTGATGATAGATGAAAACGGAATGAAGTTGAAATGAAGAGCTCGAAATCTGAGCTTTCACTGCGGGCAAGCGCCATGACCGTGGGTTCATGGCGTTTGATTGGCGGAGCTTGGGCACTTGCCATGGCGTTTGCCAGGCGTTGCACAATTTCTTTGTTCTTTTGTCAGTGTGTGAATTCACATGTCTTCCACGGCTTGATGTCGGGAATCACTCGGCGATCATTGTTGGTGTTGATCAATTCGAGTTCTTCTCCGTTTCTCAACTTCACTCGATGCCAAAAATCTTTCCACTTTGACCATAGCCTCATTCTAGAAAGGGTCTGATTTGGTACTGGTTTTGCGGAGAGCTTCTAGAAGGACACCAATTTCTGACGGCCACCAGGGCTGCAGCCGTGTGCAGAAATCCACGGCGCTGTAAAAGCTGAAGAAAATAAAGGCTATGACAGAGAGCCAGATATTTTTTTCATGGGGTCTACATAGCTGCGTGATTTTTTTAGGAGTGAATTACCACCTACTATGTCACATTCAAAACAAAATGGAGAACATCGCCGTGGTTTGAACTTAAGCGCCGGACTTTCCCACGCTGACAAAAGAACAAAGACAATCGTGCAACGTTGGTGCAACGCCTGGCAAACCCCATGGCAAGTGTCCGAGCTCCGCCAATCAAACGCCATGAACCCACGGTCATGGCGCTTGCCCGCAGTGTTTGAAGGTCACTTGAAAACCTAACACTATAATATATTCTGCGTGATCACGACTCGGAAGGCACTGAAGTCCATGCCCGCAGCGTTGGACTCGGGAGCCGGGCGGAAGTGTACGCTGAGCTCGCTAGAGCCCGCAAGGCTATCAAGCCAGCTAGAAACGAATATTCCGCACTTCACCTCTTTTTGTTGCCCTGTAATTCATCCGTTAGCTTGCCCTTTTAAGGTGGCAGAAGTGGATGAGAAGAGTTCAAAATTTGATCCAGTCACTAATTAGTCCAATAGCTCGAGTACATCGCCATTTGGGCATCTACATCTGCATACATCGTTCTTGAACGAATAATATTTGGTTGAGCGGATCGCGTACTCCCGTCTAGTCGATATACATAATAGGATTTTTCGTCCGAGTCCGAGGGCGAGGAGGAGCGCAAGTTATTCTGGTTTCCCCACACGCGTACAGAGCGGCTGAGAGCCGAGTTGTACCGGATTAGAATCGGTAATTCTCGACCCAAATTTAGCCTCAGAATAGCCAGAATCGATGTTTAACTCGTCGCTCCCCAAAATATTTACAGTCATTCAAACTCCGACACACACGTGTTGTTGACATGGCGTGATTTGATGGGCAACCGTCGTCTTTTGCTTTCTCCCTTCATGTCGGAGATGTCCCTCATTGCCTTTCAAAACCTATTTCTCCTTGTATCTCCCCCTTTCTTAGCCACTTCTATGAGTCCAGTTAAGGTTCTTGTCCTCTCTGCTCTCTGCTACTTCTGGGGGTCTCCGGGCTTCAAGCGCATCTTTGGGTCTGTAGCGGCTATTCGTCCTCTCGCTGGCTCTCTTCCGTTCTGGAACCCATGTGTTTCTTCGTGCCTTTCCCCACTCTGTTTACTGTTCTGCACGTAGCCGCTATACCATTATGTAACACATCACGATTCCACGGCGACTTCTCAATCTGTTCACATCTTGCGAGGTGTGTGCTCGCGTGCCTCGGTATCCTAACTTCGCTAACTAGAGCATAGCCCTCGCTTCGATTTAGCTCGGCTGGCTCCAGTTTTGATGCGTCGTGTGGTGATATAAGGTGCGCGACTCATTCTTTCTAGCGCGACGAAGTACCTGAAACAGTATACATCAGATCTTGCTCTTCGTCTGCCGACTCCACCATTGCGGTTTCCTGGCGGTCTCTGAGCACTGACCGTGCTGACACATGGAGGTGTCCGACGCATCGCATCGTCGGCGCGTGCACCAGTTTGTCCCACTGCTTCTCGTGCCGTATTGTCTTACCTGTACTTTGTCTGTATGTAGCCGCGATACATCGTTTCCCTCAGATTCGTGAGAAGAATGCTGTAGATCCCGAAGCGCCCCGGAATTTATACATCACTGGCGCTGGAATTGATTCTGGCAGCGGGTATCGTTTGACTTTGGTTTGACTTGTGTCGCCAGGTATGATTCTGGTATGCTGGCGGACCGCGGTCTTGGTTGGCCTGGCGCCAGGTGCGCCAGGACCAAAGCAGTTTCCTGATTTGGCGTGGTTTGATCTGTCAACAGGGACGAAGATGATCATCTCCGTTAACTTGGATATTTGCGCTCGACAATACGAGCAGACGTGATTTTGCCATTCAGATCATGGCTGTTCAGCTGCACATCGGACATATCAGTTAGTATCCAAGACAGATGTCCCCGCACTACGGCAATGGTTCAAGCCTTCCCATGCGGGGGTGGACAGTGAGAGGACGGCGCAGCTCTTCCTGACCCTCGCGATCGACTCTTCGTTATACGCGTACTTCCGTACCGTGTGATCTCGTATGTTACGGCTACGATGCCGACCCCTAACCATGATCGAACGACGGCGGTTCCCTACCGACGAACATCGAAATCAGTGCGCCGGCGCTGATTTACAGGGCCCTGATCCGCAACTTTCTATCTATCTATATATACTCGCACTCCAAGCGTCTCGGTTCCATCCCCTTCCCTACGTCTCTCATGCTCCTCACTTTGCCTCCCGAACTTCTTGAAGAAATTGCAGCTCTTGTGGGTGACATTTCCTCTTTGCATCGGACAATCTCCAACACAAGCTTCCACAGCTCATTAGAGACGACCTCAAGGCGCTCCGCGGCGCAAACAAAGATGTACAAGCGGCCGTGGATCCTACTTTCTTCGCAGAGTTTCCGATCAGCAGTAGCGCACTGTCCAGGCTCAGCGAGAGTGATGTCATCTTCCTCAGACTCATCGCTGGTGGCGAGACGCACTGGTCTCGACATGCCACGAAGTTATCTGTGTTTCCGGGTGCCTCGACTAACGTCTCCGACACGGAATCGGCCGATGTCGACGGACCTTCCGATGTGCGCGAACTTTTTGCTGCAGCGCTGAAGTCTATGTCAAGGATTCGCACCGTATTGTGAGCTTTGTTTCGGTATCCAGAATTTAAATGTAGCAACTTACATCGGACTTGACCTAGGTGGAAGGCGGCCATGAATGAGCCCCAGTGGGTGCGACAGGTCATCTGCGACTCTATCCGCGCCTTTCCGCAGTTCGAAAATTTGAACATTGGTCTGCTCTCCGAAGCTGAGTTCACTGCTACCACGGAACTGCCTGAGGAATTCGTCGCTTCCCCCGAGTCTGCATGTTACAGTAAGACTGCGGCCATGTCATTCATGGTGCGCAATTATTATCTTCCGCTATTCATTTATATGGCATATCAACTACACGTCCCAGGAGGACGTCATTCTCAATACCATCATTGCCGGCCTCCCATTCACGCGCTCCCTGCACATCAAAGCTTGTGGATGCGCCCTAGCACCGCAGAACGCTTGCTTTGGGCGTTGCGCGGATGCTGATCAATACAGGGCGGTAGACGACATTTGTCATGGCTTCAAGCAAGCCGTGGAAGGATTTCGTGCGGAGATAATCTACTCCACAGACCTTTATGTGGACGGAAATATTTACGACCTCGAGCGTGTGGCATCTTCCGACGAGGACGAGTCAACGGAAGAAGAAACGACGTTTTCATACAGGTGTCGACAACCAGAATGGACACCGGTCGAGCCGCGAGTTGGAAGAATAGTGCGTAGAGTGTCCCGCTTCCCCGACCCTCAGTTAGCCGCCCAATATTACCTCAGGGCTACAAGCGGCTACCGCAATGCAGAGTAGCCTTGCATACTATAGGGTTGGTTCGGTTCATGGTACATGTTTCGATGTATTTCCTCTGACATTGTATCGGACGCGTGCTGCGGGATACTTGCATATACAACACATCTCCGGTTGAAACTTGACGGAGACTGACTGTGAGCCTTGGTGCGATCCTTATCCCATCCTCTGTTCAGCCTTGGTGTGCCGCACCCTTCGAGAGCCGGACGAATTGGACAGACCTAATCTTTTCCTTGTCCATATCCGAGGAATGAGAGAGACTTCGTTGATTTCATCTCGAAGGGACTTGATGAACTGTACGACTTATCAGTTGGATTTTGACACGACCGAACGGAGTGCGGCCGCCGGCTCGCAAAGTTGATACTTTGCGAAGGATTTACCAGTTCTTTTGAAGCATCTAACCTTTACTCTCAACTTCCGCCCCTGTTTCTCAAAGTTTGCAATATACGTTGGTTCAAAATAATATACAATGCATACAATATATCGCGCACTTGATTTTTTCTCGGGGGTTATGATTCCCGAAATGCCAGCCTATCCACCTCGCGACTCCCCAGGTTCGTGTATCGGAACCCTAACTTGCTATACGTTTCTCGGTACTCCTTCTCATGCAGTGCCCGATTCGTCACCCCATCGAGCGCGGGGTTGCGCGTCGTTGCCATAATCAGAGAGAACCCTTTGCCGCCCCCACCGCCGTTGCGCCAAAGTGCATGCAGGCCAACCATCATACAGAGGAGTGTCACGCCGACTGCCGTACCATAGCCTGCCCATAGAGCGTGCGGTTGGTACATGAAGACGTTCACGTCGCGCACAACATTCGCGGACACGGTCGTGTTCCATAGATTCCGCACGATCATGCTGATGGTCGTGTTCGTGAGGAGCTGTTCGATAAGATGCGGGGTGTTCGGGAGAAACACAGGGTTCGTGGAGATTGTGTTGTTAGCGAAGGCGCTGTACAAAGCGAGGCCAGAGACGGTCAGGCCTGTTTGGGAATCTTGAAAGACAGAGCCAACTAAGGCGGTGGATACTGCGTCCTTGATTGCGGCGAGCGCGGGTCGGTCTGAAGACGAAATCAGATATGTTTAATGGCCTTGGGCCGAAACGAAACACGTACAGGTGGGATCGTCGGTTATGATGGTCCCAGCAGTACCAAACGAGGAACCCAACGTAATTTCCGAATTAATTGTTTGCTGGTTGTCGCGGAACTCAACGGTGAGGATGTAGGTCGAATTAAAAGACGTGCAATTCGTCTGCGATAAGGTGGTCGAGGCGACGGTCACGTATTGCACGTTGAGTGTATCCGTGCCGGTTCCCTTCGTGGCGGTCTGTACGTCCCAGAGTGGAACCACCGATTGAATAGCGGAGTTGGTGGGCGCTGAGCATTCGAAGGAAGGCGCGAAGAACGTGAGGTTGTAAGAGCAGTCCGAATCCGATCCGCATGGACTGGGCCATGTTGCGAAGGCTTCATCTACCAGTGCCTTGTTGGCAACAGACTGAGCGATAGGCCCCGGGGTCCTGTAATCCACTTTCACAGAAATAAAATTTTGACGAAACAATGAGAAGGAATGGATCAAAACGCACTGATAGGGCCAAAAGTATAGATTGCACCGCTTGCTGGATCTTCCGCGAGGTTGATTGTCGGGACGGACATATCCACAATCGATTGCGTCTCGATGGACTGCACCGTGAGCGATCCAGGGACCGGAATGACTGCAAATGTGGCCGTCCATGCGATGAATGCCAGTCCGGCCGCCATTTTTGCTCGCCAGACCATCTCAAGATTGAAAAAAGCGATGGGGTCTCCAAGGGCGCTAAATAGGGCGTCCAACCCGGATAGCCGTAATGCCCTTCTACGGACGGTGTATCACAGCCGCTGGTCGAATGCCTTTGAAATGCTCTGGCTGATGCACAGCTTCACGAGAAAAATGAAGACAGTGGCTACGAAGTTTGTGATTTTTTGACGTGAGAGAGATTGACCACCGACACGGACGGTGCCATCGGATGGCGTCAGGTGAAGAGAAACAAAATATAGGTGGTGACCGATGGCCAGAATGGCACCAGCCAGTGCAAATCCAGTCATTTGAGCGACTGCAGTAATCGGATGCCTGCGGCCCGGCAGCCCTTCGGGGAGCGTGCGGAGCCTGGAGAGCGCTCAGGCGCAAAGACGGATATAGGACACAATTTCTCACCTGCTCTCCAGTTGTCTCGAGCCGAGGTCTTCTTCGGCCTGCTCTTTTGATATGCTAGTGGGCGGTAACATGTTTGCCGTGTCCGACTCCGCCGCTGGGCTCAGTAGACTGCAGACGGGTTAAGTGGCTATAGTACGTGTCAACTGAGACGGGACTGACCTTTGCATGGCATTATCGTTCATATGCAAGGGCTCTGGCCGGTAGTCGGCTAGTTGCGCAGCTAAGTAGGCCATGGTTAGCACTAAGCACCCGTACAGCACAGACGGTTCTTATACGTGGCTGTAACATCAATTCCCACCCTCATTAGGTGCCTCATGCGATCCCGACTGATTCTGGGTGCTCACGGTCCATGGATCCAGATGTGCACTCGGCGAACAACGCGGCGATTGCCGAAAACCTCAAGGCTATGATAGGCGGGGATGGCCGAGGTTGATTTTTGACATTGTGACATTCCAGCTATGGTAATATAGTCTTCTTGAGGGCCACTGGTATTTTCATCAAGGCACAGCGTCAGTCTGTTAAGTATGCCCCAGCGTGGTCTACACCGATCTAAACCGGTCTAGTCATGGCTACATTCGGCCAGACCTGCGCCTAGGGTGAGCGGAACGCAGTGCTCTGTCCTGCATCGCGTTGATATTCCACTTCCTGCGAAAGCTCTTATTATTCCCCGACGTAGCACGAGTGTCCAAGACCGTCGTGGACACTCGTGTCTGACGGGACGGCATATGCCGTACCGTAGGCCGTTCATTCCGTATATACGGCAGGCGGCGGATCAAATGCGGATCAGGGTGAACCGATGCGAACGTAGGTGCAGCTTTTAAAGTTACCATAGGTTTACACAGCATGCCAAGGTATCTATTAGTATTTTTATTTTTATTTATCTAATCAAGCTGCTGCCAGAAACCAAAATTCTTGTCGTGCAACTTTCATGCACAGCCACATCATCGCAAACTAAAACATGCACCACACCCCCAATTCTTTAGTTCAACAGTTTCTTTGAAGACCAAATACCTTAGAAAGTCAATATATATCACCTCTGGGCCAAAACAACCCACCATGATCTCATTGAGCTCCAGGAAGGGTTTCCCAATTGGGAATTTCCTAATCCGGAAGGTCGACCTACGGCTTTTGCTGCGCGAGTGGAATCAGACCATAATCATATGGCAACAGGGACTGGACAGCTTCAAATTTGGACGTCCGAGTGTCGTAAACTGATTCGCGAGGGTGATATGACCCATTTGGGTGTCGGGACCCCGGAAACACATTTTAGAAAGCGTACTTCGACCCCGCGTCCCGCCCTCAAAGACCTGAAATCCAGTTTTGGATTCCCGTGAACCGGGGATGGTATGTATTCTCGTGTGCGCTTGTCCGACTCCCCAGTATACGGCGCCGCGGCGTGCCTGCGGCCCGATGGCCGCTACCTGCGTTCGATCACGCGTGTGTATGCGGCGGTGCGTGGCATTGCCCAGGGAGGTTATGTTATATTCAAGACTCAAATTCCGCCAACCATGTGTGTAGTAGCTTAGCCAGCCAACTGGACCCAAGGCTCCCCACAAGGCCTCAGGCTGAGCAGGTACATAACTGGTTCCATAATCACGAACTGATGCGTCGGCGGCATAATTGGATATTTAAGCTGCTAGTGGCGACCTACAGTACATTTGTCCCTCTACGTCTCCCTGATTGTCCTCCGCACACCGTCTTCCAAATTGATCCCCACCTTTCCTTTAGGACAAACGATGAGCCGGAATCAAGAGGGACTACGCTCCCCTGCGGTCTTCGAAAAATTACCATTCTTTGACTTGCCTTCGGGCTTGAACTGATGCTCCGAATCTCTTCCATTTGTAACTTACAGCTGCAGGGCATTCATCCAATATCCAGGTGTTGTCTGTGATCTACTAGTCGCTGATTCGTGTACATGTACATTTGCTGCTTTAATCCACTGTCGATCCCTAGAAAATATACATGGAACCATGCCCAGTTCGGTCCCCCTCAAACTTACTATTTGGGCCTGAACCGGGTATGAGTCAAAGTGAGTTGAATATGGTGGTATCTGAGAGGCACAGGTCTGTGGCAGGTTGAACACTTGTAGGGATTGTGGGCAACATCCAGATCTATGCCCGAGATGCCCGAACATCAGCTGGGTATCAGAAATCTTGCCGGCAAAATCCCATTACATAGGATGATCGAATAAAGAGTTCATGCTGCGACAGTAAGGTAGACTAAACAAAACCCTTGACCTTGGTTTGGGATTCCACGTAAGAATAAAGACACCTTGATGCGGGATCCAACTTGAACAAGGCCCGCAGCACGTGCACATCAAGAGCGCTTCATTCAAGTTGAGCAATAGCTCCGATGTATCCGGTCCGCTCATCGCGTTGAATTGTGTTGCCCGAGTCAGCCAATGCAAGCGACAGGACAACACAAAGCTTCTTTTCTACCAAAATTTGAACAGTGCATCCACTTGATCAGTAACACAAGTGTTAAGGAAAGGGTTGTAGTCTCTGTACTAACTATATTGTTGTAGGCCTAACAACACAAATTTGTGTAGTTAGAATTGTGTAGTTAGGGTAAAACATAAATGTATTATTGCCGCTCCACTCTTAAGCAGCACTTGGAGAGTTCGGGTAATTTGCTGTTACATACTCGACGCCTAAGTACCTTGGACACGGGCCTTATATCCTTCAAAGCGTGTAGAACGTGACTCTTGAAGCTGAAAAGGCCACAAGATGTACACCTTTGAGACTAATGAAGGCCGAAAGGTGCAAGTCCGTGAGAGACTGAGTTCACGCAGACAGATGAGAGTTGTGTTGAAAACATGCTGTTCTAGTACTAGTACACAGGATCGCTCTAGTAAATATAAAGTGGCCTCTAAACTCCGAGTCCTTCACGCTCGTCAGCGACTTGGAGTGCGGGAGTACGACTTGGAGTCATCAAGAGATCCGAACCGTGGGAAATATCAACAGAATACTGTATATACCATTAGAGCTCACCGCGGACGCGGGATCACGACTTCTCAGTGAACAGTTTATAGTGAATGATATTCAAACCAGGAATAACCTCGTTAAAAGGTAGGTGACATCCGCCAGTCAAGGGAAACCAGCTGAACTGGAGCTGGAGTCCTCTCCATTATGAGGAACTATAGCGGGGGTAGTGTAAAAGGTGGGATATCTTCCACCAGAGAAGAGTACAAAATGGACTGGAAATCCAGCAGATGACGCAGTTCGCAGGTAAAAGCTGACGGAATATGTTGAGATTCAAGCTTGAAGTGGTCACTTATACGGTACATATTTCTTATTTTAATACCTCTCCGTGATACCCGAGTGTGGGTCCATATAGACGCCGTAGCCAAACAAACATGTCTCAGTTCTTGCATTCGCAGTACTGAGACGTGAGTCCTTATTTATATTCGTTCTAGCTACCTACTGACATTAGATTAGTTCCGTTATATTCTAGGTACTTAATATAGAGTTCTTGCATTCGCAGTACTGAGACTTCCGTTATATTCTAGTCAGCTTCATTCAGCGCACTACGTTTTACAGGTTATGGGCTCAGCAGATACTAGAGACGATCCTAGTTTCAAGACCACACTCCCAATCCTTGAGGATGATTCCTCCAATTGGATTTCTTGGTCTGAACAGATCACGACCTATGGCAAAGCTAAAGGCCTGGGTCGGCACATCTCTGGTACGGCACGAAAACCTGGCGACCTCGTACAAGATCCTGCCGGAAATATTGTCATTGCGAACACCAACGTTCCATTGACTGACGAGCAGATCGAAGCGCACGAGAAGAAGCAGGAGGACTACGAGACGAAGGAAGCGAAATTCCGACACATCATCTATTCAACTGTCAGCACGACGCGCTTCAATCAAATTCGAAGCGAGACAACTGCTAGTGCACTCTGGGGAAAGCTCGTGCAGCTAAACCAGAACCGAGGGGATATGGTTCAGATGAACACCCTCATCAAATTGCAGCAGTTACGTTGCGGCGACGACGATGATATGCAAAAGCACCTCACCGAGATGTCCAACCTCAATGACACTCTAACCAAGATGGGTTCGCCTCTTACCGACACTCAATTCTGCGCGTACCTCCGCGCTTCTGTCCCCGAATCCTACCGAACCCTCCTCACTACCATCAGTACCACCGCACGCCTATCGGTCCCACCACAAATCGTTGACAGCGCCACGATGATCCGCGAGCTCGAAAATGAGTACACGGTGCGCAATGTCCACAAAGATGTCGACAAGATCGAAAATTCGGCGATGTCAGCGGCGGCGAAGGGTAAAAAGAAGGAGAAGGAAAAGAAGGAAGGTGGAGGACGTAAGAAGTGCTCGAATTGCAAATTGGTCGGACACACCAAGGAGGAATGCTATCAGTCGGGCGGAGGGGACGAAGGCAACGCGCCAGAGTGGTGGAAATTGAAGCAGAAGGAAAAGGAGAAGAAAGGGAAAGGCAAGGCAACGGCAGCCGCGGCGGAACAAGGCCCCAACTACGCGTTAATCATTGGGGATATCGACGACGACGACGATTACGAAAATGTCGCGCTAGCCGTAACCTCCGATTTCTGCGACGAAGCCGAAGCCCACGCCGCCAGCACCTCTCCGGGCTGCGACAAGATAGTCGATACCGGCGCCTCCCGCCATTTCTCTCCCGACCGCGACAACTTCATCAACTTCATTCAAATACCTCCCGTCCCAATCCGAGCAGCCGACGGTCGAAGCTTCTTTGCCACGGGCAAGGGTGACTACGAAACCCAGCTCCCTATGGGCGAGAACCATAAGCCGACATGCACAACACTGCGAAACACCTATTATTCCCCGAACATGGCCTTCACCCTCATATCTGTCAGCACACTCGATCGCGCCGGATACTCACTTGACGTTGAGGATTCCACTTGCTCCATTCGCGCACCAAAACCTACACGCAATGTCATCGCTAGATTCCCGATGATACGCGGGCTCTACCGTTCACCAGATTCATCCAAGCCATCGCGCGGCGAAACCGCGAACGTCGCGTCACCGCTGATATCTATCACGGAGTTCCACGAAAAAAATGGGACACGTGAACCACGATGATTTGAAGCGCGCCGTTAAAGAAGGCACAATCACCGGTGTTAACCTGGATATGAATTCGAAGCCCGAATATTGCGATGTTTGCGTGCGAGCAAAAGCTACGCGCCAACCTATTCCGCGCGAAGCGACGAGTGAGCGACCGACAAAGTACAGAGGAAAGATTGTGACGGACCTGTGGGGACCCGTTCCTGTTCAATCGCTCGGCGGTGCCAACTACGCACTCAATTACATTGACCTATCCAGCCACGAAGAGAAGCAAATACAAATCCCAATCGTACGATCACTACGCACTTTACGAGGCTTGGATGAAGCGCCGGCGCAACGCCGATGTAACGATCCACGGATCGGATCGCGGGGGAGAATTCACCTCCGGAGAATACAATGAGCATCTGCAGAAAGCTGGAACAGACCGACATCTCACCGTACACGACACCCCAAGCTCCAACGGCATTGCGGAACGCGCGAATCGTACGCACAACGATCAAGTGCTCGCGATGTTAATCCAATCCACTCTACCCAAATTTCTATGGGCCGAGGCATGGGCGCACTCCGTATGGCTCCGCAACCGTTGTCCAACTTCCGCTCTTCCGGGATTCATCACCCCGTTGGAGAAGGCGACGGGACGGAAGCCGAATCTGTCGAACTTGCTCCGTTGGGGGCAGTCAGTGTGGTTGAGGCTCAAAAATCCAGCCAAGCTAGATGACGTTGCAATTTCAGTTAATTTTGTGGGTTACGACATGGAAGCGAAGGGTCTAAGGATCTATTGGCCGGGTAAGCGAAGGGTTACGGTCGAACGGGACATCTACTACAACAAGAAGGACGCCGACGTCGTCGGGAACACCTCCCGAAGGATTGAGGGGGAGTGGGACGAGGACGACATGCGTGTCAATCCTCCCGCGCCAAATGTTCCCGCCGCACCGCAGCCGCCGCCACAAGCGCCGCCAGCGCCTTCGACACCGCCCGTTGGCGATAACGCGAAGGAAAACGAGCAAAAGGATGAGCTCACCGATTCCAACGAGCCTCCCATGCCCGAATCTCCCCGCAACTCGCCGCCGCCCGAACCTAACCCCGTGCCTTCCCAAAAACCTTCTGCACCTGTTGCACCCGCACCACCACCTCCTCATGCCCGTAAACGAAAGCCTCGAGACAACGGCCTAATCCAGCCGGAGCCAAATACGGGACGTGGCCATCGAGCCAGCCAAAAGCCGCCAGGTTTCTACCACAAACTGAACCAAGGCAAGGCCGTTGATGCGTCACAGGAGGATGTTGCTGCTGCCTTCCAGATCCTGGAGGATGAGTCAGACGACGATAGCGACCTTGTGCTGGATGCCGAAGACGATTCGTGCTACGGCCTGGTCGTGGAGTACGCGTTGGTGAACGAGAGTGTGCCAATGAGTTTGCGTGACGCACTTGATGGCCCCGATGCCAAACACTGGCTACCTGCCGCCAAATCGGAATTCTCTCAGCTCGAGAAACTCAATACCTGGGAAATTGTCGAGCTTCCGAAGGGCGCCAGTACGATTCGCTGCCACTACGTGCTTACCCGCAAGCGTGACATGTTCAACGCCATTCTCAAACACAAAGTTCGGCTAGTCGCAAACGGCCGCACTCAGGCATATGGCATCAATTTCACCGACACCTTCGCGCCCGTCGTCAGGCACGCAACTCTCCGTGTCCTGCTCACCTTCGCGGCAACCAATGACTGGGAGATCCATCAAGCTGACGTGAAAAACGCGTACCTCAACGCGGATCTTCACGAAACAATCTATATGGACATTCCTCCCCAATACCAACTCCTCAGCTCCAAACCCCTCCCAGTTGTTGCGTCCGGAAAGCAACTTGTCTGCAAGCTGAAGAAGGCCCTCTATGGTACTAAACAGGGTGGCCGTGCTTGGTACATCAAGCTGCGCGATACATTTGTTTCGCTCGGTTACCAAGTTCTTCAAGCCGATCAGGCTGTGTTCATCAGCGCGGACAAGTTGACCATTGTCGCAGCGGCTACTGACGACTTCACCATCGTCGGCAAGACCCTCTCGCACGTCAGCCGCATCAAGCAACAGCTCGGCGCCCACTTCGAACTCGTTGATCTCGGAGACATCAATTGGCTCCTCGGGATTCACATCCAACGAGATCGTTCGGCTCGCACCATCTCCCTGAGCCAGACTGCCTATGTCGAAGGTATTGTCTCTCAGATGGGCCTGAGTGACGCTGCGTCGAACCTGATCCCGATGGAACCCGGGGTTGACTTGAGTCTAGACTCACCCGCGGTTTCCTCTCAGGCTCTTACGCGCGCCGAGGCGGCTGATTACTGCAAGGGCGTTGGACTCCTCATGTACGCGACGATTACGCACGCGGAAATCACGTACGAAGTGTCTGATTTAGCTCAATATATGCACGAACCTCGTTCTACGCATATGAAGGCTCTTCGTCGTGTTTTCAAATACCTCAATGGTGCTCGTCATCATCGTCTCGTCTTGGGTGGTTCCGACCTCGAGCTAACCGGATACTCGGATGCTGACTGGTCTTCGCATTCGGACCGTCGCTCCATCTCCGGTTACGCGTTCTTCATCGGAAGCAGCCTTGTTGATTGGAGTTCGAAGAAGCAGCCTCTCGTCACCCTCTCTACCACTGAATCGGAGTATGTCGCGCTCACGCACGCTGCCAAGAACCTTCTCTGGCTCAGAAAATTGCTGCGCGAGCTCAACTTTCCCATTTCCCATCAAACAACTCTATTCAGTGACAATCAAAGTGCTATTGTGTTGACGAAAGACTCCACCTTCCACGCTCGGACGAAGCATATCGACAATCGCTTTCATTTTATCCGTCAAACGGTCAATAACGGCGACGCGATCGTCAAGTATTGTTCCACCAACGACATGATTGCCGATATCTTCACCAAAGCTCTTCCGCGCCCGAAATTCGCTTATTTCCGGGATCTTCTTGGTGTCGAGGAATTCCCCACTTCAGCTTGAGGGGGAGTGTTGAGATTCAAGCTTGAAGTGGTCACTTATACGGTACATATTTCTTATTTTAATACCTCTCCGTGATACCCGAGTGTGGGTCCATATAGACGCCGTAGCCAAACAAACATGTCTCAGTTCTTGCATTCGCAGTACTGAGACGTGAGTCCTTATTTATATTCGTTCTAGCTACCTACTGACATTAGATTAGTTCCGTTATATTCTAGGTACTTAATATAGAGTTCTTGCATTCGCAGTACTGAGACTTCCGTTATATTCTAGTCAGCTTCATTCAGCGCACTACGTTTTACAGAATATGTCAGAAATTTTTAAATCCGGCGGCATCCGGCAGCACACCCTTCCGTACTCCAGATGGATCATCTGCGTCCAATTAAATCCGGTGGATGGCTCCCAGAATCCATCGGAGGACAATGCCTGTGGCGGCGCTTGCATACTACTGAGCAATAGCCAGAACAACATCAGGAAAAACTCCCTTCGACATTTCGCAACAAGTGGGGAGAAATCTTCCGAATCGCCGGCATTTCACGCAGAATGTCAACAATTGGCATATTCTCGAAAAATGTTAAAATTGACTGGTCCCTGAAAATTGTTACCAATTTTCCAACAATTTTCGACGATTTGAAGCCAATAGTGATGTAATGTAGCACAATGTGAGACCTTTACTTGATGCAAGAATAAAATAAATGGTTGTATTGCACACCCGAACTACTGTACATGTGGTAAACTAACATACTCCATTAAACTAGCAACCACACCATCATTGGGAGACCCTCCTCCTCCACCTCCGCCCCGACAACCCCATAAGCACATCAAATGTATGCAAGCAACTCTGAAGACGTCAATACGGGCCGAGATAATTGATGCGAATTTAGCTTACCGCAGTCATGGGGAACACATAACCTGCAAGTCATCTAAATCATTTGTGGGGATATATAAGATACAGATGGAGGTGATATAGAACTCACCGGGAACTTCCGTCGGGCGTGGGACGCCAGAGAGGTGGGTGCACGTTTGTGGAATCTACCATAAATTATGATCCGGAGCGCGGAATGGGTTCGTGTGCACACACCATAGAACAAGAAGGAGTAGATTGTGGCTGGAGGAGAGGCTGAGAGTGTTGACGCGTTGACGATCGAGACTAGATGCAACGGCGATGAGTCAGCACGATGGAGTGGTAAAAAAAAAGGGTAACATACCTACGCTGCAATATCGATGACACGTAGAAGTGGCCCACCGGGGAGCACAGGACATGCGGCACTAGAGAGCCTAACAGGAAAGGTGAGTTCAAGAATCTGGGCAAAAGAAGGCCTCACCATGCTAAGAGCCAATGCGCCCAAGCTTCAGCAATGCAGCCCATCGGGAATGGCCGATGCACCCTGGAGACCTTGACGAAGGATCTGGGGACGTTCAGCGGGGTGTTGGCTCGATGTGAAGGCCATAGAACGATACCTAGGTAAGTGGGAAGAGAAGGGTGAGCGGTGAAGATGGGGGGAAAGGAAGAAGGAATGTGACGTTGCCTATGATTCTTACGCAAACACGTGCACATTACGGCGGCGGGCGCGGGCGGTGTTGATACGCGTCGGTTAGGACTTAGAAGGATTTCGTCGAAACCAAGTTGAAACACAATGAAACTTTTGGCCCGCAACGACGGCAGCTAGATTTCCTCGTGTTCCTCTTATTCTTTGAATGACTGAACTTTCGTGAATGGTTGAAACATGTGACATGTTATTTTCGTGTCACCTTGGACCGAAAAAAATAACTTCTTCTGATTCATTCAAGCCTTGAGGATTTCAGGACCTAAAATACAGTTATGCCATTATTTAAGATTGATTCTCAGGTTTTTTCAGAGGAATGGTCAAGTGTGTCTAGAAATGTCAACATTTGGTTGACATTTCTCAACAATTTGCAGCACTCCGAGATTGTTAGAAATTGGTGACAAAATTTGAACAATTGGCAAAGGGGGTTTTTCCTGATGAATAGGTGACTTGCAGAATTGTGTTAGCAGAAGCATGGTTGAAAGAAAATTACTGACACCAGTCCTTCCTCTCTCTGTGGCTCTAGGGAGGGCTGTGTGAGCTTTAATTCAACCTAATATTCAACCAGTACTTGTATAAGATGTAGCAGTCTATAGAATGCCTTTCAGTGACTATAGCATGAAAAGCAGTGGAGTCTATTATAGGTTCACTCTGATGGGCTGAAGACGTAGCGGGCTCTGGCATGCGCCCGTATCTGAGAGAGAAGCCTGACTATGATCTGCAGATAGCTGTACCTTACTCAGGTAATCAAGCCGATTTCTCAATTTCACGACACATGGGGGCCGGCTCTGGCTTGGAAGAAAACTGTGGTGAAAGTGGAAGAAAACTTAGCATTACCTTCAGCTAATCTGGGTAGACTCAAATCTACATGCCGTAGTCTTGCACATCAAATTATCAGAATTTGGAGTAAGTACTGACACCGGATATGGCCATGGAGTTGAACACCAAGCTGTGAACTCGAGAGGCAAAGGTCACAATAGATCAGTATTCTGAGCTTCCAGAAGCTAAATGTTATTTCTGATGGAAGGGTAAGTCGTTTTGAAGATAGTTGAATTTACATCAAAGGCTGCCCCGGGACAGCCTGACTGAATTTTACGTGTAGATAGGTTGAAAACAGTTTTCTGATACTAATCCTACTGCGCAGGCTGAAAAATAAATAAATCTAGAGTCAACCGGCTAGGGGTTTTCATCCTACATTAGTTTGAAAATAATTCAGAGGTACTTCCATACTGCGGGACACGACAATGGATCACTGTCATTCTCACGTAAACAGTCAACTCAATCAAAGATCTCTCTACAGTGGTCGGGGGGCTCGAGAGTATCAATTCAAAGGCAAGCAATGGTAGGGATAATGATTTGTAATTTTTGAGCCATATCTGCCGGCTGTATCACAGGCTTGCTGATAGAAGTGAAATCACAATTCCGGGGTATATTCTCAAAGCTAATTGCCTCTCAAGTCATTAGATGTTGCAGACAAGTGCTCTGCTCAAAGCACAATCGAACATCATTACAGCTTCTTGCGGAACATAGGGCGCTTCAATATTTTCGACCAACTCTGTGATTGTGGGCTCATTTATTGTCCGTTTGCCTCAGGAGTAGAGCCATTCAATTTACTTCTAAAATTCGGGGAGCATGACATCCTTATATTTCTTTTGAGGCTCTAATGTACCTTTCATAAGACCAGTCACTATTCGATGTTTTTGCCATGTTGTGGGTAGAACAGCCCCAGAGTAACATATACTTGCAGGATAGTCGTTGGATTTAAAATGATGCTTATATGGGTACTCCAAAAGGCACATAAAAGCCAAATAGCAAATAGTCATCTTGCATTCGGGCCACTATGCTCCTCCACTATATGTTGTGAAGAGCAAAACATTAACCAGATTGGATACCCCATAAATTAACTACCACAACTATTTCTTGGCACATTCAGATCTTCAATGGAAGCATATAAGTTCTCGAAAAACTGTACAAGATGTATACATGTCAGAATGGCTTGAACAGAGCCGCGACCGAGTTGCCCGAAAGCATCACGTGATGCCGATAACGCACGTCGCGTCGCGAAGTCCTGGGCTTTCTGGGTCAAGGTCAAAGTCAAAGTCTCTGGCCATTATTAAGAGCTCAGTATAGGCCATACTATTATGAGAAAGGGATAGATAGTCCAAGTTCACCAAATAATAGCAGCAAAGATCTTTGAATACCTGACTCAATAATCAAAAGCCGATGTTGAACAGCCTCGAGTAGTCGGGTTCCAGGAATTGTCCAGTGATTGATGTGCTGTAGGAGCATCTGCATTGTGTAAAGAGCCTATTGGTGAAATCAGAAGGCATATTGGCTGCCGGGAACTAGGCGAGGAAAGGTGAAATCAGTTGCATGACAATGGGGGGTCGGCAAGTCTCCGGCAAGACACGGCATGTCACCTATATTGATCCGTAGTTGATCCGTTTTACTTCCGCCGTGTGTGCGGAATCGCCGCCGTATACGGCCATATTTCCGGTAGGCACATGCCGTCTCGTCAAGATACGGTGGCCGCGCCGTAAAACCATCGAATAGTCCTACCGCAGGCACCCCAAATATGGAGTTGATAAAGCGCGCGCGGCGTGCCTGCGTACGAAACGAGATATCGACCCCAGTTGGCGAAGCACCAAAATTCGAATTCAGACTTTCGAGGGCGAGACGCGGGGTCGAAGTATGGTTTTTAAAATGTGTTTCCGGGGTCCCGACACCCAAAAGGATCATATCACCCTCGCGAATCAGTTTACGACACTTGGACGTCCAAATTTGAAGCTGTCCAGTCCCTGTTGCCATATAATCAGATACTTTTTTTTTGCTCTCTCCAAATTTTCGAAAAAAAAAAAAGTTGGATTTTTGGTCTGACTAGTGAGACTAGGTGCAACTGTAACACTTTGCAGACCGAGATTTCTGATCCCATCTTTCGTTCCGTGCTCACCGGCACTGGACATCGTCAACGCCGATGTTTCTTCTCTATGTACTCTGTACCATCTTTCTGCTGAAGAGCATCCATAATTCATCGAATACATGTATTCAATTAGATATTATTCATCTACGGAAGACGAAGACGGAGATGATTTTTTTGAACAAAGGAAAGGAAAGAAATGCACCACACCCGATACCCGCACCCGCACGCCCCGAGCGCCCGCGCTGCGTCGGGAATCGGGATCGAAGTATTTTTCGTCCAGCGGGATGACGTCGGCTTGAAAACTATTGATTATTGTATGTTGGCTCCTTGTGGAGTCCTGTAACTGAAGCATGCGCATGATCTATGCATCCAACATATCCACCACGGCCAAGTCGAATCCATCACGGCTTCGGTTGTGGTGGACTTGCGAGCGCGCAATAATGCAAATACGCGAAAGATGACTTCACCGCTTCCAGATACAGAAGGGAGTCTCGCGCTGTAAATTTCGCTCGTTAATAGATGGGCAGTATGCGTACGAACAGGTCACTGGAAATGAGCAAATCGTCATTGGAAAGCCCGCCACATATGGTCTCGAGGATTTTTTCCTCGACATATTTGGGCAACGCTTTGATTATTGTTTAATGGAGCACGTACAGTGATTGAACATGCCTGCTGGGATGGAAGTGAGTTTTCCCGCTTCCATGTCCAAGACAGCGACGACGAGTCATGGATCTTATAGAAGAAATCTGATTTCTACTGCCTCGGGCTCGGAACCTTCGACTTGGTAAGCTGGTACTACGGCGAGCCTGGAAAGTGTAAGAAGCGCGACGAAAGCTATGACCTTGCGTCAGTCAGCGAAACGGACAAGAGCTAATCACCTACGTAGTATGAATCTTCCACCGACTCAGATATACCGTCGCACCAGGATGTGTCGAGCTCGGAGAGCGAAAATGAAGAGGAACTTGGGGGCAAAGCGACCCCGGCTGAATTTATCCGAGACAACGGGAAGATATTCCCTCGCCGACTCGGAGACTTGCTGAAAGAAGCCGTGTGGCTCATTCTCGAAGTATCTCAATCCTACCCAGGAAATGAGCGACCCGTAAACGATGAACGCCGCCAGCGGCCGCACTTCGGCGTTGAATATTTCGATGAAATATCAGTACTTCCCATGGAATACCTGAGAGTACCCGCCTTCAGCAACATTCGCGCCATTGAGTCTGGGACTGAGGACTTTGACTTTCTCAGAACTCACCGAGCAACGGTCAAAGAACTCCTCGCCGACGAGTTGAGACGATACCTCGCAGAGAACAGTGAGGAGTATCCCATCGTCTGTTCAACCTTGGTGTGCCGCACCCTTCGAGAGCCGGAATTGGACAGACCTGATCTTTTCGTTGACTTCATTTCTGAAAGGGACTCGGTGAACCCCATGATCAGCCTTATTGGTTGGATTTTGACGCGACAGGACAGAGTGCGTCTCGCAGGGCATCAACTTTGCGAAGGATTTACCAGTTCCTTCTAAATTATCTTACCTTAAGACCCTGTTCGGAGACGAGCGTGTTCCCGAGGATGAGACTGAATTCTTCTGTGGAAAAGTTCAGTTCCCCGTCGATGGGTTCAGTGAACTGCGGCGTACCGCTTCAATGCACAAAATTGCAAATCGTGTGGTTGCTAAGCCTATCGTGGTAGTTGCCCATGCGTTAATTGACTCTGGATCCGAGATTTAATTTCAACAACAGTCGCAAACTGCAACTTCGACGCACCGAATTGAAGAAGCCATAGTCCTTCAGCTTGCAGTCCAGGGCTCTCGCTCTAGAAATAGAATCAACCACTCAGTTATAGTATGGGTTTTCAGTATCAAGAAGTCCGTAGTCGACGCACCCTTTACGTCGCAAATCTGAGTGGTCACGACATGATTATAGGGACAGCCTGGCTGTACCAGCACAAGGTTGCTATTGGCCTCAATCCTGCTCGGGTTTGCATACGGAGCGCTAACGCCTTACCTATAGAAGGAATTGCAACGCACAATATGTACACCACCGCGATGAGAATTGAGGACGACGCCATGCAGGCGGTTCGTGATGAGTTCTTGGAATATGCGAAGCCCATCTGTAAAGTAGCGTCAGAAACCTGCAATAATACTGCTCATTGATGAGAAGAAAACCTAACCGTGACGGCCATCGCGCTGTCCAGACGCCTTGCGTTCTGAGTGGGATGAAAAGCGCAAGGCATACTTGAATACTGGCCGGTGGAAGATCACAACCTCGGGTAATATTGCGCCGATGCTGTTGATTCCAAAGGCCAACTCGAATCCACCACCCTTCCGGTTGTGGTGGACTTGCGAGCGCGCAATAATGCGAATACGGGAAAGATGACTTCACGGCTTCTAGATATGTATATCGGCGAAGTTTGCAGAATCACAGTAGAACATCGGATTTTTTAAAAGAAAACCTTCCGCGCCCATTTTTCCTCGCCCCCCTGTCCAAAGAGGGTACCGCCGGCACCTGCGTGAGTAAATACGGCACAGTGTGCGCGATGTAGTTGGGAAAGGCCTGTAAGAAACGACCAAACCAATGCTTCTTTCTGACCGTCAAACGCCGCAACCGCCACGAAGAGCACCGCGCCAGGATCGCATCAAACTGGGCTGTGGCCGTAGCCATGGTGGGCCGGTCCTCTGGACAGTCTTGACACATATCGGCGATGAGCGGCTTCAAGTGTTCGAGGCCGGAGTAGCGCTGGAGAGGATAGGAAATAAAATCGGTGTTCCGTGCGCGACAAAATCAAAATGGGGCGAACACACCGTGATCAGGCGTGTCTGAATGAGGTTCCCGACCCACCACACGTCGGCCGCGAAGGGATCCGCATGGCTCAGCTTTTTCCTCGTCTCTGGAATGTCCTTGTCGCCACCGCGGACGTACGGAACGCGGAGAGTGCCTGACCGTTCGGGGAACTGAAACACGCCGGCGAGGCCATAGTCAATCCAATAGTAGCGCGACGGGCGTTGCGTGCGCGTATAGCTCTTGGCGCGCGCGGAGAGGTCAGGCGTACGGTCGTTGAAGTATGGATGCCCCGCGTAGAATCCGTCCGGGTACATATCCCTCCCGTCGAGCATGATGTTCATCGAGTGCGGATCTCTGGACAGTCCGGATGAGCAGACACATCACCCGAGAGGAAAACAAAAGACCTGTGTGCAATGTTGTTTTCATGGAGGAAATGGAGGCCATGAAGGGCCTGCCGGCAAAAATCCATAATTTCCCCAACTGTCTCGAAGGGCGGGGAGTCGAATGCACGAAAAAACGGCATGACAAGGAGTTGTCGTTCCCTATCGTCTGGTACGTGCAATACGGCGTAGAGTGTGGGGCAGGGATTGTCCGGGTTGGACACGAGGGGCTCCGAGTTAAGTAGCCGCATGATATATTCCTCTTTCGACACGCCAAAGGGATTGTGTTCCGGCGCAGGAACTCGGATGTGTTTCAGCGCAACGACGATGCCGTCTGATTTGCGAGTTGCATCCATGATCCAGCTCTGCTAAATCAGGGCAATGCGCGGATGCCAAAACTGAGTGAGTACTTACAGTGCTTCCCACTGTTTCCTCCTCGTTGGTGGGCCCCTCCCATCCTGGGCGGAACCGCGGACGTAACAGATACCCGCAAGATTCGATCCACTCCTGATGGTCGCGCCACCACAACTCAATCGAGTTCAACGGGTCCTCCATGACGAAAATTGGAAGGAAGATTGGTGAGTGACGCGGCGAGTCATCGGCCCCTGCCGGTGGCTGTGAATTGTGTCGGCACATTAAATCGGATCATCCGAATGGGCTGCCGTCGATGATCCCCAATTGTCGTCCGACTCCATGGACAAACATTGGCGGGGGGGAGTAATTCCGGCCATTATACCTTGAGACCCAATACCAAGGCAAAGGAGGGTGGGGCTACCCACCAAATTTCGAGGAACTCACCTGAAATCTCGAAAACCTCCCAGCCACAAGCGGACTCCAAATCTTATGGAACTAAGGAGAGAAACGTTGTGAGTGCGAGCGCAAAGTCCAGTGCAACCACCAGCCCCGGATCCACCACCGCCGGTTGTGAAGCCAGCGGAAACGACAAATGGTGTCGATGGGAAGGTGACGGCAGAAGCAAAAGGCCAGTTGAAAACGCGGATCAGAACGCGAATCCAAGCTCGGATCCCGGCGAGAAGCAGAGGTAAGTCCGGCCGGAAGATGCCCAATGAGCAGTGACCGGATCATTTCTTTGCTCAGCACCAGTCGCTCGACGTCTTCACACTTTCCTCATCGCAAAACCGTAGGCGTGCTCCCTGCGCTATCGAGGCAAGACTAACCGATCAGGTTAAAGTTTAGAAGACAACACCATGCAAGAGCCACCGAGCCGCGCAGAATGCGAATTCGACATGTGTCCGCTGCAGGACTACGACTACTCGGACGAAGAGATCGATCTGGCGAGAAAACCTCTGATGAGGTGCTCGATGTGCAAAAACCGGTTCTACTGTGTATGTGTTCTCTTATTGGGTATTCGGGGATGTAATCTCATAGCCGATCTGCACCACCCCAGAGCGCAAAATGCCAGAAAAGCGACTGGAAAGAACACAAATGGAACTGCTCCGCTCTGCCCGTGGGCGGACTTCCTGCGGCGACCGTCGTCGAGATCAACGATGAGTTCAAAGGAGAGGTCAAGCGCGTGGTTTCGATCCTTAAAGAGGTGGCGGCTGCGCTGAAGGACGAGAAGAAGAAGCTGTCTGCGCCGATGCTTGCTCCACTCCTTAGTACGTCGTTCGTTCCCTCTATTGCATGCGCACGGGGTGTCCAAACTCTGAATCCTGCACTTAGAAATCCCTTCCGAGCTCCCAGATTCCCTCCGCTACACGCGCGCGATAGAGGACAGCGACAAGTTTAAATATCGTCTCCCAATCGTCACGGCCTGCAGGCTCCTCCTCATCGACTACGTCTCTGCGCTCGACGACGCGCGCCGCCTGGCGTACGAACAGTTCTTCGCATCGATGGAGCTCCCCACTAGCTTCTGCGAGATGTACGGCCCCAAGATCGTAGGACGCCCCGCGGACCTGAGCCCGGGCGAGTACGCGATGCTCGCGCAGGTGATGCCGATTTGGGTTATGCCTGAGATCGAAAAGGCCAAGGCTGGGAAGGAGGAGGTGGGAACGGAAGCGGCGGACGAGAATGCGGGAGAGGAGAACGCGGGAATGCAGTGGGTCTGGCTCGCGGTCATGTTGAGGCGGGTGTATAGTGCCCGGTCAGGGTGATAGTCATGCGCGTCTTGATGCGCGAGGGGGCGCTGTTTACTCTCAGCGTTACATGTATAATCTTGGTCTACAGATGCCTCGGCATTCATCTAAATTGTTTCGTCTACCCATATCGTCACGTCCGTCCATGCGTGCCTGCTTCACCTTCCACTTCTCCAACATCCATACGCGACTAGTATACCCCAAACTGGCGCCAGAGTCCGCGAATTCGAGGGCGAAGCCTGCAATCGCACTTTCGCTTAGACTATACAGTAGTGCCCAACTAATTTTTTTATTTTCTTTTTCTATTTCTTGAGCGTTTGAGATAATACACCTCAGTCTGCAAAGCATTCCGAGGGTATCCGCTCGGCGCTGGTTTAATTGGGTTTTGTCCGATAAATCCGGGAAAATGTCCAGGAGGAAATGTCGTCACGGTTATGCGCAGGTTTCAAGCCTTCATGTGGGGCTCTGGCCGTCAAATTAACCTACTCCATTTTTACGAGTGGCTGGCCGTATACCCACTAAAACCCCCTTGGATTTAATCCAGTCGTCCAGCAGGGAATCTTTATGTTCCACAAAGAATGGCCAGTTTGCTCGGTCGTCGCCGACGCGCAAAAGTTCTTTCAAATTGCATTGGTAGATGGCCTCGTTCCGGGATTTTATGTCTAGGACCTGTTTCCCGCCTTCGTTCAGCGGGAGGCGCATAGTTTGGTGAGCTACTAGTATACGGGGTTTCTTACCATCCCAGAGAAAGCTATCCCGGATTCTGATCAAATTGTCCCTGTACTCGGGTCAAGTGTTGTGTTTTCCCGTCAATGACCATTCATGATACAGTACCCAAGTCAGAAACAAAAATCAACCCCGCCCGGGGTACATACATTAGGCTGAATTCAACGGATCTTCCAAACGAGTGCAATCTCTCAGGGTCCTCGAGGCTGGAAGCGGAAAACTGAATCGCACTCGGTTCCGGATTTTCCATGAGAATCGCGTCGAGCTCGGGCAAGAAATCATTTGAAGAGATTTCCTGGCTGGTGGGTTTCCAAGGGGTAGAGCAGACTTTTAATCCAGGGTAGGGTCTTGTTTATTATGCCGGTTTATAAACACGTTTATAAACAGCGGTTTATAAACAGGTTTTTAATCCTGGAGCAGAAATACCATGTTTTTAAAGATTCATGTAGGTCCTCTGAGGCGGGAATTGGACTGCAATTTCATTTTTGAAACCTTGAAACCCTTGCCGTGATGCAATGAAGTGACTTGTGTAATAATTCAATGGAAGTTAGATGCCCGAATATTCGACTACTAACCGGATTTGTACCCGGAATTCCAAGAATTTTTCACAATATTTCCCTCTCTTCTAAGTATCTATCATCTACAGTGCAGGGGGGAAACAGGCTTGAAACAGGTACTCTCACTGGGGCTGCCATGTCAGCCGGGAGCGAAAAATCTGCGTTGAACCAACTCCCCGACTACTTGGGAGCAAGTTTGGTGGGCCGTTTATAAACATGTTTATAAACATGATGTTTATAGGGAAAAGACACGCGGTTTGAATGTTGCCCGCAAGTACTCAGGATCCACCAACCCAATGTGCGATTAGAGAAATATACAGAGAGATAAATTTAACCGCAAGCCAGAGGAGACAACCGACGTTCCCCTTTCATCCTCCATTGTTTCTCTGCCTTGCGTTCCTTCAACATCTCCCGAATTAAAGGCAGAATCCATGAGCTGAGGAGAACGCGCTGCTGGCAGACCAGATTTTCGCTAGATACTTTTCTTCAAAATCGATGCAACCCATCGTCGAAGGCAAGTCTAAATCGCGATTGCGTCAATAACGCGAATGATAGATCAGTGGCGGTGTGCCACATGACCGCGTTACGACGTACTGCCTCCGTATCAATGGGAGTGGGCAGCGATGGGAAATTGATGGGCTGATGGGAAGCCGCATAGCCACATCATTTCGCGCCGCTCCTTTCACCGTCGTGCTTTGGCCTACGAAGGCATGTTCTCGAGTATCACTGGGTGAAGGAATGCTCCAAAATACTTCTAGCTGTACATTAAACATATTAAGTAGGTAAAATAATACTTATTATACATTAATCCTCCATTTCGACATCCTCCTCGTCCTCGTACTCTTCAACAATCTGTGGAACTAGCTGCAGTGTATCTGGGGAAGTGCTAGGCAACACAATTTCTTGACCATGAAGACTGTGCCACTGGAAGGCCTCCTTCAGAGCTGCCAATTTATCGGCTTTGAGCTTGTACTTGCTGATCTTCAAGATATTTGGCACGCCCCGAGCCCGATATGAGTTGAGCTGCTCGACAATGAGTGGAACTGTGAGTGAATCCATCTTCGAAAGTGATACAAGTGGTCGCGCCAGATTATCGCGCAGTACCTGGGCCTCCTTTCGAATTTTTGCGAGTGCCTTGTCCTTCTGCATCTCCGCCGTGCTGACCCGGAAATCAACGATGTTCTGTCGGATCTTGGCTTCCTCCCCACTGGCGTCAATTCGCCTCGCTTCCCGCATAATGTAGGCGTGGTCTTCGGGTGTGAATACGGCATCCATGAAATCCTGTGTGTCATTTCTTCGGAACATTGCTTGCGCGTTGTACTGATGGAGTGTCAACGATGGTTTGCCCCGAACAGCGACGCGGTAGGCACCGAGAGCGCCCTCGTTCGCATCATTCGTGGACGGCATCCATGCCAGCTGCCTCTCTGTTGCCGAGCACTCATCAATTAGCCCGCCGGGAGCGAATTCGGAGGAGAAGCGGGTCCAGGTTGTCAAAGCGCCGCGAAAAAATGCGAGGGTAATAGCCTTGACATGGGGCAGGTCAGGGATGAGCTTGAATACGGCCTGCATTGCTGCAGGATCGCTCCATTCTCTTCCATCGAGAGTTGCGGTCTCGTACGAGGCATCCGGCCCGAAAATAATCTCGGGATCATCCAGAAGTGATTGGAGGTGGTCGCGGATGGACTGGTGAAGGGGTCCTAGATCAAGCAGGTTCGTGTTTTCAGTTCCAGGTCCCCGAACCTGACGCAGATAGGGGTGGGTGATTACTGTGCGATATATGATCATCGCGACAAATTCTGTCGAAGTGTATGGGTCGTTAAGGGCTGCAAGGAGATTTTTTTCAATGTTGGTGAGTGAGGGATTATTTTTTGACCACTCGATGATGTCCATGATGTCGAGGTAGTGCGGCAGATATGTCACTAGTTCTGCTGCCGCGTCTCCGAAGGTTCCAAAGCGAGTATTGCTGGTATCGGGAAATCTGTGATGCTGTTTCCCAAGCCTCGAAGTCATAAAATCAACATGTCGGTCACCCTGTCCTTTCTTGTCATCTTTATTGTTGAAAATAGCGCCAGCGAGTGCGCAGGCTTTAACTCCGCCGCGAGTCGAGGCCTCGAACGCTCTGAACTGATCCTCAGTGAGCGGAGCATCAACGGCAATGGCAGGATCTAGAAGGTTGCGAAGAATGGCCGCGTTTGCCTTGTTCGCGAGGAGAACGGGACCAGGGAGCCCCAACTTTGGCCACTCCAGCATCACTTCGTTGTTTCCTCCCCTGAAACTGTTGAGGTCTTTATGCATGCAGCAGCCGCCCCAAATAAAGAGGTCCAAGATGCGGCGATCCGCTGGCGAGAGTGCATCGTACGCTTCCTTTCCCAGGACTGCCACGATATCTTGCATAAGCTTCGCGTCCCTTGCCGTCTGCTCCGCTGGCGACAGTGCATTCCAGCCCTCTTCTCCCCCCGCATCTGCTATCTTTTTCGCGTTCCACGCGCCCAGATAATCCACCAACTCCATGTAAGACTTCCCGGCCAACGCCTCCTCTCCGAGATCCTGGATAGCAGCCTCTTGTTTGAGCCCTTGCACTCCCTTGGCGGAACTCTTTTCGCTCGACGCATGGTCTCCGTGCATTCCCTTCAAAATTTTGAGAAAATGTCGG
This sequence comes from Mycena galericulata, assembly GCA_029289565.1. NCBI lineage: Eukaryota > Fungi > Basidiomycota > Agaricomycetes > Agaricales > Mycenaceae > Mycena > Mycena galericulata. The sequence goes on from JARKIA010000216.1 coordinate 166,583, forward strand.
ATCGAATAGCTGCGCTGAAGCCGGGTCGCCAGGGGACTGCGATTGAAGAGGTCAATGCAGTCGTTGATCCGAGTCTTCCAGGCCTCGACAGATCGGGCGCTCGTGTGGTCTAGGGTTTTTTCTACACCCAAGAAGCGGACTTTGGGCGTTGAGTCTGGGTCTATCTCAAGATTTCCGCTCTTGTAATCTGGTGCGCGAGTCGCTAGGTGGGCGCTCTCAATATTCTGGCCCCGATTAGATGTGCTATCAGCGCTGATTGTGACCCCTGGGACAGCTCGTCAAACAAGTCCGATACGGGAACAAAGAGCAGGTACGCACCGTTGTTCTTTGATAATTCATAGATGACCTGCATTTTTGCCGCCACACCGCCCTCTTCGATCGCGCGCCCGACTGTTCTGCGGCTCATAGATCGGCTGATGTGTACGCCGAAAGTATCCCCGATGTGCTCCATCATGGGCCCTATTTTGTCTCGCGCACAGCCGCCGCTCGCCATGAGACGTGCGAGCTTGCGTATATGCACAGCATAGGTCCCCTTTTCCGTAACACGGCACAAACTCCATTTGTTCTTTGCTCGGTCAATGGTGCGTGAAAGACTTCGAATTGAGCGTCGAATACGCTGCTTGAGCGCTTTGATTTGCTTGCGCAGGGTGCCGACAGTGGCGTTCGCCTCCATCGTTTTTTTGCGGCCTTCCACAACGAAAGTTTCGAGGGCCGAGCTCAGTTCCGCGATGCGCTGAGAAGCTATCTGCGCAGTACGTTTGCTCCCCGAATCAGACAGTCCGAGCCGTGCAGCATCTTCCCTGAGCTTCTTCTCGCGTGCCTTGGAGTGTCGAAGCTTCCGCTGAAGCTTCTGGTACTCGTGTTTGAAATTTTTCGGTGTCGCGGTGGTTTTGGGTAGGCAGGAAGATGATGGAGCGACAGGCGCGATGTTTTCCTTATTTTGAGGAAGATTAGCAAGTCGTGCTGCCTTCTGTGCTGGGGTAGGCTTCTTTCCCTTCCTGGAAGGTGCAGCTTTTGTTCCAGAGCCCATACTGTGTCGACAAATGTCCGTTTGTGTCGACGGAGACAGATGGGATTGGAGCGTGCTTAAGCCAATATTTTGGGCTATAAATTGTCCTTGAGGGTCAGTAGATGTTCTAAACTGTTGTGGGCAGCGACGCACCTTGGAGATGGCCCACAGAATCTAGCAACGCGTCGAAAAGATCGCGTCGACGATTTTGACGCGTCGTGTCACCGGAATGTCACACACAAGTAACGCTTTGATGGGCCGCCCGCCACTTCACGTTTTTGGACTCATCACCCCAATTTGGGTCCTCCGGCCGGGCACGTAATCAGTAATATTATTAATATGAAGAGATCCGTTGGGAGAAAAAACTCGGCTGGGGTCGTCCGCCGATGCCGGCTGAAATAAATTATTTAATTTACGAAGGGAAAAAATTCTTTCCCAATCAATCTTGAGATTTTGCGGTTCAAGGAGCGTTGGCATATCATATTCATCTCAACCTGGCGGGGGAAGGCTTGAAAACATGAAGGCATTTCTGATCCCGCATTTGGCGGGGAGGCTTCATCAAACAATATGCACAAGCAAATCACTGATTTGGCGGGTGGTGCCCACTCCCAGTATCAATGTCATAATCATGTAGCACTGCCTCGGACAGCAAGCTTGTTCCCTACACACATCGTCGTCCACGAATTGCTCCCACCCAAGTACTCTATGAACGTCCAGCATTCAGCCCTCAGTTACATGCCTGAAGATTGTGGCGCGGAGCCGAATCTCCCCCCGGAGCTGTGGGCGTACATTCAACGCCTAGCTGTAACGGATATCTCGCCGCTTGCAAAGTTGTACTCCGATGTCGATTTCGTAGCGACGACATACGAGCCGCTCGATGCGCGCGGACTGGAGCCATTTCTGAAGGCACGTATATGACTGATGGTCTAGTCGCTTTCTAACCCCAGGATCCAGACTGCGTGTTCATTCAGATACGTTTGTCGGCTTTGGAGTCAGTTAGCACAGACACTGCTGTACGAGAACATTTTGGTAAATGATCGCCACTGGCCGTCTCTCGTCTCCGCTTTGAATCGGCCGGATATTGCACGCCTAGTGCGCAGCGTGTCCTTATCGAATGCACAGGTTGACTCCAAAAAGTTCGTGCTGCATCACTGTCCAAACATCGAGGTGGTTATCCAGCCGTATCCTGCGCGGTCCAGGAGCCTATACTCTGCGTTGGATATTCTGCTGCCCCCTCTACTCTCGCTCAGGCGCCTGTACTGGGTAGATTATTTCCCGTCGTCCTCTCTATTGCGTGCCATCCTCGCCGCCGCACCCCATGTCGAACACATCACTCTTGTGGGCGAGTTAGACATGAAATCTTACCCATCCCCACCTCTTCCTTTCGTGCAATCCTTTCGCCTATCACTTAAAACGGAATCTGTGCATTCGCTCCTCGGATGCATGGATCCCCTGCAGCTCACCAACCTGGTGATAGACCCAGCATCTTTCTTCTCCAATGCGTTCCCCATACAGACCCTCCCCGCGCTCCGCCTCCTTGCGCTTGTTCACCCTGTGGCCGACCCGCATCAGCTCGTATACTTCCCAGTGATCATCGCGCGCTGCCCTCCGCGAGCTGCGCTTCAGCGAATTCAGCCAGCTCGTATGGCCAGAGCCGGGCCAGACGGCGGAGAAGCTGGTTTGCGTGCGGCTGAACTGCCGTGGGCCGGCCGTGCTTGGGATGGGATTTCCATCGGCATCACACAACGGAGTTGCGGTGGCTCTGGCTCTTCCCACATTCCGCGCACTGGAGCGCGTTGTTTTGGATGGTCTCGGCGGGTCGGGAGGAGAGAATTCGTCCAAGTGGGTTGCGCTGCGCGCGAAAGGGTGTCGTATAGAAGCAGGGGTGAAGTGAGGTGGCCCGTGGACGGGCAGGTCCAGGCACGATTCGTTACAGACTTTCACAGACTCATCACTTCTTCCTGCTACGAAACCCCGCCTCAACCTTTCATGATCCATGGCCTGTATCGGGAGGACCTACGCTCGACATTTGTCGAGTGTCCGGCCAGCTCCGGCACCAGCGCTTTTCGCCCTCGGCGGTGTCGAGATGGGCCGCGGGCATGCCTCATACCCAAAATTATGTCTTCCCGGCTCATGCACACGGTAACCTGTATTAAGGGATTAAAGCACTGTATATACTCTGCGAAGAGTGATATTTACTATCTACATTCCCTCTTTCTTTGAGACGAGGATAGTCGAAACACACACATCGGTGCGAGTACGTCGAAACAATGGGATGGAGCGACAAGATCAAATAACACCATGGCTTATGCGAAAAAGACTATCTAGCATACTCATAAATCACAGCAATCAAGACCTGTTCCATGTGTTTGCGTGACTTTCTTCCGGAACACTTTCCCGGTGCCCGCGTCCTGACCTACGGCTACCATGCAAATGTTGTTCGACGAGAGTGCAGAGCAAGGATAAGTAGTGGAGCTTCACTATGTTTACCGCGGTGGAATAAAAATCTGCGCATAAAAACTGACGCCTGTGAGGAAGGACCCGACCCCGAGTCGAACGGGGTCCTGCAAGACGTGCTGTACTGGATGATTCAGCGTGATCCTGGCCATTCCTGAACACAATCGGGTCGCATTTCAGTGTTGATTAGCGCAGATTCGAAGGAGGCTTCTGAGAACGAGGAGCGAGATTGATAGATAGAGGAGCAGGAAGGGAAGCGGAAAAAATGCAGTTTGAGTAAGTGTTGTGTCGCAGGTGGGTAAATATGTATCGGCATCACGAACCCAGACGTCTGCCGAAAGAGTACTGAAGTCGGGCCATCGAAGGAGATAGTAAAATGAACGTGCTTCACCAAACAGGCGGATTACGGCCCAAGAATCGGAGTAGGACAAAAAGATGGTGATGACGAACTTCCTGGACGACCCAATTCCCGAGTCGAACGGGGAACTCCTGTCTTTAACGAGAACCAGGGAGTGCAAACTCAAAACGCTCCAGCGGGAAGGACGAACGGTTAAGGTGCCGTTGGGACGGTCCGCCCGGGATCATTCCCGATCAGCAGCCACCGGATCATTTCCTTACTCAGCACCGAGTAGAGGCTTCACACCTTGCTTCACACTTCAAAACCGTAGGCCAGCTTCCTGCTCAATCGCCGCAGCACTCACCCATTAGGTTTATTAGGTAACACCATGCAAGATCCCAAGAGCCGCACAGACTGCGAAGCCGGAATGTGTCCGCTCAGGCAGGACTACAACTCGGACGAAGACCCAATCGATTTGGCGAGAAAATCTCTGATGAGGTGCTCGATGTGCAAAAACCGATTCTACTGTGTATGTCTTCTCCTACTGAACATTCATGGATGTAATCTCACAGCCGATCTCAGAGCGCAAAATGTCAGAAAAACGACTGGAAAGAACATAAATGGAACTGCTCCGCGCTGCCGGTGGGCGGGGCTCCTGCGGCGACCGTCGTCGAGATCAACGATGAGTTCAAAGGAGAGGTCAAGCGTGTGGTTGGGATCCTGAAAGAGGTGGCGGATGTGTTGAAGGACGAGAAGAAGAAGCTATCTGCCCCGATACTTGCTCCGCTCCTCCGTACGTCTTTCGTTCCCGCCTCTGTTCCATGCGCAAGGCTATCGTATCTCTAAATCCCGCACTCAGAAATTCCCTCTGAGCTCCCAGATTCCCTCCGCTACAAGCGCGCGATAGAGGACAGCGACAAATTTCCATACCGTCTCCCAATCATCACAGCTTCCAGGCTCCTCCTCATCGACTACGTCTCCGCACTCGATGACGCGCAGCGCCAGGCGTACGAACGATTCTTCTCGGAGATCACAGTCCCGACGTGCTTCTGCGAGATGTACGGGCCTAAGATCGTGGGGCGGCCAGCGGATTTGAGCCCGGGCGAGTACGCGATGCTCGCGCAGGTGATGCAGATGTGGGTGCCTCAGATGGAATGGGCGAAGGCTCGGAAGAAGAAGGAGGACGCGGAGGAGGAGAGTGCGGGGGAGGAAACGGCGGAGGGAAGTGTGCGGGAGGCAACGGCGGAAGAGAGTGCGGGGGAGAAGAACGCGACAATGCGATGGTTTTGGCTCGCGGTTATGCTGGGGGAGGTGTACAATGCCAAGGAGGGGTGATATTCATGCGCGTTTTAAAGTGTTTTTAACTCTCAGCTTTGTAATCTGGTGTACATATGTCTCGGCGTTTCGTTTCGCCTACCCAAATTGTCGGGTCAGTCTATGTTTCCCCCACCTGTAACCGTCCTCTTCTCTTCTAGTACGCGACAGTATGCCCCAACCTGGAGAGTCCGCGAATTCGAGGGTGAAGTTTCGCTATACCGAAGTCCTTAGAAGACAAGGAATACCGGAAACACCATTACATTCGATGCGATCGCATTCCGTGACGCACAGATCTACAGTACCCCCAGTTGCATCTTCAGTCCCTTTGTTACATCATGACGAGCGCTGCTCTATTCGATTCACGCGGTTCGGAATACGAACGGAACCCGAGTGCAGATAAACAGGAATACAACGCTCTTATAATTAGCATCCACCGAGCACACACAAGGCTGTGTAAAAACCTTCAACACTTGTGTTGATCGGCTCTGGCCATAACAGCCAATCCTATCCGTTTACTTCCGTGAAATTTTCAAGTACAGTGTTCCCGAGCCTCTTTCTGACACTCGTCGCGAGTGCCTGACACCTTTCTGCATCTGGTGAGTCTTTACTGTTGTCACTCTTTCCCCCTCTGAAAATAGTACGCATCTGGCACTTTCTATTTATAACATCCCGCTACTAGCCACAGCGCCGGTCCGGGAATTAAGTAACTTACAATTAACTTTTGCCAAGTCCCAAATCAGATATATTAAATTGAGTTTCGGGCCGAATCATTTGTTTTACCATACTTAAAGAAGCTAACCAAAATGCCTACTTAATTCCCGGACCGGCGCTGTGAGCGTTCAACTGACAACCCGGCCCGGCCCGTACCTTTCCTTAGCCACCGCCTGATTAGCGACCGCCTGAAACCTTCAACCCGACAAGGTCATATTACGACTTCCAAGCTTCACGTCAACTACATGTACATATGTCCGCTGTGTTGAACACTCGATTGGCATGATAATTTTAGCCCGGTCCCCAATGCCGTCAACTCGGAGCATATGATATCATGTTCATCAACTTTGGATGACGCCAAAATTTCTTGTGAATAAGCAAATTCGAAGTACAATACTGGCAAAACTGGTAGTGGCATGTCAAATGTGGGAGATGGTGCAAAGCGCCGTCGACTGCTTGTATAATATTATGCCTGTCCATCTGAAGCCGCTCGTCCGACCTGTGCGGATACGGGTCAGGTACATACTACGGGTCTACCCCGGGTAGTCCTGACAGACCCTAATACGGGTTGCAGTTCCTTAGATTATTGTCGGAGGAACGATATATAATGGGGTCTCTGAGCATTTCAATAGATCTCATTCTCATTTACACCTCCAATGTTGCTAGCTTCCGCCATGGCGCGGCTATTTTTCTCGTGCCTTCTCAGCTTGTCGGTTCTCAGAGCCGCTCATGCTATCATTCTTCCCGCGGACGTTCTCGCCCGTCAGATGGTGTGTATTCATTGCATACCTTCGCACTGACTTCTCACCTTGCCGTGATAGAATTCCTTCGACTTATGGGGTCTACTAGGAGCCAAATGGGTCTTCTCTATGACGCAAAACGTTGCAGCGTTTATATTTCTCAAACTACAGAGAGTCGACTAACTCGGATTAAACTAGGTAATAATGGGAATAGGTCCTGGATCAATCGTTTCCTTGGGCAACGAACATGGCACCGTAATTGAGCTTCTCAGGAAACCTGAAGGTGGGAAGGGTCACGCTGAACTTTGGCTGCTCGACGGCTGGTCAAGCAAGCCCAATGGCGGCCAAATGGTCGGAAAGACCTTTGCACTGGGACAGGGCAATGAGGAGATCAAGAACACTAATCAAGTGAGATCATTGGCTATTGATATTATTGGTTTCAAGATCACTAAAGATGTTTCCGCGACTATAGTGCATCCCGGGTCGCATCGTTGCAGATGGTGATGGACTAGGAAAACAGTGGATAATTATACCACATATAAATGGGGAGCATCCGCAACAGAGTCGTCGAGTGGCCGAAGCTGCCAAAGCTGGTCATGCCCAGTGCATGGCTGTGTTGCAAGATATGAGAACCATCTACATGGACGAGATCCTTAAAATCTACGAATTTTGCAAACTGGTCTACTATGATATCAAAAATGGTATATCCCTCTAAAACTCTATTGGTGGATGTGCGAGCCTTTGATGACTTTACCCAGATAATGTGATCTTCACAGACGATGCCACAAAAGCTGTCGTGATTGATATGGATAATATGTGGACAGAAGCCGTACGTCCTCTCTTGATCTAAATATAACTAACCAATCGTCAATTAACAGGCCCTATTGTTTAGTGGGAAGTTCAAATCTGTCAAAGACTTTGTGGAGACACGGGTGAATGAAGCTATACCGGATGCGCTGTGTCCAAAGTAGGGAAGCTCAAATAAACAAAGATGGATTTCATTGAAGTCGCTTATCGTATCGAATGTCGTCATAAATATTTGGAATCTTCTACTTTTCATTACATAAAAAAAAACGGAGGGTCTGGCCGTAAACGGGATGGCACCGGGAATCTTGCAGTACCTGCTTTGCTCGAGATCTTGCTGGTGCGGACCGTGGTTCCCTCCAACTGAGCGGGTATACTGTCTTTTTACCGCGCCGTTCTGAGGTTTCAGAATGGATGGGAATGTCCTGGATCAGCCGCTGATGGCTTCAGGCCGCAAACCTACTGAAAGTTTCAGGATCCTGCTAGATCCTGCCGATGACCGTCCGGTTACCTGCTACCAGGCTACTAGATGAACCGTGCATTTACTTGCGGTGACGTACCACGCATTGAGTAAACTGAAGTAGTCCCGCGAAAGAGCTAGGGAGGTATGCGGCTACGGGTCGGAGACATCATGACGAGCGCTGCTCTACGCGGGATTTCAACCGTGGTTAGGGATACGAGCAGTGCAGGTGAACGTACCAGGAGTACGACGCTCATAATGATACTATTAGCATCCGCCGTGGGCACCCATTGTAGTCCTTCGAATCCCATAAGATTAGCGCCGAAATCCAAAATACGCCCACCAAATAGAATTTGACGTCCAATGCATTCCTCCACGACAGTGTTCTCCACGGCCTCCCCATCTCCGCATTACGCGACCCGCCCGCAGCACACCTCCCCCCCGCAAGCCGGTGCCGTTCTGCGTATGTACGCCCCAGCATAAATGCGGGCAGGCGGGATCGAATCATGGCAGCGAGTCCGCGGGTCCGCGAAATGCATCGATGTAGCTGAATTTTGAATCTAAAAAAGCAGAGAAATGCAGCGTAGAAGCTGACGGAGGTGTAGATGATATCACTGCGAAACCTCGTCATGAGGTACAGAAACGTAGATCAGCCCCACCCGGGGTACATAGTCTGAATGGACATTAGAAATAACAAACGCGTGAAATCACTCAGGGTCCTCGAGGCTGCAAGCAAGAAACTGAATCGTACTCGTTTCCAGAATTGCGAGGAGAATTGCGTCAAGCTCGGTAGGGCAAGAAAGAATTTAGAGACATTTACTGGCCGGGTTATGGTGAGGACGTTTAGTCAGTCCAGTAGCGCCAAGGTCAGAACGAGATCGGGGCGCGGTATCAACCAAGACAGAGGAGCGATCGGTAGAACGGAGAGGTCGTTGGGCATTGGGGGCACCTGGGCAATGCTTGCAGTGAGCACAGACGGCATTTATCAATAACGCACTGGCAGCCAGGATGTCCTTGAGAGGGAGGTAATCTGCGCGGACATTATTTGACAAGATGCAGTTGAGATACGGGGATGAAAAGAGGAGACTCGGCTGGACTCGGAAAGGTGGCGCGTTGGTAACTTGAGGCATGCGAGCGGGAAAATCGGCACGGGCTTGGGCTACATAGAGATAACGAACGGCGTCGGCATCAATGAGCTCCTGCGGTAGGCGTGAAAAGAGATGGTCCAGCCTCAGATGGATGATGACGTGGATTGTTTGGCGAAGCCGTCTCTTAACTCCGACAGGTCCGGCTGATGTCGGACATAGCACGTTGCCTCCGTTCCAGCAGTGCGATTCAGCATACAGCTTTACTGCTGATCGGATCCTGTCGCTGGTGGCACCTGCAGATCGTAGTACCTGCCCACGGCAAGTACCACGGCGACCAACTGGCCTCATCTGGTTCTCCTGAGTCCTCGGAATCTGGCCCTTGGCTCTGGCTCTTTTCAATTTAGCACGACTGCCGGTGGAAACCAGGAGACTGAAACCGTATCTTCGTACTGTTCTCAGCGGAATATTAATCAAGCCATAAACTTCGGCTCGATGATGTCTCCTCCGGGGTTTATCGCGTCCGACAAAAACTGGTCATTTCTCACAAATATCTCTTCCTCGTAACATTCTGCTCGATCGCAAACTACTTCGAATCCATATCGCTCTTTACAGCACACCTTGTCACTTCACTTCCTGCCTCTCCGATCGATCGCGCTGAACCGCCTCCCGAGTCAGAGAATGAAACCTGAACAGCCTCAAACAGCTTTGTGTAGGAGGAGGTCCTGCCTTAAAAGAGTCCTTTTCGCTTTATACAATGCTCACGCATCTACCCTCCCAAACTAACTACGCTTCGTATTCACGCGCATAGCCCGATGCCCACGTTCTACGGCTGTTTCCCCTTCCTCTCGCGCTCAAAGGCACCTCCCCGCGATACGCGTGGAGAGAAAGACACCATTTCTCCGACAGAAACGACCTCCAGCTCTGAGATCGCCGAGAAGATGGGCGGCGTGCAACGCCGTCCATTATCTCCGCGCACGGAGAGCCCGCGCGCATCCAACCGCCAGACGCCCTCCACGTCTGCCCCGCAGGATTCAGCTCCCACCCCCCGAACGACTCCTCGAGCGCCGGTCCCCGACGCGCAGCCTCGTCCCTCGCCGAACCCCAACCCCAGTGCGCCTGCGCTGACTGCCAAAGCCAAAGCCAGCTCCAAGCTGCCCCCGCGCGCGGTGCCGGCGCCCCCATCCTGGCCGCCCCCCGCCGCATTCGCTCCGCCGCTATCCCACTGCTTCGCCGACTCTTCGAGCTCTGGCCTCACCGAGCTTCTCGTCGCGGAAAGCCTTTTCGCGGTGTCAGACCCCTGCGCCTTACCTGCAGTGTGGGCGGCCGAGGCGGCGATGAGTGTGAATTCTGGCATGGCGATGGCGGAGCTCGTTGTGGCGGAGACGATCCTTGTCGAGTCCATCGTCGACTCCGGTTGGGGCGGCGGGGGGTGGGACTCGGGTGGTGGGGGCTTTGACTCCGGCTCCGGGGGCGGGTGGTGATTTGAAGGATTGCGAACGGGGGAGAGGACGTCGTAGTATGTACCGCGTCTCTTGGAAGGAATTTACATAATGAAACCTTTGTAAATTCGACGCGCCACAGGGATTTGATACGTTCGAATGCATTAGTCTGGAAGCTAAACACGGCTATGAGGGCCTGGTGGTTGACTAACTGCGCACAAAAAACCTATATCTGCAACGGCACCCCCGCGCTGTTGGTGATTGAGCCTCGGCAGGACTCAACGTAGATATTCTCCGTGCCATCCTCAGCGCCAGAAAATCCTGGTTCCTCAGGTTCTTTATCAGAGATTTAAAAGACGACAGCAACTCGGTTTTTCTAGTGCGGCAGAGGGATTCTTCGTTGAAGTACACGAAGGCACTCCGCAATTCGCGCCAAGAGAGTGTGTACTTTCATCTTGCAGCCACTGGTCGGCCCAACGGTCGAACTGTACGATTACAGCTGTTCCTGAAAACCTTGAGACAACGCCAATTTTTTCGCACACAATGAACTTTTGATGGAATGTAAAGCATTACCGTTGCATTACCGGATCTGGCACGGATCATCTACCGTTTCGGATCACCACACCCGAGGTGTAGTTTTATGGTGCCTGCATCTGCTTCACATGTTCAGGGGACCTGCGAGACTTCCACAAGACCACCAAGTAAGTACTATGAGAGGGAGGGCTGATTGATAGAATAAAATCTCGGGGGCAAGCAAAATCGATGGAAGCCGACGCGGCTAGCGACGGCAATCTCGGCTGGCGATCCAGAACTACTAGTAGTGTCGCGTCCCATCAAAGTTTTGTGTGCGCAAAATATTTCGCGTTGTCTCAAGGTTTTCGGAAACAGCTGTAACCAGCGAGGTCTTAGGAGAGAGTCCAGCTAGGCACAGGCACATGCGACTTGTAAAAAATATCGATTGATTAACTTTGATTTTGGAAAGAGATGTTGGGTACGTCCATGCAAGGCCAGCGAAAGTTTGGAGGGTGACTCAGCGGAAGGGTTAGAGACCGCGAGAGCAGTGTGGACTAATTATGCGGCCGAGGCTTCAAAGACGGATGTAGAGAACAAGGACACAGTGCCCCTCAGTCTGGGTGTGTTGTGCGCGACATTACGCCAATGCGAAGGCACGCGAGCGAGAAGTAGAAGTGCGTCCAGAGCATCGGTGAAGGAGTACGTGCAGATTGCGGGAGGCAGATCAAGAGAAAGGGAGATACCTGAAAATGGACTACCCAAGAGGGTGTAAGGTGTCGGGTGCTTGTCGGATAGGAATGGGGCAACGAGACATCTCGAGATTATCGCAGTCTGCGGATAAGAAGCGTGGAGAAGATTAGTGACGAATACGAATGGGGAAGAGTGCAGTCTGGCCGTGCAGATATGCTCAGGCTCATGGCAGGGGGGAACTAGATTGGTGTGTTTGTGCTACTCACTGTCCTCAGTCCTCTCGACCTGCTCTACCTAAATGCCAGCACCCATCCTACGCTTCCTGGTGCTGCAGATCCACCCTTGTCTTACTTTCAAAGCTGTCAGAATCGCGTCTAGGGAGATGGGCCTGCACCCTAAAGCACCGCTAGATAGGAAAAAAATAATTTGCAGGCGGCGAATCCACACTCTTGTTAATAAGATGTCTTCGATCCGCATACTACTTGAAGACTTTCTCGACACTAAAAATCCTCGCTTTCTATATCACCCATATAACCTCGGCCTCATTTGTTCGACTTGGCGTCGTCTGCGCTCTTACGTGCCGGGAGACAGACAGCGTGCGCGCACTCGAAGCAATTCCTGCGGTTCGCAGTCCACAGCGAAGAAGGTTAAATCAGCCCAGGACCGAGATCGTTGGCACTGGCAAATACGCACTGCGGAATGATGATGCACGTCTCGTATACGCTGCAATTGCACTGCGGTATCTGTTGGGTGCAAAAGATGCACCCGTCGTCGCCTAAGGCTGATCGATATCAGTCAATGTGCGCATCAGTCAGACTAGTCGATGCAGAATCGACGCACTAGATTCAGAGACAACGACGCCGATGGCGAGCGACGCAAGGAGAAGAGTGGGAAGGGAGAAGAGTTTGAACATGGCTGTTTGAACTTTGGAGTCTGGCAAGAGAAATCTATCCATTTGGTTTTTATACACTCGCCAAGCCAAAATTCAAGATGTCAGTAAGTAGTATAAGGATCGTACGGCGGCTCCTATCTTCCGTGAGGAAAGTTTCAACCCGCGTTCAGGCCCGCAGTCCGCACAGCCTTGCGCTATCCACGGATCCGTGTGGACCGTCACAGTGGACGGATGTCTACCGTCATTGAAATGTCCAGGGTCACGTCCGCTCTTCATCGGTTCGTCCTGGACTTTTAGACAGTGCATCTGTCCAGCTCCTGGCAAGAATGCAGGAATGTCAAGAACTCATTCGAATCGAACCTTTCCAGGTCTGCATTTGCGACGCGTCAGAAGCATATCCGAAGACTGGATTTGATGGGTACTCGAGACATCCGGATCGAAGTGGGTCCAGATTGGCCCACAGACCATACCGAGCCAGGCCAAGACATTTTTGGGGCTCCGCAGTGCGTGGCATACGCACGTAGGTCTCCTACGTGTGGACTGTGATCCGTGGTTGTCTGCAACGCTGTGCAGACACCCGTCCTGAACGCAATGGAGTAGATCCAGATGCCGCTCGCAGACAATGAAGGCACAACCCAAGGTGCTTGGGCATATTGAATGGCCGCTGCACGCGGACTTCTGCCACTTGTTTCGGTATTTCAGGAGTCGCACATGACCCTGTCCTTTCATTCTCGTATATCACAAACATCATCGTCTCAGGCTGAAGAATAGGACCGGGGTTGATGTAGTTCCGAAAGCTCGGAAGAAATGGTCCCAACAGGCCCAGGCAAGTACACATTTTCCTCACCTGGTCAGAGCTGAAAGAAATGCTGGATTAGATCAAGAGGGTTGGGAGTGTTACTCCGAATACTGTGGAGGTCTTCTGTACGCTGCGGTTTTAGAGATATAGGACTTGCTGAAAACCCAAAAATAAAATAAAATAATAGGCATCGTATCTATGATTAGGAAGTTGCTGGGGCTTACTGCATGGCCGCTGCATGGGGACTTGTGCCGCGGGTTTCGGTTTTGTTCTAGGAGTCGTATCCTGTTCCTTTCATTCTCAGAGTATATCGTGAACTTCATCGTTTCAGTATGGACGTGAGGGTCTAGGTGTTGGATTTTGAGCCTAGGGACGAAGCGGATGCTCAGTGACCCTCTGCAAACGCGCAGAGGTCTCGATAAAATAATGGTCGTACTTATACAAAAACGAGTAGCTAACACAAAAGGAGATAAGTACGAATGGAGAAATAACGGCAGGGCAAACGTCGGTACAGGGGAAACGTCGGTGCGGGGAGAATGTCGGGGGCGGGATGGATGAGTCAGGTGAATGCTGGCACGGAGATAAGAGTGATCGATTGTCGGTGCGCGGGTGTTTCGGTTGATACTCCAACACTAGGCCCTCGGGTATGCCGGGAATCGAGACACATGATGAGAGCTTCAATGGCATAGCAGCAACACGCACTGCATTGCTACCCATAGGCCTCAGGTTCTGGCCCACCCAACAGCACTACTACGTACCCCCACACTGAGTCTCCAAGCCTCCAATGGGCGAACGGTGCCCGATGGGCGCACCGTGTTACTTCGGACTTGGATCACATCGGATTGAGCGGTATCGCGTCGTGTACTGTACCATTTCGACCGTCACACCTAAAAAGGGAAACTCTCCACTTAGTTAGAAGTGACATCGATTGTTATACTTTCCGACATACTTTCAGAAACGAAGGATTGTAATACTTTCCGCGTGCCGAGAATTTTCCGATTGGTCCGGGAAATGCCGGACCAATCGGAAAAACCTCGGCGTGTTGAAAGTATTACAATCCTTCGTTTCTGAAAGTATGTCGGAAAGTATAACAATCGATATCACTTCTAACTGAGTGGAGAGTTTCCCTTTTTAGGTGTGCGTAGGTTCACGGTATGTCACCTGTCACTGCACATGTTCATTTTCTTCAATGCTCTTTCCTCGGCAATCAGGGTAAAATTACCATTTATAGCAATCCGGCAACTGCCGGAGAAGAAATTTTCGTATTTTTTAGCCTATTTGGGCCACAAAAACCTGCTGTCACCGTCACCTATACCCAATAGGTTCAGTTCACGACCCCCCGTCACCCGTCACCTGAACTTACGGTCGAAATGATACAGTAGTGTGATGCTGAGGTACTATTGGTGTTAAGTAGTATTCGTAATCCTTGGTAGAGCGCCAGATACGCAATAGGAATGAAGAAAATCGAAACTGATCGCACCAAAACAAAGTGTGGACCTGTCGGTAACCGTAGAGGAGGCGCGCAGACTTCGGCACAATAAAATCCTTAGAAAAGAAATCACGTACCAATCTGAGGCCACGAAACAGCCGCGATGGGTGAAGGAGAGGGCGAAGAAACAGAGTGGCGTGAGGCGAGCATAGCCACAACGGGATCATCGATGATCCGACTTCCCAAAACGGTTTATTCACACTTTTTAAAGTCTATTCGAGGGGGGGGTACACCTCGAATAGATTCACAATATACCATGATCTATTCGAGGGTCTACAGACATTTGCATAAATGATTGCAGTTGCGGATTTTCACGGTCTTGTTTGTGCATGTAAAACAATATTGATCCAGTGATTGCCGTGGATCAGGTGGCCGCCGAGGCGTACTACATCTGCGCAAAAAGACACACAAGCCTCGAGAAAACTTAAAGGTGAGGTGAATCGCACTCGAAAGAATGCCCATTCAGAAAATAATCGCTACATTGAGGTGTAAGCTGTCCTTGGGGAATGGTTTATCCTGCGACAATCACCCCGGATCACATTTCAGACAGGAGCAAACATTGCGCCCCGAAAATCGCGACTGCAATCATTTATGCAAATGTCTGTAAGCGAGATCTGTGTCCGATGGGGTCCTGATGGCAACCCGGCATCGTGGCGGATATTGCTAAAATAATGCCCAGGAATTTATAACTGATGTAGCCCGCTGCGCGGCAGAGCCCGCTATGTAGCGCCATCGTATTGATATGTAGAGCCGAACTCCATTCCAAAAGCGCGGAAATATATATATATATCAACTTCAAGTTTTAGGGTCTACTGTGCACTGGGAGCATTCGCGGACGTGAGCCAAGTCACAAACATAGTCCGAACTCTTTCTCGGAACCCAGCGACTAGGAGCGACATCCCATTCTGTTACCCTCAAGTACTGTACGGATGTGTAGGGAGGCAACGCGTCGATGACCGTGACACGGTACCCCGGCCGAAGGCGACGCGACGAGGTAGCTGGTGACCGTGACCGTCGCCAATTTGGGCAACCAAAATACAAATTTCTCACCTATTTTTTGTGAATTCAAGGATCTTAGAGCAATTCTTGCAAGTTCTTTCGTCAATTGTCTCTGTTATAATAGAAATGTGAGATTCCCCCATTTTATTTAGAAATTTTTTAAAAGTGTCACGGTATTTCATTGGCGACGGAGGTCATCATGACCGTGACCCACCAGCGACGTCGGGGACGCGACGGACGCGCCGTGACCGTGACCGTCGCCTCCCTACACATCCGTACAGTAATAATCCTGCGTCGCAGTGAGTAATCCGTCGTTCAATTAGTACAATTCTCGTACCCTTCTGAGAACCGTGTGCGTCTCGTCCTGGAAATCTCTCCGAATGAACTCAACCTGAACATCAAGCAACTGCCCGACCGCCAATTTTGTTTTCATCGAATTGAAATCGTCCTTTCTAGCGCACGCAATCCTAATCTGATGTGATACAATGAATTACCAGGCAAGTGAGCGAAGATGATATGTACCAGGAAAGACCCATCTTTCAGCGGCAATTGCATAGTGTTGGAGGCTATTTCAAACCACGATGAGCCAGTCGCCGTTTCCTGACCGGTTAGGAGGGAAGCGGTATCAGACCCGGTACACTCACGAACTGTGATGTGTCGTCGTTCATGATGCGCCGTAGCTCCACGACCTGTTTATAATACACATGCAGCTGAACAAACAGCATTCTCGGGACATGAGAGCCTGAGCAAAAATCCTCTCTGTTTCGGCTAATAATCTGTTGACATCGGTAGGATCACAAACTGGGTGCCGAACACACGCATCATTTCGACAATCAAATCCACTTCCCCAAAAGCCAGCGCGTTGAAGCGATGCAGCCATTCTCTGCACCCCGTAAACCTCGTCAATTAAGAGAAAATCCACTCCTTCCCACATGGCCATGAGTTCACGCTTGGATTTCGCAGTCCTTCCTGTGCTCTTGTGTTGACTGAGCATGAGTGCAGCGTGTAAGGTCATACCTGAAATATTTCTGGCTGCAACTCCTGTGTACGATGCAAGTCGGAATCTCCGCTCTTGTCCTTGCTGGATGAAGAAGTCTTGCAAGGCATGTATGACACGGGATTTTCCTGTACCACCCGGCCCTCCCTCGGCATCAACGGCCGCCATCAGTCGGCGGCCAGCACAACTGGGGTTCAACCGAAGATATAGTATTCTTTTCGAAATCAATTGGTGTCTTGCATGTGCATTTTCGTCCGTCTGGATCCCAGGTGCCCCTTCATCCGGAAGATAAAATTGCCCTCCAGAATCATTGTGGGAGTAGTGCAAGCCACACTTCAACCAGTGTTCGCCCGAAGGCCTAAGGCCTTAACCATTAAGGTCTTAATTACAGCTGTTCTCGAATCTAATGAGATCGATCGAATTTTTTTTAGCTGTTCCCAAAAAGGAAAATTTGGAAGACCAGTACTCTACCATCGAGTTCAGGGTAGCTTGAGCCATGTAGTGATATCCCGACAGCTATATACTACCTCCACTGCCAAAATCACACTGTGTGACGAGAAGAAAACGCGACGCGAGGAAGCTGACAGGCCACCCGTTACCATCACTGATTGGATCACTCCGTGCTCTCCCTCTTTCGCATCGCCAAATTTAATGTTTCCCAAGGGTCGAAAACCCCTACATATGTCTTACGGTACCAGGGCTGGTCCATAGGCTGCTGGATTGGCTTGGGGAGGAAAAATTCCCTTTTTGGGAACGGCCGAAAAAAATTCGATCGATCTCATTAGATTCGAGAACAGCTGTAAGGCCTTAAAAATTTTCGGCGCGTCCCGACCTTAATAAGGCCTTAAAATATCACGTGTACCATTTGTAAATTTCCATTTTGTTTGGCTGATGTCGAACACCAAACACGTGCATATTGAATCGCGTCGCCTACGGGGATGGGGACTCGGATAACGAATATGAGTCGTGGAGTCTCTTTTGAACACCACAGAAGAGCACATAATGAGTATCACGCTCACCCGGGACCACAATATGCCAGAGTATTGTGTCTGAGCAGTGGGTGTTTTTGTTGGATTCAATTACATCGTTCACGTGGTATAGGACCCACAGATAAAATCTGGCAACGAGGTGACCTCATGGATACTTGTAGATATGCCCTAATGAGACCCCAAAAGAATATATTGCCAACTCCCCCTGTGGGAGGAGATTTCCATATAAACATGATTATATCAGAGTACATTTTATATAAGCCGAATAAAAAAAATAGAAGCACGAGAGGACCTCCAGGATCTCGTTGCGGTCTTGCTCATATAGTTTCTAGAATGATACATTTATAATCGAGCACGCGGTGAAGGAAATGGTTGAAAAGATCAAAAATGTCCCAAATTGGGGGGAAAAAATTGGCCGCGCCCTATGTTCCGAAAAGGGCTGTAATAAGCATTGTATGCAATGTTCGTAGATTTGTAGTTGAACAGGAAAGAAGATTGAAAAGAAAAATCAGCGGAGAACAGCAAGAGGATCTAGAGACTCACCGAGGGATGGTGATCTGCCAGCGAGAGACCCGAGATCGCCTAAACCGATAAAAAAATGTTAATCGACGAGTGTGGATAGTAACTGAAGACGTACCGGAATATTCCGCAGAGCGCAATCCAGCGGAAGAAGACGAGGGAATGTTGAAGACAGGTGCTAAGGGAGTTGAGAAATGTTGATTGATGAGTGTGCATAAACATTGAAGGTGCACCAGAATTTTGCGCAGAGCGAATCCCGTGGAAGAAGTGAAAGGAATGTCAAAGCCGCTTAGAGGAATTGACCACAGGAAATTCAGCAAAGTAGAACAACTCGCAGGAGGGAGGGTGAAGAGTCGAGCTGATGATTGAGGACCCAGCATGCGCGGGAGACGAATCCTCCGGAGAAGCTGTTGAATAGGATGAAAAGAATCGTCTGCCGCAACGTAGCATGAGAGACAGACCGGCGACGCAAGAATACGGGTTGGTTAGACCGTGGGCTAAAGATATGCAAGAAGAGAGGTGGCAACTAGTGATGGTCATACTGTACAGGCGTGTATGTAGGCAACCACCGGAGGGGCGTTACGCACAGCCACAGGTCCAGAGGTAGCAACCGGCTACCTAATTTGGGTGAACACTTACCAAATATGGCAATTTCCGGCCCTGCGGGGCCGGAAAATTACCAAAATGGGCTCCCAAAGACCAATTTTGAGCGTTACTCTTGCGATTTAGGCAACAATTTTTGGGCTTGCGTTATGTGTTACGTTGCCTACGTACATGCCTGTCCAGTACAAGTCATAGGATGAAGCGGGTGGAGCAAAAAAAAGGAGAGGATCGAAGGTCGTATCGACCCGGAACCCAGGAGGGAGGGTGAAGAGTCGAGCTGACCGAAGACACAGCATGTGTGGGAGACAAATTCACGAGAGAAGCTAGAGAATAGGGTGAAAAAAATCGTCTATAGCAACGTAGCATCAGAGACAGATGGGTGACGTGAGAATTCAGGTTGCCAAGACCATGAGCTAAGGGCATGTAAGTAGAGAGGCGGCAAATACTGATGGTCATATGAGTCAACAGATGGAGCGGGTGGAGCAGAAACAGGAGAGGATCAAAGCTTGCATCAACCTGGAAACCAGATTCGTTCAAGCAATAGCGCAGGTATGCCACCCAGTCTTGCCCTAATGTGACTGAATGGGCAGCGGGGTAAATATTGCAGTGAATAGCCATAGAAAGTCGACCGAGGGGGCCAGAGTCAACAGTAACCAAGTGGTACCCATCGTGAGGAGGAGGCAGGGTAGTGGCAAAGTCAGGGGAAAGTACGGTGCGGCCAACAGCAGAGACCGTTCCAGTATGAGCAAGTACTCCGAGACAGTTTGTGAGGAGGTTCGTGAGGAGCGATTGGACGGCAATGGAGTCTCATTTGTCGAGATGACGGGAAACAGAAATGGTGGTGTGGCGGCAAATCTTACAGCTGATTTCGAATCTAATGAGATCGATCATTTTTTTTTTGGCCGTTCCCAAAAAGGAAATTTTGGAAGACTAGTACTCTACTACAACTCTACCATCGATTTCAGGATCGCTTGAACATGTAATGATGTCCAAGCAGCGAGATATTACCTCCATGGCCAAAAGCACGCTGTTTCATGAGAAGAAAACGCGATGCAGGGAAGCTGATAGGTTACCTGTTACCATCACTGATTGGATCACCCCACACCTCTCCCGCTTTCGTATCGTAACTTTGATGTTTCCCAAGGGTCGAAAACCCCTACACATGTCTTACAATACAAGGGAATGTCCAGAGGCCGCTGGGTAGGAAGAATTTCCTTTTTGGGAACAGCAAAAAAAATTCGATCGATCTCATTAGATTCGAAATCAGCTGTAAGTAAGAAATGCGGACGTTCAGGAGGGCATCAAGGGATGATTCTGTCAAAAATGACGTGATGGCATCACAGACTGTGTGTTGGCATCACAGATTGTATGATGCTATCATGAATAATGCGATGGCATCAGGCCCAATACGGAAGAAATTGACCCCGTCATTCGTATGAAACGCTAACGAAACTGTTTTTTGAGATCCCCCCATAAACCCACTATATACATAGCGGGAATTTATGCTTACGGGAAGTCACCCACTATCTACCAATTTGGATTTATCTACTGAGTTATCTACTGAGTCAATATTCCCGCTATCACTATAGTGGGCTTTTATGGTGTTTTCAAAAAAAGTGGTTTTGGCGCATTTCTGCATGTGCGCTTGTTTGGTCCCGGGAGTCCCCGTCGGCAATATCTGAAAAGTGCTAAATCGCATTTCTGCGTGTGCGCTTGTTTGGCCCAGGAAGTTCCCGTCGGCAACTCCCGCAAACTCGATCTCAAAAGTGCTCATTCTCATTTCTACGTGTGCGCCTGTTTGGCCCGAGGAGTTCCCGTCGGCAACTCCCGTTCAAACGATCTCAAAAGTGCTGAATCACATTTCTCTAGTTTGGCCCCGGAAGTTCCCGTGGGCATGATCTGATGACAACCTGAAAAAGGTCCTTTTTCGTTTTCATTTTAGAGTTTCTTCCTTTACATACAGAGAATCTCGACAGGTAGCACTGCAAGCTGCGGCGCGCAATTTGAAAAGTGTTTTTATGAGCGAGTGTTTAGCCTTTCTCGTTCATTTGTGGATGTCGGAGGGTCCCGGCGGCAACATCTTCAGCGAGTTAGACAGGAGACATGCTAGTCGCCCCTTCCCCTCCTTCTGTCATCCACCAATGGATACTGTACTGCATTTGTTCCTCTACAAAGCTTGTGTTCTCTGAAATTCATCCCACTGTGTTGAAGTGTATTTGTATAATTACATCCAGTCCTGCTCCAATATTTTCTTACCCTTTTCAGGACGGAACTCCTGAGCTCCTTTGCATCACCCATGGGCCATGGGATCGCTGAAAAGTTGGCCCAGAATGCTGCATTCATTCAGCAACTGGTTGCCCTACAGAATGTCCACTTTTGAACGGAGGTAGCCTGTTGACATTCAAAGACTGTGCTGATGACGGGCATACCTCGGTGGGTTTGGCTCATGATTGTAGCCAGATAAAGGCCTGAGAGTCGGAATCACGCTACCGGAGTCCCTAGGGCATCGCACCGTACGTACTGGTTACGGCCATACGTACGGAACGTACGTACGATGCACGTACCGTGAGCGGTCGGGGTACATGCCAAAGGAGCCGTACGAATACGTGATATGGGTCCGTATCACGCCGTATTTCGGCAAAGTCGGTTAAACCTTGCCGTGGGGCGCCATGCAAGTTCGGTTTAGCTTCTGATGATCCGCGATCCGCAATCATTCCACGACCTCGGACCTGCTGATTTGTCCCCCGAAAGCCGGCCGTACTCCGTACCGTATCGTATACGTATGTGATCCGTAACGTACCGTCGGGTGCCGCAGGTGTACGGCGTGCGGCCGTACGTATACGGATCTTCGTCTGTAAGCACGTATATAGTCAAATACCGTATACAGTACGTTGTGAGGGCTGTATGTGCTCTGCGCATGCCCTCTCGTTCCACGGCGGCTCAGGTCAACGGCGACGAACTTCCTTCTTACGATAAACCCTTATTCGGCAATTCGGCAATTTGGTTGCCACTTTCGGAACGACACTCGCTAACGTTGAGCATCGATATTCAAGGAAATAATGGTACTCACAAGGCTTCGACAGCGAACGACGGGACCCTACAAGCCTTGACGCTCTTCTTACCTATGCATACAACTACCAAACTATCAAATCTACTCACCACCATCGATCTGGACCTCTGGGAAGAGCCTCGCCAACGAGCGAAGACACCATATCTACCATATCGTTTCACAAACCATTTCCCCCAGTACCTATCCTATCATTTACAACAAACACCAATCACTTTGAATGAGCATTATCACCTTGTGTCCTAAAAATATTGGACGACCGTCAGGGCGCCGACCATGGGCGAACGAGCTGCCTAGCAGGACGCACGGGTCGGAACTCAATTGGGATTTAAACCCGGCAGTCCAACAACTCACGGGATAATTGTCCTAAATCCGGTTTTCAACACTCTCTCGACGGCGAACGATACGATATTTCGCAGGCGAAAGGATGCTGGAATTGTTTTGGGGAAGAAACTCCCACAAGCAAGTGTTTCACCCAAACACGAGGCTGATGGGGGAAAGGGTATAAAAGGCGGACAATTTAGCGTACTTAGGCATCCAGTTTCTGGGGGTTCAGATCCCTCCCACTTTACACAAGTGTTCTTACATCCCACAAATCGAGAAATTGATCACACCCTTGCACCTACTTGTCTCAGGACACTTTACTCACTCCCTCCCTTGCAGCTTAAGTCATCTAAGCTCGCGCTCATATAGCTCGCCCTCGAACTTCGCACACCTTCCCGCGCGGAAACACCTCCTGTAGCGGTGGAAACGAAACTTCGAGGATATTTTGGCAAATCGTCAATGCCTGAATGGCCACAACCTCTTATATTCCGAAAAGTTCGCCGCCGAAATTCCGTCGACATCGAAGTCGTCCACGAACCAACCCCTTGGAAGGATTCGCCGACTCGATCACGTGCCCCAACGATCAAAGGAGGAAGGCGCGTCGTTCGATCAAGTAGAAGGCTTCGCAGATAGTTCCAAGAGACAAGTTCACGAACTTTGTTCCCCGGCAAACCAGTATATTCCTGTTCTTTCCCCCATTTTGCTAATTTTAACAGAGCCTATCGGACCCGCCGCACCACCTCTGCATCGACAAACGTCCCCTTGTTCGGAACCTCACAACCAAACCCCCTAGAGGCCAGACAAGCTTACCACCTGAGCATCATCCCGTTCACGTCGTAGCGTCGCGGTCCTGATCACAATGTACGGTGCGATGCCCTATACCGGACGACTGTGCTTGTGCACTGAAAAGCGTATTCAGAAAACAGAATACTCATTTGGGGACTCTAACACGAGTACAGGGCGGACATCTCATTTCTTCTTGGTTCCCGGGTGCACCTCCTGACATAGTGAGTGGCGATGTCCAGCTATTTGAAGCCATTATGTCAACTGAGAGCGAAAAAATGTTTCGCCACGTCAAGGAGTCCCTCATTGTTGGTGACAATGTACAGGTGGATGTGATGATGTCGAGGCAGGAGAGGTGAGGTCGGATCCGGAAAATCAGCCTCTGGTGGACTTTTGTCCGAACTAATTTTACGTTCCCACGGTTTCTGAGGTGGGCAAAAACGTTTGATTTTGGTCGGCGGTGACTTTCGATTTTTTTGCTCCAAAAATTCCGCAAACTTTTGTCCGAACTCCGGGATCCGACCTACCTTAGATAAACAGGGGTCCTCTGGCAGGAGACAGTCGATAATGTGAAGGGGAGGCTGACACTGGTGAGTTATAGTATGATTGAGAGTTGATCTTGACTGATCACATTTCCGAAAAATACAACTTGATTGCGAAGAAGTTCTTGCTGTACAATTCCAAGGAAGGGTCAGGGTTATTCTTGCGACATGGCGGCAGCTGGCTGTGTTTTGTGTTGGTAATTTTTTCTGTGCATTATGAGATGCGTGGAAATGAAGTAGTGAGTATCAAATGTCAGAACGGAGGGTGTCATTTCTGTTGGCCGCTGGAACACTTGTCAATGATAGCGGGCAATGCCGCGCAAGCGGGCTACACGGGTTATTTTCCTTTACCAGGTGTGAGGTCACATGTGGAAGATGATTTCCACCATCTGTGCACTTGAGTAAGTTACTGGAGAACGGGCAGGCGCTTCGCGATCAGGGGGCGTCCGGTATAATTATTGGTGAAATTCCCGCTATGTATATAGTGGGTTTTTGGGGGCATCTCAAAAATGGTTTCGTTTGCGTTTCATACGTTTCCTTATATGGTGCGCAAAACCTATACTTGGCGATTTGCTCCGAACTCGGCACGTCACCATCATCCCTTGATTGATCCCCCTCCATGTCACCGAGCCCCTGCGTCCATGTTGGATGGAGAGGGAAGCCGTGCCCAATACCGATCTCCTTCCTTCCCTCGCACATTGGTCGACCCCATCTTCAAAGTCTGCAACAGTCTCCTTCAACATCAAGGGTTTCCTCGCCGTCTGCTGTTTCCTCTGGGTCTCCTTCTACGACGATTTCTGCCTCCTTTGCTGTGCACTCTTGGTCCGTGAATACTGGTACTCACGGACTTCGTTCTATGCTCTTAACCTGTGACTTGTCCTCCGACGAATATCGATTCTCGTTCAGTCGTCTCATGGAGGATTTGGCTGGCTATTTGCGTTACAGGCTTACTTGCAGCGGATTTCGGTTGGATGCTTCGTTGTAAATGCTTCCAGTCCTGCGATTGGCACCCCACGTGAGATACCTCTCCCGCATGTATCCTATTTCAACTGATCATCGTTGATTCAAGTACCTCCCGCAATGCCACTACGGCTTCGGTTGCTTCAGGAAATCTGCTCGGCCCCCCTTCTCGCCATCTTCTGACGGCTTTATTTTCATGGTCGTTGTAATTACTTCGCTCAAGCTAACTGCTCGTAAGATCCAGATCGCGACTCTGCCTCCGCCTCCGACTTCGCTTGTACTTCTACTGTGATCGATGCTCCGAGAGCTGCTCCATCTGAAAATACTGCTGAATGTATCCACGAAACGGTATTATTATTACTTTTGAAACACGCATCGCTTGTACCTCGTTCTGACGAGATAGGTGTTTGATTACTTTCTCATTCAAGGTTTTCCTGTTGCTACCAGTCCTATTCGAAACTGAGCTGCCACTTATCCCCTCCGGTTCTAATATGTCCGCTGTACCAAATTCGAACTCGGTCAATCAAATACTTTTTACTCCCGTCCGCGGCCGCGTAAAATTGGCTCTGGCTTGTCTGCTCCAGTATATCCGTCTGTTCATCCTATTGACCCCACACACCCTACTCATGAAGTTTCTGGCCTCGGCTAAGCCTATGTGTAACATTTTTTCCACTGGTAGGTCGGATCTGGACAATTCGAGGGTTCACCATCTGCAACTCAATCCAAATATTTCAACAACTTTCATTCACTATGATCTTCTTACACATATCATCCCACTGTCTGTATGCCCCGTGAAAGCTGTGAAATGTCAAGACCGTTGCGAGTGCAGCGTGTTTACGCTCAAATTTGGAAGCCAAACATCGATGTCGCTCCCAGCGCTCAGTGTCTTACTGTCCACCTCGGAAGGCACTTTGACAGATCCTTGTTGAACGACTTGGCCTCTAAGTAACTCAGTACTCCTCATTCCGTCGCCATCTACCGTGTTGATTGTCATTTCTTCCTGTCTTGGGGATAAAGTGACAAGTTGATTTTGGCACTCATGCAAAAATACTATCTTTGAAAATGTGGAGCCTTTACCAAAAGTAGCTCTCCTCGATTTGGCTGGTCCCCATGGAATTGACCTTCCCGGGAAGTGTGCCAACAAAAAGTCATTGAAGGACCTACCGTGATGATCAGGTGAGCCATATCTTCGCTGGATCCGAATGCAATTTGAATTGTCGTGAAATGTTGAAGCTGCTGATGGACATCAGTAGCAGCATCACTAGTTCGAGGTCTCAGCTGCAGAGAATTCGTCTACCGGCTGATGCTGAATCCCCGTACCTTAGCTCGAGTGAAGTATCGCATCGATTTTTTTCCCTATCCTAGACCGAGCTACAGCTGGAGGTCCGCTCACATCATTCAAGGAAGAAATGCCTGCTGTTCCTGTCAATTGGGCCTCGGTCCTGAATGCGTGGCCTTTGAGGAATTGGATTTAATCGTCAAAATGGTGCGTGTGTTCCGTGGCACTGTTCAGAAATCAGACTACGATGCCATATCAACGGGGTGTTAGCCAGAAAAAAAAAAGGATATCTGCTCAGAATCGGATCTCCCGAGAGCGCTGTCTCTTTAACGGTGGATTTATATTATACACAGATTTCCGAGGTGCTCGTATCATGGACGACGATCTTCGCAGTTCGTGAGGCACATCCGATACCGCACAGGGAGCGCTTTCTGACCCTTTGTGGTTTAAATTTGAGTCGAAGACCCTGCGAGTGCAACAAAACGTGGGTGGTTTCATTGTATGTCGCGTCTGTATTGTCTCTACAACTGATTTGAATCACATCCTTGGAAGCTTAAGTAAAACTTCGAGCCCTACGACGGAGGACTTGAACTGGATGAAAAATAAATTGCAACTCGGGCAGTTCCTTAGCGTGCAGATGAATCGGAGAGATGTCCAGGACGAGAGCCACACGGTTCCCAGGAGGCAAGGGAACTATACCGGTTGGATGGATGGTTACTATCCCTTGTCACCGCTCCGGACAAATGTGGTACTCGGACAAACAAGGATGCCTTGGTCATTTCTGGGCCAATTCCCAAGATATTTGTTTTGGAGCACTCACTGGGATGTCCTTCATAGCTTACAAGCAAATCTTTTGGGAGTAGCATCTGATTTTGGCCTAATCCGAAATCTTGATTAGGCTTTTTTTTGGGATAGAGCCTGAGGACTTGCACAAAATATTGCTAGGATGGCGCTACATAGCGGGCTCTGCCGCGCAGCGGGCTACATCAGTTATCAACTGGTACTGTGGTCTACTGTTTGGTGTTTGATGCACTTCAGAGGCAATGTCGGCAACCCGTCCCGGCAATCATTCGGCTGCGCGCTACATTGTAGTGAACAACGCGTTGAAACGCGCTTTTCGTCGTGTGGTGAGGCGACATGTTTCCCTTCTCATTCTCACTGCAATGCCTATCTCTCCGCTGTCTTCAATACTATGGGAAAACATAAAACAGTACTCGGAGCTGCAATCACGGCCGAACTTGAAGAATCGACAAGCCCCGGCAGAAAGTGCGGGCAGCTGTATCCGGTGCGATTATCCTACGCTGAATTGAGTCTTAAAGCATCAAGCGCAAACTGTAGCATTTTACAGGCCATTACCGCGCAGCCGAGTTATTGGCTGGACATGTTGCCGTCATTGCCGTTAACCCCCATCAAACACCAAACAGTAGACCACAGTACCAGTTGATTTCACCGATAATTATACCGGACGCCCCCTGTTCGCGATCAAGAGGCAGCCACCGGAAGATGCCGAGACACAGCCTCGAAGGGTAGGGTGGGTCCGGGACCCCTTATTTCACTTTTTTAAATTTTGTTTGGATAGCTCTGAAAACATGTTTGGAAGGGTCGAAAAAAAATCTACTTTTTTAGGGGTACATTTCCGCGTGGAACAGTAAAGAAGGTCCATTCCATACAACGGAAATCGACTCAAAACAGCGCAGATTCGCGCAGAATAGCCTACATCAAATCCAGATTTCAGCACAAAATTCCCTTTTCGGTTACTTCTCCTGGAAAAATTACCCGATTTGGGTGTGGCTGTGCTCGGCTAATAGGGTAGGTAGGTCCGGGTCTTAATGCACTTTTCCGAGTCCCAACCCTGTGTGGCAAATTTCAAGGACGGTTGCCTCTTGTTCGCGATGGCGGTGGAACGCAAAAAGCGTGCCTGAGATTGGCCTGAGAACAATCATTACACGTGCCTCGGCAATCATCGGAATTAGAATTTCGCCGGCATGTGTGGCGCCCACTTCAGCGCCTCTTCCCTTGCCAACACCCATCTTCGGTCTCCCGTGGATTCGGAAAGCGCCTTTCGTTCTTGTTCCTTGTGGCTTGGTCGAGTTCCATACACCTTAGATATCCCTGCCTCTTCCCGGCTTTGGCTCAGTAGTATTGGCCGACTCAATGCCTCCCGCCAGCAAGATCATAGAGAGGCTGGACTAACTACAGCCGAACACAAGTCGCCTCGGAGTTTGAAACTGAAACGCCTTGGCAACCGCTAAAGGATCAGATCCATCAATTATCGCCCAAAAGAAATACCCCGAGCTCCTTACCTGCGGTAAAATCCACGAAGAAAATACGAGTGCCTCATATTGATCGTTATCTGCAAAAATAACGGCTTCAATAGGGGCTTCTGAAGGTGCGGAGGACATACCATCATAATTTTCAAACCCCGAGACGACTCGGGAGCTAAGCTGTACTCGCAGATCCTATGACTGTCCTTGACTCGACTTGGTCGGTCGTCTGGCCAACTCCCGATCCAAGGCCGGTTCGTTCAGTGAACGAGAGTGAAATTCCCGATCATGATTTACGCGGCATAATATTTCCCCACTGAGTCTTAAAGCTGCATTGTACTGTCCGTCTTTGCCGCCTTAATCCCTCAATAAGCGCTCACGGCAGCGCCATCGCTTGAGGATGTTGTTGCGCAAGGGGCAATTATCCACGGACACCGAAATCCTGGTCAAGGCCAGTCGACGAGACTCGGTCTTATTGCTCAAAGTCCACAGGTGAAGGCCTTGCACAAACCTGATCTTCTTGTTCCAAGGCCACCGACAACAGACTCCTGCAAAAGGGAACTTCAGAACACTGTATTTGTTGGGCGTTCGGTTCCTGAAGGTCAATCTGCCACAGTTTGATCGGGTATTGTCATTCACATCGTACCAGTGCCATTCAAACAAAGCGCGTCCCTATAAATGTCCGAACTTGGCCGCAGCATAACCAGTTCCCTTTCATCTTTTTTTCACTCTCCCGTTGTTCTTTTTTCTCTTTCTCCGTTCCCCTTCTCGAGATGTGGTCGTTTGGTGTCTTTTTTATTCTTGCTGCGATCGCAGAGCGGTCACATGCGCTTGTTGTGCGGGGCACACGATTGCAGTCTCGAGACCAAACGAGCGGAGTTACGTTGCATCCAATCGCCGAGACGGGGGTCGACTTCCGGGTACGTCCATGAACTTTTCTGGAAATCCTTGTAATGATATCCCCCTCTCTAGTACTCGACCAACCTCACTATAAACGGACAAAGTGAGCCACAGCGTCGACGATGTATGCCTTGTTGACACAGAGAATGTGGCATAGACTTCAACGCGATTATTGATACTGGGAGTTCGGATATCTGGTAGGACCGTTGATGAATTAAATTGGATACTCTCATCTATACTGGTTTAGGGTTATCCCCCCCGCAGATTTCACCTTTGACAACACGGGAATTCCCATTTTCGCTCCGTTCGGAGGAGGCAACGTCTCGGGGGTGATTGGCTTTGGCACAGTCGGGTTAGGATCATACTCGGTGGAGCAGCAGGGTACGTTCAAGTTGCCCTCGGCATGAATAGACTGCTGACTAAACTACCCGCAGTCTTCCAGAACGCTACATTTGTACGAAATCACAGTTATTTCCTGACTACCTTGTTGATACGGTCTTCTAGATCGATTTAGGCCTTGTCGAGAGTCTTGGACTTAATGCTCTCATTGGTCTCGCTTTTGACAGCACGCAAACTTCGCCTCTCACTGCCGCCTTGGAAGATGCTGGGTCCAATCCGACCACTGGAAACCCATTCCTGTACAACATTTTCGCTCAAACACCGGGGCAGGACAACTTTATCGGCATATCACTTTCACGCACCGATGATCTGGAGGGAACCGCAGACGCGTCGTTCACGATCAACGAGCTCGACCCAACATACTCGGCGGTTGCAAACGCGCCCGCCATCCCAATAGTCGCTGGCATCGTCGACAGATGGCGCATCCTGGTAGAAAGCATCTCCGTGGAAGGCGTGGATATCCCCTTTCCTTCATCGATGGTATCCAACGTTCCTGATGGAAGCCTGGCCGTGCTGCTCGACACAGGGAACCCGACGGCCTCCGTTCCTCCCGCGATCATTTCTTCTGTCTTCTCCCAAATCTCGGGCGCCGTATTCAAGGTAGTAGATGGTTACAGCACAGAGGAGGTATGGACGGTCCCTTGCAACACGACGACGATTGTCTCCGTTGGAATAGGGTGAATTTCCCCGTACATTCCGCGTCACCATTCCCTTAAAACGATTTCAGGGGTCAGTCATTTCCCATCCACCCACTGGATCTGTCGGCGGTCTTCATCAGTAATGCAGCTCATGAAGTTACATGCGTTGTAAAACTGCCCCTGTTCCTCAGTATTGAAAGGAATCTGACAGCTTCGAGCAGACTCAGTGGACTTCGGTGCCGGCAAGTCAAGGTGACATCGATATGGCTTTCGGCGACTCCTTCCTGCGCAACTTCTACACTGTGTACGTCGCCACGGAGTGAATCACGTGCCGGTCTAATGCTGGCATTTCGAAATAGGTTCAACTTTGGTGACGATGTTTCCCAAGCACCAGCTGGAAGTTCGATACAGCTTCTGTCGCAGACGGACCCCACAAGTGCCCAACAAGATGTAGCGAAAGCACGCCCGGCTCTGATTGCTGCGGTGGAATCTGCGCTGCCATCGGCAGGAGGGGCACCAGACGCAACATCGTCCACATTGGCAGGACCAGACGCAACATCGCCCGCTGCCAAGCTGAGCGGTCAACCGAGACTGGTGGTCTCTCGCGGTATTCTTATCTTATTCATGATCTTTGCTTTCTTTTTACAATGAGACCGAGTCCTGTCGCGTACGGATCGAAATGACTCATAATCATCTTTTCGAGCGTCGCGCTTCCCAATGAATATCTTCGGCATGATATGGTAGAGCCATGGGGTCGGAAGGTACAAGCGGATTGCCTCTCTTACTTGAGCGTTGTGTTCTGGTTAACTACCACGATTATCAGGAATTTGGCGCGCCTCGTGCCTCGAATCCATAATTCCTTAATCTTGCCTAGAATCACGCACTGGGGTGTCCATGTTCACGCCCATTGACACCTTGCGGCGCATGAAAGACTACCGCGAGTGAGGAAACCGCGCATGATTTGTTGTAATTGCCCGGTAGATTAATTTTGCACAGCAGATACGACTGTACATGTGCTTGACTCCCACGGATGGACTTGATTTCGCCTCCAGGGGCCCAACGGGAGACACTTTTGTCTTAGTGGTCGTCTCAATGCCTGCGGTGGCATGAGAGGTGTGGCGCTTTTATTTTATTTTCCTCTCCGCTCGGACTGATATTGACCTACAGTCGGATGCTTACCACCGCGCATCCACAAGCCTTCTTCGACTGGGCGGGCCATCTCCTCTTCACTTCCACATAAAGAAAGATTCGAATGTATTTCCCCTCCCCCGCAACGGCACGATACAGTGAAGTTTTTTGGTTGGTGTGTGGTTCCAGTTTCGATTCTCCATCTGCAGTACCGAAACGTTAAATTCCAATCAGTCCCGCCCGCCGGTTACTCAGCCTTCAGAGGTGCACACTTATTTTGCCGTGGAAATTGTGCCTCTATGGCCTGGGTTTCTGGTTGCCCGTAAATGAGGCACGTAAAAGAATCTAGAAGAGAACCGACGGCGCTGATGCACACCAGCCACTATGTGGGAACGTTGGCGCGTGCATGTGGGACGCCCGCTGGATTCGATCGGTTCGTGAGCAAAGGCGACAGATTTATTTTTCTCCAGTTTTTTTGGTCTGATTAGGGCCCTTGGGAGTTTATCTACTTACATGAACCAATGTCCGTGTTTGCCGGGGGATATCCAATCCAGGCTTCGGATTCTCCACGTCGATCGGTTGATCAGGATGTAGTCAACTATTAGACGATCTGACAGCGCTAGGCGCGACTGCCACTACTGAATAGTCTAGTTCTCCCTTGGTGTGCACGCAGTAACGCCCGTTCGATTAGGTCTCAGGTCTTGTCGTAAAGTGTATACCTAGCTTTTAAATGCTCTGGGTTTATTTATCCATCTTTCTTACGATCGATCACGCAATCTGGTTGAATAGCAGGCGGATTCCGGAGATCGAGAGCCTTATCTGTGTTTCACTCTCTCTTGACTAATCCCAAACATCAGTAGCAACTGCGGCAATGGTATGCACGGTTCTTGGATCGTGTGTGGTTGGGAAATTCCGAGTCCCGATTGACACAGAATACCTCGAAGACTCGCGTTGCTTCTTTGTTGGTGTTCTCCGCGCATTTACCCACTGGCCACCGAATGTCTACAAGGCTTTTTCAACCAGGAAATTAATTACCTTGTAATACTATGATTTGGGGTCCGTTGTCCGATCTTTTCTTTGGAAGGTGATGAGCTCGTATTCCGATTCAATCACGCCCTTGAAAGCAGTTCCGCCATGTATTATGATGTAGGTAAAAAAAACAAATTTAGACAAAAAAACAGAGACAAGACGCACGACCTGACGCTGGCTACCGTATCTCGCGAGGATGATATTGGGTCATCCGGATCCGGGCCGAGCAACGCCACAGTCGCCCCAGAAGTACGAGGTGAATTTTGTTGAAGGAGGGTGTATATCTGAGTCGGTTTTCCCGTCGATGGGACCAACGACATTCTTGGTGATTTATCACGCCAAAACCGTTCGACCTTTCAACGACGTCCATCTTGGTAGTGGGGACGGGCAACGCCCGTGATCGATCCGGCATGTTTGCTTTTGTTTATCCTCCGCCAACCAAGGATTTTTGCAGGTTCCGCCGTGTATCGCCTTCCACAAACACTTTCTTGGCTCGTTTTGCAGGCTGAAAATATTATGTACAATCATAAGTCACCCGTCCAACAATAATTTCATAAATTCAAGAGAGAAACAAATATTTATACGGCACGACACCCTTCATCACTGTCTATCACACCGAGTGGAGACCGCATGTAACAGTTAAAAACAACGGGGAAGCCTCTATGAGTGCTCATACGGTGTTTTAAGGTCCAAAAACATCCCGGACCAGATTTTGAGCCCAGGATTATCGACGCGACTAATTTATTATACGTATCACGTGATCGACCCGCGGCAGCCAAAACACCAACTACATGCTCAAATCCGACCAGATTAATGGGATTTTGGGCAGGGATCACGCTTGAATGCATATTGTATCAATCGGTGTCTACGTAAGTGTGAGAGTGTAGCGTACAGTTGAAGAAATTACCCGAAATGTTGAAAAATGCCCAAAAGGTCCATCGTTTTGTCAGTTCGGAATGAATCCCTCCAGTTCCGCGGAGTAAGTAGTAGCTGGGAATGTCTTCCATAAAAGTACTGTGGCCGATTTTCTATTTTCTGTTTCCCTCGCTACCAACCCCCCAACATCCTGGAAGATAACAGTCCCATGCCACAAATTCAAGTAAAATGGAAATTCGAGCACAGTACTTCTATACTATCGTATATTTAGAAAAAATCTGTCTATTCAGAATTACTATATGGCCTCACATAAAAAAACGATGGGGGTTGCAAAACTGGAACCGACGATCCCAGCCAACCAAACACGGCCAAAGCTGCCGGCTTCCGATCGGGCGTTGCCCGTCCCCATTGGTAGGGCGCGGCTGTTTATTTGTATGTGTCATAAGGGCACGTGCGTCCTTGCTTTTGATTGGCGAGTTGCCACTCTCCGTCTTCCTACTACTCGGTATATCCTCACTTTCCCGTCTGCTGATCTGTTTCCACAACCCAGTGTCCAAGGCGACCCAAGCAGTAATGGCGGGACCTCGATTCGCCGGTAAGGAGCTGGAGCACACGATTCACCCAGATATCAAAAAATACCACAAATCCTATTCCACCTCTGCGAAGGACCTGCGTGAGGTACGGGCGCAAGGAAAGCAAGCCTGCGCGGTATGCGGCAATCTCGCATATGAGCTCCGGCGGTGCGGTAAAGTCAGTACCATGATACCTTCCCCGTCACCCGCTTTTCGCTCAACAAGTACATCAGTGCAAACACGCGTCATACTGTTCGAAGGAGGTGAGTCTACTGTTCGGGCGCGGTACGCATATAAAAACCACCCATGCGTGCATATAGTGCCAGAAGGCGGATTGGTGCGTTTTCCCGCACTTTATACATCACGGATGTTGACCAAGCAATCTCTTGCCACAAGGCCGACCCACAAATCCGCATGCAGCGCAGCGGATTCCGGCGTCAATATGACGAAAGTCGGGCAAACCCTGAATGCCAGTACGTTCCTCAACATGCAGCTCCAGGGGGTGTTCATCGCCGCCTTCGACCTCCTACGCGATCCGCGCCTCGACCGCGTCTTCGCCGCGCGCGTCGACATCGGTGTCGAGCCCACGGACCTCATGGCCTTCATGAAAATCTATGATGGGGGCCCGCCCGCGGAAAAAGCTGAGGGGATGGTCCAGGTCAACGCGTTCACGCCCCTACCCGACGCATGGATCACAGAACAAGCGGCGCAAGTCTGGCGCAGTGCTAGAGAGAACACGACGTCCGCCGGGCTCGCGACCTCCCCCGTGGGCCTCGTTGTGCTCTCCAAGGCCAACGCGCTCGTGCAAATATTCCCCATAATCGTGTTCCCGCAGATGATGGACATCATGCGCAACTCGCCGACCTTCCAGCCCGTGTCGTCGTTCACGGGCATATCCACCGTGGTCCCCGTTGACGTCGCCTCATGGAGTATGTACCGATGCCCCTGCGTTTTCCCCCCTTCGCATCCTTGCTCAGACGCTGATGCCCACCAGGATGATAAACAAGCACATCAGGGCGGACGATAAGAACAAGCTCTCCCTCCGCACAGAGATGACGCCGGGGGATGTCCAGGTAATACGTGACGCCGCCAGCGGGAATGTACTCGCGACACGCCCCGCTGATTGGCCCTTGGTTGCCCCGCCTCCGCAGCTCGCGGCCACCATTTTGAAGGAGAAGATGGCAAGGGACACGATGTACCATGTAACCATCAAGTTCAAGTAGAAATTGGGTTGTGCTTGTTGTCGGAGAGGGTACGGTAAACTGTAAACGATACAGACCGGCACTGAAGGGGGCGAATTCATCTGCGTACGAATTTCTGGTCCATTCGTCTCATCGTACATACTGGTTACATTGAATAATTGCAGTCACTTTCATCATCCCATTTCTCATTGTGGTTCAAAATTGAACTAATGAATACGGAGCGCCAGCGTGTCCTGGATAACTGCCTATCATCTACATCATTCCGTTCGCTCGCAGTTTATAACTATCAAAACGCCACATTCGAGGATGTGACACATTGCTATAATCTAAATGCAAATACTCTTCTGCGGCCCAGGCTGATCATCCAGTGATCATCCCCTCGCCACTCCACCCCACGAACCTCGATTTTCTGAGACGCAACTTATGGAGTCCTTCCTCAACGATTCCCCAACGAAATCGCAGGCAAACCCGCTGCTTCAGCTATGTGAGTCTCTGCTTCTCATGGTAATATTTTCCTTCTCTTTACATTTGTACTATACTGGGGAACATTGCTTCAGCTCCGCAGCCTCATCAAACGCCCGCCGAGAGTGGGGGGAGGCGCGAGGCAGAAAATCCACAGTAAGTAAGTGATCGTTCGGACCGTACAGCGGGGAATTGGTCGCAAAGAGGTGAGGTGCAGGTATCCCAGAAGCGAATCAATTTCCTCGCGTCCAAGACGCTGCCAGGCGACGCATGTTTCGGATATGTGTGTATGTATGCCGGGGAAGCGCGGATGATCAGTTACGACTCGGATATGTTTACAGCCCTTTGCGGAACATAGGGCGCGGCGATTTTTTTTTTCCTTTTTGAGACATTTTCGTTCTTTTCGACCATTTCCCTCGCTGTGGGCTCAATTCTCAATATATCACTCTGAAAACTATATGAGCTGAACTGCACCGGAATTCTGCATTTCTTCTCGTGCTCCGTTTATTTTTATTTAACCTGTATAATATGTAGTATAAGATTATCCCTCTTTCAAGCAGATCTCCTCCCACAAGGGGAGATGTTGATACCATGCTCCAGGGCTCGATTACAGCAAACATACATGTATTTCAGAGGTCACCTCATCGCTGTATCTGTTCTTTTGTGCCCAAACAATGCAATCTAATGTGAAATATTAGGGTCTACTCAAGTACAGGATTCCTGCATTATACATCGACTGGTTGCTTAGATGTT
This sequence comes from Mycena galericulata, assembly GCA_029289565.1. Taxonomy (NCBI): domain Eukaryota; kingdom Fungi; phylum Basidiomycota; class Agaricomycetes; order Agaricales; family Mycenaceae; genus Mycena; species Mycena galericulata. Next base: position 202,613 of record JARKIA010000216.1, read on the forward strand.
TGTTCTGGGCCCCCTGTGAGGTATCTAGAATAGACGCTACGACTCAGATTACCATTGAATGCTTTCGCGCTGGCACGCGACATGCTCCAATTTGCCATCTGTAACAGTCACGTGGTCCTGTTATGCATAACTGATGTCAAATTAAGGCGCCTCGCGTTCCATCGTGAGGGCATGCACCCAGAATCTGAGTTGTGGGGATTATTCTAAAGACCTCATAGGGGGCCCAGAACAAACATCTAAGCAACCAGTCGATGTATAATGCAGGAATCCTGTACTTGAGTAGACACTAATATTTCACATTAGATTGCATTGTTTGGGCACAAGAAAACAGATACAGCGACGAGGTGACCTCTGGAATACATGTATGTTTGCTGTAATCGAGCCCTGGGGCATGGTATCAACATCTCCCCTTGTGGGAGGAGATCTGCTTGAAAGAGGAATAATCTTATACTACATATTATACAGGTTGAATAAAAATAAACGGAGCACGAGAAGAAATGCAGAATTCCGGTGCAGTTCAGCTCATATAGTTTTCAGAGTGATATATTGAGAATTGAGCCCACAGCGAGGGAAATGGTCGAAAAGAACGAAAATGTCTCAAAAAGGAAAAAAAAAATCGCCGCGCCCTATGTTCCGCAAAGGGCTGTAACTCGCGACAAAAATAGTAAGGTCCAGCCTCTAACTCGACAAGTCACTTGTTCGAGTCTGAAAATCAACTGTGCGTCTTAAGATTGCAGTAAATCAAGTTCGATACACGGATGATCGATGTACATATTTCGATCGAGAAGTCAACCCGAAGCGCCCTTCTTCTTCTCCACGGCACATTCCCGCTTGTGCGTAGATTTCCAATGCGCCTAGCAAGCAAGCGTCAGCCCAGCCCACATTCCCGCCTCCAGTGAAGCCTCCTCACCTTCTGACACGCCTGCCCGCAATAAAACCTCTGCCCGCACCCAGAGCACGCCTTCAAATCGTTCGGATTCCCACAGGCCGCACACGCCGTCGCCCGCCGACTGTCCCTTCCATCCTTCTTCAGCTCCTCGTAAAACCCAAAGTCCCCCGGGGACATCGTCACCTCGCGCGTCGTCTTGCGCTTACTCGTACCTAGAGGCCCTAAAAGCGCCTCCGGCGCCAGCGGCACTTTGAACGTCTTCGCGCCCGCGGAGTACGACAGCTTCGTCCCCACCGCGGCCATCACCGCCCGCGTCGTCTCCGCTAAATCGAAGTAGTCTGGGTCGAATCTCGCTCTTTTGTTCCAGCCGCGGTCGGTGTAGTTGGGCATCGCGTAGATCTCGGCGAGCAGCTCACGTCGTGCGGCGGAGGTGCCGGAGGTGAGGGTGTCGATGTGTTCGGCCCAGGTGTCGTTCCCCTTGCCGTTTTCCATCGGGCAGATGCCGGAGCCGGCAAGGACTTGGATGCGGCCGTAGCTCTCGTCGAGCGGCATGATTTTCTCGACCTGAGATCCGCATTAATAGTATTGGCGGGGAGTTTGGATGTATGGATGGGCACTGACGGTGATATCGTGGCGGAAGTGATCGCCGAGATCGTATTCGTACTGGCAAGTGTCGCCGACTTTGGCTAGGACGTGGGCCACGCAATAGTCGTCCTCGCTGAGGAAAGCATAACCAGACTGAGATGAAGGGTGCGTGAGGCAAGGCGCGTGCAGGAGACAGACAACTCACAGCATCGACGTGCATCATGTCGATCGCGCTGCTGTTCTGGGAGAGGATGAGAGATCGCAAGAAAACAAAATGATGTGGCTGGTACAACCTTGGGGCCGTATTGCGTCCCGTCGTGGTAGTCAGTCAGGATGTGTGCGTGGAAGTTTCGCACCCTGGAGAAGGGGTGAAGCAAAATGTCAAGTACCGTAAAAAGGATTGAATGCCCACCATCCCATAAGCGGCGCCAAAACCTTGTCCTGAAAGACACCCAGAGACATCCCCCCGCTGACAATGAACCGCCTCCAGATGCGATCCTCCCCGGTCGCCGTTTTGATGTCCCTGTTGATTGATGCGTTACTAGCTAGTATCAACAATAGAGAGTGGACTCACGGCATGTGAATCCGGAGGACGTAGTCGCGGCGCGTCAAATCGCCCAGATCAACTTGCTTCAGCTCGCGTTTCTGAATAATACAGTTAGCGTGCGGACGTTGTAAAGCAGACGGGCCCGCACCCTGCGCGCCAGAACAGCATTCATGAATTGATCCTCTGGGCGTAGAAGTTGAGTCGATCGATTGAGCGGCGCGTAGGTCATTTGGTGCATCATCTGCGCAGAAATACCATTAAGATGCTGGTAAACCTGCAAAGTGAAATATGGTAGAAAGGAGAAAGGAGCCATACTTTTCTCATCATGGGATAGGGGACATCTTCATATCCGGCACCTCGTTGGCCGGCGGGGATATACTAATTATTATAGATGAAAAATCCACAGATGGAAGAGAGAACATACGGGATACAAGCCCCAGGACCTAATTCTACCGTCGGGTCCGACGTGTTTGATGTACGTGTCGGGATCTGCATGCATTGTGGGGTCATAAAAAGGCTTAAAAAGGAGTGCAAGCATCCGACTCACTTTCAAAAAATACCGCAGGCAAAGATGAGCCGTCGTCTTTCGGGGCTAATTTTATGAAAGCGGGGGGCCTTGCAGATGCGATGGTGGTGCCCTGGAGGGCTCGAAGCATATCCTCCATAGTGGATCAAAGGAAAAGAGGGCCGTAACAAAGGTCACGTCACAGGCTCGCATCATTGTTCCACGTGGAGTGTGGGAATGTGATGGCGGCGATTTCCGCGCCTCTCCCTCTCCCGCCATTTCCATCCCTCGTGTTGTCCCCGCCATTCCCGCCACGTACGTATGCAGCTACCCAATGGAGGAGTGACTCCTCCTCGCCGTGCCTCTACCCATATTTCCCCCTCTTTCTGCAGTTTCCTCTCCAGTGCGCGCAGGAGGTATATCTCGCGCACTCCATACACCCGCGCGCTCGCAAGGTCCCGTTTTTTCCTTCAAGCTACGCAGTTAGCTAATGGCCACGGTTTCGTTTGGGATTTTCCTTCTTGTGCAAACGAATATTATCCTTTGAGGCCATCAAAGTTCCTACGGATCATTTGCGCACTATTGAGGAAATACCAATTTCACCATTTAGTCTACCATTGCGATAGGCGCGGCAGTCGCGGAAGTTTCTCATGGACCGCACCACTCTTAGCTAGCTAAACCACACCTTTTCTTATGTAGATTTGCGAGAGAAACAAGGCCACAATATTTCCTCGTACGACCAAGCATAGTGAACACTTGTAATTTGATATTTCAGAAATTAATCAGATCCAATACCTACTTGCTATTTGAAGAGTCGACGGACACCTGAGCAAAGGAAGCCTCGGAGTCGGAATTATCTTGTGCCTGCGGCTCTGGCGCGGCTGACTGTGATTGAGTGCGGACGTGGAGATCGGGAATCTCCCTCTTCAAGTCACGCATAGCATTGTTGAGTGTGTTGTAAACGCCAGCAAACTGGATTCTCCTCTCTTTCAGACTCCGGCGCTGCTCTACGATTGTGGGATCTTGAATTAACTGCAAGCACATCTCCGGGGAGTTGTTGAAGGGTAGAGCACGCAGCGCGTTGTCCACGCGTTCGTACAAGGTTCGCAGGAAGCTATCGTCGATGCAGTTTGTGGCGACATCTGCGAAACGCTTTGATGCCACTGTCGAAAAGGAAAAAATAATAATAATTAGGATGGAGCCCAATTGAGCAGCGCAACGTACGTTCGAGATATGCTTGAACGCTTGACATGACTTCCAGCGCATTGTTGAGGTCTTTGTCCGCAGTGGCACCATACACCGCGTGTGAATCACCGCCCTGGCGACTTGCTGTCGCAATGTGGTCAAGGAAGCTTTGTTGGGTTGCAGCGGAAATAACACCCGCAGCGAGCTCCCCAGCAATGGAGGTGTTGTTCTTGAGTATAAAGGCTTTGAACAGGTCCGCCGTAACGGACAACAGAGATGCTTCAGGAGCTGAATCCGGAGCTAGCGCGTGCCGATACTGTTGGCAGATCGTGGTCTGCAAAACAGAGTATTCTGCCTTCAATACAGTTGACGGAGCGAGCTCCCTGGCAGCCAGCCGGTCGAGCTCGACGACGGTGTCATCCCCGCAATGGTCGATATTTTCGTCTAAAATTTCTCTTCGTTGAAGTCAGAGTGTGTCTAGTATAACTTCTCGGATCGAACTCACTGGACACTCGCTGACAGGCCCCCTCCCACATACTCGGCAAAGTGTGTCCGTACCAGGACATTGAGATGCTCGATGGCCTTGGCTCTTATTTTGTGGAAGCCGTTGATAACGATATCTTGCCAGCTTCGGACAACATCGGTGATAATATGGGGCACAATTTTGTATGGGAGCTCTCCGGGCAGTAGACGCATGCTTCGGCTGGCCCTGAAAAATATTCAGCCTGGCGCAAAGGACCTTAAATCGTGCAGAAAACCCACAATTTCATGTACTCCATCACTTGATCGAGGTACACGATCTCCCCTTTAGCGCAGAGTTGGTCCCATGCCGGTGAGCTCCCAGGAAGAGCCCCACCCTTCGACTTAGTGGTGGGGCAAAATCGCGGTGTCTTCTCGGAGACTCCGTGTCTCATAGTGTCGTATAACCCGTTGACGTGATAAACCAGTCCAACCTCCGTAGTGAAAGGTTTTGGGAGAATTCCTGGGTCGATGTGGACGGATAAATCCGCGGTGAACTTGCCGATGGCGTTGGTGACGGTATACTGAGCATTCCGCTCTGTATTACGGGGTAGGCGCTGGATGTCCCTGTCACAGTCATCGATTATTTCTGTAATCTTTCGGGAAATTGCCGGAAGCCTAGCATGGAAGTGAGGTTGCAAGTCAACTGCAACAGTGATAAGTACACGCACCTATCAGCCACCAGGTTGGACAACAGCCTGCTTATATATTGAGTAAGCTGTTCCGAACCCATTCGGTTTCTGTCTTCAGACTCCCATAGATTATTGTTTTCAAACCATTCGCGTTCTTGTTGCCGCGCCGTTTCCCAGGGTATGTGATCTCTAGACGGGAGCTTGACAGCGAACCACCCGTTATCGAGTTTGTGTGGGCCATTGTTATTGAACGTCTCGAGCCAGGTAGGTTCCATCCCATCGGCCATTCTGTCGACCTTCGTCAGAACACCTGCATTCGAGGTCGGTAAATAGTCAATGCGGAAAGAAGGGCCTAGACACCGACCAACTGTTCGCGCTTTTGCATCCACATCAGAGTCAAATATAATGGGTGCTACTCCGCCAATCTCCAAGTCGTCTGCAAAGAGATATGGATTTAATGGGAATCTAAGCGTTCTTAAAACACGTACATTCGCAGCTCACGACAAGAAGGACGATGCAGTTGGGTTTTTTGACATATTTTGTGATTAGCCTCTTAATCAGGTCAATCTGGGTCGGGTCTCCTGAATCGCCAACACCGTGAATCAAGCCTTGAAGGAATATTATATTGGAAGCTTGTTGGAAAAACCAGAATTCTTACCAGGAATATCGTAGAAGTACAGGTCGGGCATATTTGGTCCCTTCGCAACGACACATACACAATCTTCGGAGAATGTGCGAGTGCTGTCTCCGGTTCCTCTTCCAACCAAACTGGGGTTGAGAATACTTTCCTGCGACCCAATCCAGAAAGACCCGACCCCGATTCGAACGGGAATGATGCGCGCGTTGCGGAGGTTGGGGTCCTCTTGAACGCAATCGGGTCATATATTATCAGCGGTAAGTGGGGTAGCTTCTAGGGAGAGATGTGGGAGACAGGGAAGAGTAAACTTTGAACCCGTGGATGCGGAAGAAATGCACCGAGAACTTATGCAGATAGATGGAAAGACCAAAATTTGAAGCGAAAATGAGGATCAGCAGTCCGCGGCCAAGTAACAACACGCCCCGAGAGTGAGATCATGGGAGTCGGGAACAACCGCCGTTTGATTGCCTCGGAGGTTATAGTCAAACACCACGTGTTTGTTCCGTGCCTGCAACTCAAGCTTTTTGCACCCTCCGAGTCGCGCCTCAGCTAGCGCCGACTCAAGACACGGTGCATCTCCTCTCGGAAACATTCGAAAGAAAGCTCTCATGCACTCCGATTTCTCAAAGTACTGGCTTCTCGACATCTTTCCTCAGATGTCTTTACCCTGGCCGAAAACTGGCCCGAAACTCGCTCGTCTGTGAGGTGTGTTCATCGAACGCGAGGGATGATACCGAGGCCCCGGCAGATCCGGCTCTGGAAGGAAACCTAGTCCGAACCTAACGGTGGTGAGCCTGATTTTGTCTCGAGTATCTTTCTCTCGCTTATCATAGTGGCACTTCTCGTCGTTCGCAGCCGTCTCCGAGTCCTTGGTCGTAGGACTGAGAATACATTCGCACCTTTATCACATCAAGACGCAAAGCCCATCTTGCTTGTATCTTTTATGATATCCTGCATTGGTGCGTCTTTCCCCAATCCTTCCTGCCTCCTCTAGCGCTAACTTGCCTCATCGTCACAGTAGCCCGACTATCGGCGTGATTCTCCCGGTAACGATATCATTACCGCCCGCAAGTCGTAGGTTCTTGCACTGCTGGGCGTCCGCCCCAAGTCCATTCGGGTGCTTCTTACCCGTTCACCGGCGCCGCCAACCTCATCTTTTGTGCCTGTACCTCGACGCCGTACGCATAGACACGGATGAAACACAGATTGACACCGACACCACCGATATACAGATCTAGCAACAACGTGCGTCATGCACCGAGCCATCCACCCATCCAAATGCACGCCCGCGCGGCGCGTGGGGCGCTCTTTCTAGCGTCGTACCACATGCTGACTCGCGACAATTTAGCTCTCCCACATTTGGACTGGAGCATGGACCCCCCGGTCTCGGCTCGAACGCAGGATGTTCATATACCACGCGCCTCCATGCCTCCACGCCGCCGCCTCCAATTACCCCGCATGCATCGCATCGCCTGTCCCGCCTGACCGCACGCATCGCATCACCTGTCCCACCCAGCCGCACGCGCATGCACCCGCCTCACTCCCCGCCTCGTGCGCTACTCGAGCGTGACGGAACAGTCTCGCGGACCTGAGGGATAATATGTGTGTATGGGTTCTGTGCTTTAATCATGCATGATCTTTGCATACTGACGTCAAACCAAATGAATGCAGGTACATACACATCCTCCCCGTCTACGGGGTACGTCCCACTCCGTCGGCGCAATACATGTACTCCGACTGAGACTTTGAAGGCCAGCGATGACACGGGTTCGGGGTTGATATTGTGCATCCCTTTTTCCCTATCGCAATCTCTTCGCCTTTCTTCTTCTTCTTCTTCTTTCGCTTTTGCAACCGGCGCGGCGGCACGATGTGTTCCCTTTCAACCCTCTGAAATTTCTACATCTTAATGGTTAGTACACCGCGTTGACGCAGCACCCCGGATTTGCGTCCGGCGTCATCTTCTGGTTCTGATTCACGAAAGGAGGAGGGACCGAATTTGACCGGGGAGGTAGGAATCAGGGTGCGCTACTCCGTGATGAGCACCGGATGCGTGCACTGGTGAAAACCCTGTTAATACCCTGTTTTGGATGAGTTTCACGAACTCGAGGCACAATGCGTAGCCATGGCTGAAACACGTTTTTGACATGCACTGGTTTGCTGTGCGAAACACGTTTCGACGCACTGGTTTGCTGTGCGTTGCCATCGTGTCGACCAACATGTTGTAGTATTATTTACCACTGTATTCCCCATTGTTCTCTAGGTATAAAAGGCTGGCCATGTAGTAGCTAGAGAAACAGAATAATACCCCGCTTTTACCTCTCTCACATATTTTCTTGGGCCCAAGGCCGCACGTCTCGCTTTTGGACCCAAGGTCGCACGGTTGAATCGGAACGGATTGGGCCAAAGGCCGCACGGATATTGGAGGATTGTTTGGATTTGGTTTTTGGTTTTGGGAAGACGATTGGTGGTGGAGGAGAGTTGTGGTTATTTTGTTGGTTTTGTTTTGGAGCATCAGACAGGAGGTTTCAAAGGACGAAGTGCTGGATTGCACAAGATCACATACGGTGATCCGAGCCCCGAACACACACAAAGCGACGGAGTGTTGTGGAGATTTGGGTGATTTATTCATTCACTGGTCTGCGCATTCCCGACCTTTCATCTGGAGCCCACCGCGAGGGGCTCATCCAGTATTTTCGGCCTCGAAATCGACTATCGGTGCATATATTTATTTTTCTTCAACTTCAAATTCTTTCGGTTTTACAACAAACCACGGACAACAATTGAAATGGTGGATACTGGGGAGCAGGATAATGTGGAGAGTTTTCGGGTGCCGCGCGCATGGGAGAATGATGCGCCACGCTGTGTCACACATAGCGTGGAGGGCCTGATTGATTTCTTGGACCAAGTTGACGATGTAATTGCGCTGGCGCAAATCGTTGATTCGCAGGAGAGGAAGCAAATTTTGACAAGCTATCTACCCGTGGAACTGCGGATGGCTTGGCGGAGCTTGGCTGCATACAGTGCTGAACACTCGTATGCCGAGTTTCGGCATGCAATCCGCGGGCTATATCCAGAAATCGTGACGCATGAGCGCGGGTCGCTCAGTGCGCTAGACAAACTCTGTGGAGAGAGCCGTGTAATAGGAGTGGAAGAGGAAGGGCGGCTGCGGAGGTTCGGGCTCGAATTTTGCGCCTTGGTCGCAAAGACACCAGCTGTCATTACCAACCGCGATGCGTGCCAAAAATATTTGAACGTACTGGATCCGGCTTTCTCGCGTCGGTTGTGTCAAGCTGTAATTGATCGCAAGCTGGTCCGGGTTCTCGCGCGACAAGCTGGGATTTTACCTGTTGCTCCGGAAGTAGAGCCACACGTACGGAGGGAGGACCCTATCCCGTTACAGGAGCTAGTTGAAATTGCGGAAGAGCTGGCGTCGATGGATGTCGGGCCGGATGCAACGCTGAGCCGCGGCATGACCAATGGTTTCCAGGAGGTGGGCCAGTTGGAAAATATGCGGGGCAGGGTAGAGGGGTACAGGAGTGAGCTCCACGCAGAACTGCAAGATGCACTTGGGGAGATAGACATGCTTCGGATGGAAGTGCATGCACTGCAACGGCATACACAGCGCAATGAAGTCAAAGGCTGGAGAGAGACCCCAGTCATCCCTTCGATTTGGCCTATGTCGCGTCGACGTCCTGATCCGCTTGCTCAGTACGCAAGTGTACTAGCCACAGCTGGAGGGCTTTTGCAGCAGCACAATTGGGCGAATGATTTGCATGTCCAACGGCTGGAGTGCCACTATTGCAACCAGCGCGGCCATGTTGCTAATGGCTGTCCAACTCGAATGCAGCATCTTGCGAATGGCTGGATTTTGGCGCAGGACTCTCGCAAAATCAAGCTCTTCGATGGACGAACAGTACCGAGAGGGAGGGGATCTCCTGCCCGGAAGGTTACGAAATTGTGCAGGGATGCAGATTTTGACACGGAGCATTCAAACGTGAGCATTGCGAAGGATTCGGAGGATCAGGTTGCCACGCTCCTAAGTGAAGTGTGTGCTATGCAAAAGGAAGTGGAGGAGATGATGCGCTGCAAGGACCAGCAGGATTCACTGCTGCTGAATTATTGGCGCAGCGAGTGGGATCGACGTTCAGGAATGACACGCACGAGGGGCTTTGAGGGAGAACAGTGCAAAGGGGGCACTGAGGATGTCACAGTGCTGGAAAGCGAAAATGTGCTGGACACTTGCGGGTCAAGTGAGGGAGCACAGACCTTCGAACTCCGGGTACCTGTGTCTGGGGAACATGGCTCAAGTGGGGAACTGGATGTTGGAATTTCGGGTTGACCGAGGACGGTCAAGATTTTTCAAAAGGGGAGATGATGAGCACCGGATGCGTGCACTGGTGAAAACCCTGTTAATACCCTGTTTTGGATGAGTTTCACGAACTCGAGGCACAATGCGTAGCCATGGCTGAAACACGTTTTTGACATGCACTGGTTTGCTGTGCGAAACACGTTTCGACGCACTGGTTTGCTGTGCGTTGCCATCGTGTCGACCAACATGTTGTAGTATTATTTACCACTGTATTCCCCATTGTTCTCTAGGTATAAAAGGCTGGCCATGTAGTAGCTAGAGAAACAGAATAATACCCCGCTTTTACCTCTCTCACATATTTTCTTGGGCCCAAGGCCGCACGTCTCGCTTTTGGACCCAAGGTCGCACGGTTGAATCGGAACGGATTGGGCCAAAGGCCGCACGGATATTGGAGGATTGTTTGGATTTGGTTTTTGGTTTTGGGAAGACGATTGGTGGTGGAGGAGAGTTGTGGTTATTTTGTTGGTTTTGTTTTGGAGCATCAGACAGGAGGTTTCAAAGGACGAAGTGCTGGATTGCACAAGATCACATACGGTGATCCGAGCCCCGAACACACACAAAGCGACGGAGTGTTGTGGAGATTTGGGTGATTTATTCATTCACTGGTCTGCGCATTCCCGACCTTTCATCCGTTCCATTTTTTTTTGTTGCATTGAATCACTGAACTCTCGAAACATTCAAAGGATTGGCCAGACTGTGGCCGATATCGCTCTCACACTAGTCACCCAGTAGGTAGAGTTCAAGGCTCTTACCTCCCCCTCCCTCCCCTTCTCCCCGTCGGTGCCTTCGCTGTGGCTGCTGCCCACAAGTACTTTCAATTCCAGCGTCACCTCAAAGAGGATGAGGGCGGTGATTCTTTTTTTTGTTCAACAACGGATACCTTCCTATTGATCCTCACGCTCGAAGCCACCCATCGATGGGATAGTATCGCCCGTAAACAGCACTTCCATTCAAAGCGGTGCCTTCCTTTCTGGTCGGCGGCCACGAGTGGGTTTCGATCAACGTTTAATAAAGGCTTTGCGCTCACGTTATGCCAGCACCGCTCTCAAAACCGATGTAAGTTGGGAGGAGATTCACAGTGGATTGTCCGGTGAGGTATGTATTGTTCAAGGCAGATTCAATTTCAGAAGCTTTGGGCGACATTCACGTTGAATTTTACTCAAGATGGAAGTTGTCCGCGTGGAAACCTCGGGCGTACTCCCATCGGCACCCGCCACAACTTGGGGTATTAATACTGTGGCGTCCTTCAGCGCAAGGGTTGAATGAGATTATAATTATCGAGGACTCTAAGTGGCGCCCATGGAGTGAGCTACATTTTTTCCGGCAATATCTCAAGTCAGAACAAATTCCCAGGGCACCCGAAACTCTGCAGGAGGTAATCGGCTGGGCATTCTCATTCAGATTACAGCAGCGTGTCACGTCCTCGACTGTGTCGTTTAGAGAGTTACAAACTGCGAGCGAACGGAATGATGCAGATGATAGGCAGTCATCCGGGATACGCTGGCGCTCCGTATTCATTAATTCAGTTTTGAACCACAATGAGAACTTGGATGATGAAATTGACCGTAATTATTCAGTGTAACCAGTAAGTACGATGAGATGAATGTCCCGGAAAATTCGTATCTGCAGATGAATTCACCCCGTACCGTTTACCATTCCCTTTTCGACAATAAGCACAACCCAAATTCTACTCGAATATAAGGTTTAATTGGTACATCGACTCCCTTGCCATCTTCTCCTTCAAAATGGTGGCCGCGAGCTGGGGAGGCGGGGCGGCCAAGGGCCAATCGGCGCGTCGTGTGGCGAGTACATTCCCGCTGGCGGCGTCGCGTATTACCTGGACATCCCCCGGCGTCATCTCTGTGCGGAGGGAGAGCTTGTTCTTATCGTCCGCCCTGATGTGCTTGTTTAGCATCCTGGTGGGCATCAGCGTCTGCGTAAGGATGCGAGGAAAGGGAAGATGCAGCGGCATCGGTACATACTCCATGAGGCTGGCGACGTCGACAGGAACCACAGTGGTTAGGCCCGTGAGCGACGACTCTTGGTGGAAGGTCGGCGAGTCGCGCATCATGTTTATCATCTGCGGTAATATGACTATGGGGTATATTTTCACGAGCGCGTTGGCCTTGGAGAGCACAACGAGGCCCACGGGGGAGGTCGCGAGCCCGGCGGACGTCGTGCTCTCTCTGGCACTGCGCCAGACTTGCGCCGCTTGTTCTGTGATCCATGCGTCGGGTAGGGGCGTGAACGCGTTGACCTGGACCATCCCCTCAACATTTTGAGCGGGCGTGCCCCCGCGGAAGATGTTAATAAACGCCATGAGGTCCGTGGGCTCGACACCGATGTCGACGCGCGCGGCGAAGACCCGGTCGAGGCGCGGATCGCGTAGGAGGTCGAAGGCGGCGATGAAAGCCCCCTGGAGCTGCATGTTGAGGAACGAGCTGGCATTCAGGGTTTGTGCGACTTTCATCATGTTGACGCCGGAGTCGGCTGCGCTGCATGCGAATTTGTGGGTTGGCCTTGTGACAAGAGATGGCTTGGTCAACATCCATGTTGCATAAACTCCGTAAAAACGCACCAATCCGCCTTCTGGCACTACATGCACGCAAGGGTGGGGTTTCTACGCGTACCGCGCCCGAACAGGAGACTCACCTCTTTTGAACAGTATGACGCGTGTTTGCACTGATGTGCCTGTTGAGCGAAAAGCGGGTGGTGAGGAAGGTATCACGGTACTGACTTTGCCGCATCGCCGGAGCTCATATTTTATATTGCCGCAGACCGCGCAGGCTTGCTTTCCTTTCGCCCGTACCTCACGCAGAGCCTTCGGGGAGGTGGAAAAGGATTTGTGGTATTTCTTGAGATCAGGGTGAACCGTGTGCTCCAGCTCCTTGCCGCCGAATAGAAGTCCCGACATTACTGCTTTGTCCGCCTCCGATACTGGGTTGTGGAAACAGATCGGTAGACGGGAAAGAGAGAATATGCCAAGTAGGAAGATGAAGAGAGGTGGCAACTCGCCAATCAAAGCAAGAGCGCACGTGCCCTCATCACACATGCAAATAAATCGACGCGCCTTATCCAGATGGGCCCTTGGTCGTTGGATGATCGCAAGGTTCTAGCAGAATTTGATGGATTATCAAGAATGTGATTGGTTCGCTCAACGGAGAACCGACCCAGATAATAATATTGAATATACGCCCTCCTTCAACAAAGTTCTATCTCGTACCTCCGACGCTCTCGCTGTGACGTTGCTCAGTGAGGATCCGGACGACCCAATATCATTTTCGCGAGGTACTTAGACTCATTTCAAACCGTGTTTCATGCCTTTGAGTTTCATTTCCCCCAGAGTAGCATCACAAAGCGACGGAAATTGGTCAACTCTCACATACAATTCATTGGGACTCGACACAAATCCAAATCAGAGTTGAGTCAGCACTCGGAATATCGACATAAAGTTCCTGATACGTGTGCCGGTCTCTACCTGTTTGTTGTTTTGCTTCTTAGTAATTTGCACTTCTCACGGACAATTTATAATTCTTACTGTAAGTGGTCGTTCTCGATGTCGCGTTTGATGATTCTTTTTTTAAAAAAAAGTCAGATAATTTGCTCTTCTCACTGACCGTAAAATGACCCTCAGAAGGCAAAACGAACCTAGCTCCGAGAGTAAATAGCCCTGGGTATATGAACCGCGAAGTGATTTATGTATTATCTGAAGGCCCTCAACTACTTGCATACTTGCCGTTGGAGCTTGCGAAGATGTGACCGACAAAATATTTCTTACATTAACTTCAGGCTCTTGCCGAGTGCGCGCCCGCGGCGGAGTGGAGATGGAAACTCCCCCCGACACATCCTCCTCCACCGGATCTGGGGAGTCTGGCTTGAGCCGGAGGAAAGGTCATTAGTTGATGAAAAAGCGGGTTGTCCGGAACGGAGGTGGAAGAAGTGAGAATTCTTCCCCCAGAGTCAATACCAGCCACGAAGAATCAAAGGAAGTAAGATAAGGGTCAGGGAACAAGTTCATCAAATCTTGAATGGGGTCCGAGGATGTTACCGGAGCGTTCAGATCGAACGCAAAGAGGTTGTTGAGTTCTGAGGGCGTAAAAAGACCCAGTCGAACTCAGCTGCTCGTGCCACGTCGGAAGAGGGGGAAGTATCCGAGAGGGCCATACCAAAGCCAAACCTAATGTTGGACCAAACAATGTGCATGGATTGAGTCGGGGATGGAGCAAAATTAAACTCAAGCACGCTTAAACCGTTCGCCAAAGCAGTGCCCGTTGCAGGCCAAGTGGTGGATGGCATTGAAGGGTGGGAGGCAGATCATTTTTGATCATCTCAGCGCCATATAATTTGTCGACAATGAGAATAACTTAGTTGCTGTTGGAACGGTAACATCTGGTCTGCGTTGCCAGCTTAGGCGTCGTCGATTCCCTATGACATGGTCAGTCAAATAAATTTCTCAGATGGTACATTTTCGCCGGTGCAGACTTCACACGCCGCTGGAGCAAGCAGAAAGGATAACGGAAGAAGAAGAATGAGGCGACTTACCGCCCTTTCCCTTCAAGGTCTGGAGTTGTTCCTTTAACTCCTTCAAACGCGCGCTCGATTTGCGGTGCTTCTCCGGCAAATTGACGATGTAGAGGTGGTAACATTAATGTGTTGTGGCCACTTATCACTGCATGGCATAATACGTTGTGCCCTATGGCTCACTGGTCAGTGAGGTATAGGTACAACATGTTGTGCCAGTGAACAGGCCCCTCCTGCCAAATGCGGCCCCCCGGGGAAAAAAAAATCAATTTTGCACTCAGAAATCCCCCCAATTGGGCTGTTTGGCACCACCTACATTTTGCAATTTCCTCCGTTCTTGATCGGGCTGATGGTTCTTCAAAAGTGTTCCTGATTGGGCTTCCAGGATCTATTTTCTATAAATACCCACTTGACACTTCCCATCAATATCTGTTTCCCGCTCCCCGCATCAATATCTGTTCCCCCATCAAATGCGCCCGTCGCCCCGCCCCTCGCATCAATATATGTTCCCCCATCAAAAGCGCCGTCCCGCTCGCCACCCCCCACATCAAAATTTGCTCCCATCAAAAAAAGCGCCCATCCTCATCAGACGCCGCCATTCCTCCCGCTGCATTCCGCCTAAACCATTACTTCGCCCATCAAAGCCGCCTCCAGGCATCAACTCCGGCATGTCCGGCATTAACTCCGGCAAGTGCGGCCCCCCTACAATGCAGTTGGGTCCCAAAAGATGGTTTGGATTTTAAAGAAGCCCACCCATCCTGCGCAGCTACCATCTCTGTTTCCCTACCTCCCGCCTCCCTTCCGTCCATTTGTGTTAGGTCTGCATCAGCCGTGCCGAGGATGCCGCCGGGCCATCATTTTCTCTAAATATCTACTTGCTCCTCTTGAAAGAGAAGGAAATAAAATGGTACCTACAGCACCTTTCCCCTTTCTCCAATGCGGGGTTCCCCGTACTCTTCATTTCTTTCTCTCTATTTTCCACTACGCCGAAGAGGAAGGCGACCGCATCACGTGCCTCTAACGTACCCACACCAATCGCCAAGTCACTCTCTTAGTACATATCTTTCAATGCATCCACTTTTTTTCTACCGCCCCGGGCGGCGTTGCCGGTAGCCAGTACTGGTGTTTATGGGTGCGTACCTCTCCCTCATCTACGCACCCGCCTCGCTCACATCCCCCTCTAACCCCTCCTAGCCACTTTCTTCTTTTTCTCTGCGACGCCGCTTCGTGTTTCGCGCGCGCTGCCCGCCCTTTTCTAGCGTCAATGCTATGCCTTCTTCTCGTACTGTCAGATACGCACTTTGATCTTGTTTGATGCCCCGTCGTCGTCTCGTCTCCTATCTTCTTCCGCGATTTCTTCCTCTGCGGGCCCCTACGCTTGTTTAGTACACCGATGGCTTCAGGCCAGTTCTGGACATACCTCATCTCCTCCTCCTCCTCCTCCTCATCATCATCATCATCGTCATCATCACCGTCGCCTTCACGGCCCGCACGCCCGCGGCCGCGCTTCTTCCCCTTCGCTTTCCCCTTCTCCCTATAATGCCTGTAAGTAGCCGTTTCCAGTGATGATATCTTCACTGACCGCGCTTTCACCACATCCTTCAGCTCCTTCAGCATGTACTCCACCTCCCGTACGGCTCCCGTCCAGTCGACATGCCTCGCTGGCTCCGACCCATCTCCGACCTCGTCCCCCCACCACAACAACGACGCCATCACCTGCAGCCATCCATTCTTCCCATGCAGTTTCGCCAAGGCCTTCCATTCGTCCGACTCAGGATCACCCGATGGGCAACTCATCAGCCCCGCAAAACCAAGACGGTCGGATGGCTGCAAAAGCTTCCACCACTTCCACCACTGATTCACATACGTCCCCTCCTCCTCCGCGCTCCCGATGGTGCCGATCGCCATGGATGCGTTCCAATTGCGGGCGCGCGCGATCCAATCTTTCACCACCTTCGGCCTCTCTTTCGTGCTTATCTTCCCCCCATTATCGTCATACCCGCACACGCCCTCGAAGTCCAGGAACGCGACGACGCACGCCGCCCAGTCCTCCCCCCACATCTTCCCGCGTGCAAACGCCGCATGGGCTTTCCCGAGCTCGGATGACCATTGGTCGCGGTCGTCCCGCCGCCACAGCCGCTCGATGGCTTGGTCCACCGCCGCCGCACCGTCTTTCTCGCCGCCACTTCCCATACCGGACGCGGTGTTCACGCTCCCTGCGTTCGCGCTGGCAGATCCCGTACCCGACGCGGTGTTCCCGCTGCCTGCATGCGCGCTGGCCACTCCCGTACCCGTCGCGTTCCTGCTTCCCGCATGCGCGCTGGGTGATCCCGTACCGGACGCGGGGTTCCCGCTGCTCGCATGCGTGCTGGCCGCTCCCGTACCGGACGTCGTGTTCACGGGGCTCGCGTTCCCACCGCCACCGTCCATGTCGACATCGACGTCGCCCCAGCCCTCTGCACCATCGGGACCGACGCTCGTGCCCCGCGACTTGGATCCGGATGCCACGGGTGGTGGCGCGCCCGCCGCTCCCGCCGACGATTTGACAGCCCTGGCTCGACATTCCGCTTCAGCTACAAATATATTTGTCTTTAATTTTCGGTCGTCTCCTGTAACACTGCTTACGTACAAAAACACTCTTTCGCGAAAGTGACCATGACTTTCTCGACTTCTTGAAAGCCCACTGGGTCAAACTTGGGCCATTTCTCCGGCGCCAAACCCTTCGTTAAGCCGGCATGTACGCTGATTACTGTCAGTCACACAGTCGTGGGTGTACAATTGCCGTAAACTTACCTTTGCATCCCCACTATCCCCCCTCGTTTCCCAATCGGACCACACAGCAAGACTGACGCGCACATCCCAAACCGCTCCGCCACCGCATCTACAAACGGTTGAAGATAGTACGCTGCATTGTCCAACGTCCTGCGAAGTCTCTTTAGCGTTAATCTCGCACGAGCCGAACACCTTACGTTGACATCTCCTCCGCCGTTCTTGTCGGACTGTCTGCGAGCGACGCCTTCCAGCCCTTCAGCTTCAGCTGGTGCTCTCGTTCCAATGCATCCTTGATCTCCTTCTGGCGCGCTGGCGTCTCCTCGTCCCACATCTCTTGCGTTACGGCGTTTCGCAGCGTGAGTTCCTTCGGCTCCTCGCCACCGGTTCTCTTCGCGGTCCGCTTCTCCTTCGCTAGGCGGGCCTCGTACACCGGTTTGATGAGTGTGTCGTAGTATTTCCTCGAGTAAAAATGGAGGAGCTGCGGGCGCTGCGGCTTCGGAGGGGCGCCATCCAATACGCCCGTGAACAGCTCTTTGAATGCTGCCTTGTCGCTCTTCAGCAGCGACCCATACTGGCTGCGATACCATCTGCCAATTTTCTGCACCAGTCAGTTCCAGACTTCCACCACATCTACAAGACCTTACCTCTCGTAAAGTTTTGAAGTATCTGCTGCGAAAGTCCGCCTCCTCGTCACTGACCGTCTCGTGCACTACGACGTCTGCGGCCGAGTCCGGCGGATCCGTGACGTCCGCCGCGAGGTCTTCGTTGTCGGCGAGGCGGTAGCCGTATTTGATCAAGTAAAGACGCGCCATCCTCGTGTAAAACGCGCCCGTATTGCCGCCATCGTCGGTTTTTTCGTCGGTTTTTTTCAGCCGCCTTCAGCCACATGGCCTTGCGACTCGAGAAAAACACAAGTTTCGTGCCATGAACCCAGGAATTCGGCCCCGGCTTCAGCTTCGCGTCCCCTTTCTTGTGGCGCCGCCTCTTCGGGCGCCCAAGCTGCACTACAGCAGGCAACACGCTCCCCTCGCGACCGGATCCCTCATTGTCTGGACTCGTCGGCGGGTGCTCTTCTGCCCCAGCCCCTGGCGGTACGGAGAAACGTGGCGGTGGTGATCCCGCTGGGGTAAAACCGCGTGGGGGTGTTCCTCCTCGCGCCGGAGACTGGGCGCGGGGTGGAGACGCAGGAGGGTACCGACGGACGTGCCGGCGGAGAGCCCTCCGGTGTGAAGGAGGAGGCTGCAGGTGTGGCTGGACGCGTTGGCAGGGCGGGCACTTGTACACTGTCCGCCATTGTGGTTACTGCAAAGATTTGAAACTTGCACTTTCATTCACGTGGGTGCCTCTACTCCCTCAACAAACATTCAATCAGATATTGATCCCCCTCGTCTCTCCGCTCCAGTTATCCCGCAGCAAATCCATAGCATTCATTCAAATAATAAAATCTTGTTGTTAATCAGAAATCCAGTAAACCCCTTCCGAATATGCCTTCGCCTCCTCAAAATCGTGCGTGGAAATAACTTGGGCTTGGCCCTCTGCGCTCTCTGCTTCCCGAAATGCCTGCTTCGCAAGAGACCTAGGAAAAGAGCGATTCACGCGCCGCGTTGTCCGCAGACAAATTCCCACTTACCGCTCTGTGAAGACGATGCCGCCCCTCCAGATCGCGTAATACCGCGCGCTGTGCGGTACGGCGTTCCATCGCGCCTTCTTCACGCTTGAAGACGTCGACACTGAGCTGGCTGTGCTCGACACGGAGCTCACCGTCGACGGCGTGTATCCCGACAAGTCGGGCATGCAGTATTTCTGTCTGGCGTCCCCAAGATTTATCAGCAAAGTAAATCTCCCTGCCAAGCATTCGCACTTACAAGTCTGCCTGCAGCTCCTCATTCACCATGCGACCTCGGCCCAAACCAGCACCTTTCGTTGGCGGAACGGCCGTTGGCGGAACGGCGGGTAGAGCCTCCACCAGTTCTGTTAAGCCAACGAAGGCTCCATCGTTCTCGCGTAACAACGTCGGATCGGCAACATGAGGGTGCCCACCCAGCGCGCAGTGCTCTTGCCACTCCCGCACGCAGCCCTCTTCGGAAAGATGGCCGCGTTGTGACCCCCCCGGGAATCCAGTTACCATCGCTTCCACCGCCGTCCTAACCAAGTATCAGCATATACCCAGCAACATTCCACGAGACAGACTTGCCAGTTGTGCCAGACGCCCACGATCCGCCCCTGCACTACCAAGTACACGGGATATTTGCCCGTTTTTGCGGCTTCACTAGGGCGGTCGCGGACAGGCGGCAGGCACCAGTACCGAGGGTCATGGTGGGGATTCGAGTGATCGGGGATCATCTCGGCGGCGGTCATGTTGGTCTTCTTAAAGGTCGAGGTGCTAGACATGGGCGGGCAAAATGACGAAGGCTCGTGAGGAAATGAGGGAGACAAGGTTTATCACGATCACAAAAGGCAAGTCTCGCTAATTCCTCACGTGCCTCACCTCCATCTTTTCTCTACGCTCCAAAGATGCACTTCCCCATCCCCCGCCGCAACGCCTGGGGAGAAATCGTCCCCGCCGAAAGGTACGGCGAAACCCACCTGCCGCACCTTTACAACTCGACTCCGACTGCCTCTCCTCTCGTTGCGGACTCCACTAATGAGTCTTTCGCCCTCAAATTTGCTTTCTCGGCGAGATATCCTCGCGCCCATCCTGCGCGCCTCTCCGAGTCGCCGCAGTTCATACGCAACTCGGAGTTCCTGTCTGCTAAGCTTGGTCAGTACTCGCACGCCCTCATCTTTCACCCACTGACTGAATTTTCCTTCCTTACAGCCTGTGCCCAAGCCATCCTCATCTATCGCATGCGGATCCTTGAGGAGTCCCAGGCAGTTGGCTCCGACATGGTCTTCAACGACGCTGGTTAGTTTCGTCTTTTCTTTCTCTTGCTTCGACTTAATCTTCTTGTAGTGGCAGCGCTCGCGACTGACGCCTACCTCAGCGCCTCGCTCGATGTCCCCGCCCGACTGTTGCACACTTGGGGTACCGACAATACCCTTTCCTGGGGCGGCCCCTGGTCTGGGCTTTCGGGCGACGATTCTCCCAAAGTGTCTACCAGCAGCCTCCCCCAGCCTTCCGACTCCAGCTTCGACGTTACTGCGTCGACCGGATGGGATAACCTCGACATCTCAGCCTCGGGAACAGGCGGAGCGTGGGTTCACGACGGATCATGGGGATCAGGCCAGCCTTGGGGCGCCGCCCAAGTAGCCCCACACCCGTGGACCTGGCCCGCCTGGGGCGGGGCAGGCTGGCCGCACTTCGCACGCAACCAAGGACGAACCCGCCGCCGAGCGCGCTTCGGTCTCAGACCGCGATTCCCTCTGCGCCGCCCTCCACACATGACGCTCGCGCGGCACAATCACCTCATCTCCTTTGCCGTTCGCCTCCTTAAAATCGCTCACGCTCCATAACTTTTGTTTGTAACGCTTGCAATAAATTCATTGGACTGTCGCGTCACTCATTAGATGTTTGTATTACATGGATTGCACTGAGAGCTTCGCCCGACTGCATTTTGGTCCTGGCGACAACATTAAGCCATGAGTTGCGATATGCGGCCAGAGACACATACCTTTTGTTGGCAGCGTTGCCGTCATGGGCGGTGGCAGCCTTGCGTTTGAGCTGCCGCTTGACCTCCTCCTCCCCTTCTCTCTTCGTTTTGCTCTCGGCCAGTCGTGCCAGAAGTTTAGCATCGTTGTCGCGGAGAGCCTGGTCTGCGGAGGTGCGTTTGGGGGCCGCCGGTGCGCGGTACGCGGCAGGGCGGGTCACGACAATGGGGGGCGCATTGCCGCCGTCGAGACCGTGACCATATGGTCCTTGGAGATCCGCGGCCTGCTGGTAGGCGCGACGCGAAGGGGGAGCGTTGCGTCGGCGTTGCTGCCGAGCCAGGTGAGGGTACATGTACTGGATATGACTGTTGGCTTCCATTATAAATTGCGCGGGTGACAAGACAAATGGTGCACTCCCCGTGCATCTTGGTGCACTCGCCACCGAAATGTGGTGCACTCGCCGCGGAATGTGGTGCACTACTCGCGGAATGTGGTGCACTCGCCGCGGAATGTGGTGCACTTATCACGGAATGTGGTGCACTCGCCGCCGATTGTCCTTGAAAACAGCCTGTACTGCGCACTTGGAAGGAGAAATAAATACAGAGAAAATTCAGTCTATAAGTGCAGCTGTGTAGGAAACACATACATCAATTCCAGAGGAGCACATCGTTGAGGCGTCTGAAATCTCAACATACTACAGTTTGACGAAATCGCGTTGACCACTGATATAGATTAGTAGCCTATCCCCTTGGAATCTCACAACCCCGTAGCAGCTCAGAAAAATGTCGTCTCTTACTGTTGTGTTTGAGGGAGCAATATGATGTGTACCTGGAAATTCTCCCTCCTCCTGTTTTTCTTTTCTGGAGTATTTCTAGAGGAGTGGAAGTCAGTTTATTCGACGGACGCTGCCACTAGATGGCCGTATGCGGAAGTGCTTACGCAAGATCATCACCTCTACCAGTTTCCCCCACATGCCTTTTCCTTTCGACCCCACCCCTGATGCCTCCAAAATGACCAAGGATGAGATTAAAGCCTATAACGCGCGCGTAGCGTCGTGGGTCTATAACGACAAGTAAGCGGAAGACAAAATGCTGCCCTTGACACTGACACTGACTCCAAGGAATCGCGACACACGTAACGAGAAGAAACGCTTGCGGATGGCAAGGTACCAACCATTTAACTGCCCCGACGTCGCTGCGGCTTACATCCCCCGTCCCTCTTGATTGTGCGCGGCGGAGGCGGAGCGGCCGCTAGAAGAACGCGAGGCACGCCGTGAAGCGCGACTTGCCTCCGCACGCAAGTACCGCCAGAAGTGAGCTCAATCTCCTCTCGTTGTCACTTGTCGGCGTCGTGCTAATTGGGTCACTAGCAATCGGGAGGTTCTCGTTCGTCGCGAGAGGAAAAGGCGCATCAAGGAACGCCGGCAGCCGGAGTACCCCGAAAAGTACGCGCTTCTGCAAGCGCTCAACGCTGATTTACTAATACGTTGACGTCGAGGCTACGACAGCGGAGGGAGAAACGTCGAAAGCCGACGCGGCAGGTAGCCAGTGAATCCGAGAAGTACGCTCCTCCCGTGTAGAACGCGTGCCGTTGATTCAATGCTCATCTCTCAAGCAGGCTGCCAAACCTCAACGTGTCGCCGCCCCCGGTAGACCTGTACCTGGAGTCTTTAGTGGAATGTTACGCGTCGTCGGATGACGAATGATTAAATATACCTTATCTTTCCTTGTTTGGAACACAGACTCGCGTTACACCACGATGCTAACCGCAGACAAAATTCAAGAACGCCTGCGCAGCTTGCAGAGACTGCGTACAGTCCGGCGCGCACAGCTCGTCCATTGTCGGGGTATTCGAGAGTATGAGCAGGCAAGGGACGTTTTGAGGAGGATTGATGTGCAAATTCGTCAAGTGGCGCAGCTTCATATTAGCGCTGAGACTATAGAGAACATCTGGTGCGTCCCACGCTGTGTTCGTGTTCAAGATCACTTCAAGATCACTGACAACATCTGCAGGGCGGAGGTCAATCCAAATCCATTTGTGGCTCGCGCCATGGGTGCGGGACCATGTCAGTCCCTTGAGGAATTGATGCGGGGCGACGACGAGCAAGCACGTCTTTGGGCGAGACTCTGTGCTCAGTGTGTAATTTAATTCTGCAAATCCGTTCACTCGTTCATTCTATTCAGTGAGATTGCAGAGCAAAGCCCGATATCGGACTATCTCACCTCGACGCAGGCACTATTAGCCGAGAGGGAAGACCCGCGATCGGGGCGACGCGAGGGCGGGGAGGAAGTTGATTAGTCAGTAGTTGGCATGACGTTACTGCCGAGCAGCCGAACGCGCCACGTCTGGCGCGTTCGGCTCCTTCGACCCTCCCTCCAGGCTTTGCAATGCATGTCCTCATTTCACTGCACTTAGCATGCCTCTCAACTACGGTCTGCTGTTAAACTTCAGTCTAAACTGGGCTGGGGTCTTGAACGCGCCAAGCGCATCCGGTCGGCAAACTTCTACTCTCGCGATGCGCGATAACGATGGAATTGCGAAGTAACCGAGGAGTTTGATTTCAAATCTCAAGCTCTGTTTCAACGTCGAGGAGTCGCAGCGCCCCTTCCTAGTCTATGTTTCTTATGCACTGTGAGGCCTGAGGTGTTCACGGTGAGTCTTGAAAGGGAGGCAGTTTTTTTTAGATTAAACGGTTTCCAGATCGAACAGCGTCCGCCCACCTTGTCCATGTGGGGCCCCTGTCACGTTGCGATGCACGTCGCGCGGGCCCATGTGCACAACCTGTATCACGCACTTTGACCGTCGGCTGCCGCTGCACCCCCTTCTCCAGGTAGGATTGACTTCGTACTTGTTTCCACAGCATGGTCTGAACTTGTTCAAGCAGCGCGGCGCCACTCTGCCAAAGCTCTTGGGCGCGACTTGGGTCTGCGGGTCGCGGCGGCCTCGTGCTTATCGCCAGTGCCTTAGCGGATGTCCGTGATCACGGGCGCACTTGTGCGGTTAGCACTGATGCACAATTCGCCGAGATGGATGGTTGCCAGTGGATACGAATACCTCATACAAGCCTGACCGCGCATTGTTTAGCCTGACCGCGTATTGTTTGCGCGTCGATCCCTCTTTCCTGAACCATGAGCAGACGCGTCAACACGAAAAATTTGGCGGGTTCTTCTCTTACCAACCCTTGGGAACTGGACGATGGGGGTGGGCTGAGGCTTTCCCGTAAGTGATTGCTTTTTGGCAAAAAAACACACCTGGATTCACTTGCAGATGCAGATGCAAACCCCGAACTTAGTATCAACACGGCGCCGTCCTCGCTTACCGGACTGGCGCGCCCGACGCGTTCTATCCGCGCCGCACGTGTCGATGTGTTGGAAACGGCGCGACTCGACTGGGAGGCGTTGAGCAGTCGCGCACCAGCGACGGCGAGCCGGGTTTCCCTGATGCTCAACGCTCCCGGCGAAGTCAGCAGGCAGGCCGTCCGCGCTCGACGCATGGAGCGCGAGCGCATACAGGCTGCAGCTGCACCGTCGGCTCCTCGTGTCACGCGCGGTGTTCGTATTCGTCCCCGCGCCACTGGGCCAACCATCCGAGAAACTGGACAACGAGCGGAACGAGAGGAGGCGCTGACCGAAGCGGACTTGTATCTCGGCGACGCACGCCCTCCTCCCGGGGAGCCGAAACCCTACCACCGCTGCACTATTTGCACGGGGGTCAAGTCCCACCCCGTGTCGTACGCACATTCTTTCACCATTGTTTGACGCGTTGCTGACTATTATTTTTTTGGGTAGGTTCATGTGCGGGCATAGCAACTGCTATGTCTGCATCCGACTTTGGCTGGAGCTGAAGTGGACCTGCCCGGAGTGCGTGGCGATCATCAAGTCTGCTCCCTTCCGGCATTACGGAGAAGAGGCGAGCATAGCGAATGATTATCCCGAGTGGGATGATCAGAGTAAGGTCGCGTACAATTGGGACGGGCTGGTCTTTCCGCGTCCTCGTAGGGTCATTGCTCCGGATTCGCCGTAGACTACATATGTAAAGCTGGATTTGGAAAATAAATTGTGGCGCCGTTGAATCGTGGGACTTCTGAATCGAGTTGTTGACATCTAACGTGCGAGTCCAGATTCTGAATCGCGTTGTTGATATCTAACGTGCGAGACCGAAGCAGGTGGCGGTGCGAGTCTATTTTCTCAAAATGTCAAACACGGCAGGTCGACGAGGGGGGCGTCGCGCAAAGGAGCCGCCCAAGATGCACGTCCATCACCCACATACATCCGAGAGATTGGATATCTCCGCAGACGGCCGGCGCGGCATCGTGAGTGTGGCCGCTGTGAACACCGACCCCGGCCTCCCTGTTTACGAAGAAGACGCCGCCACCAATGCTGCATTGGAGTCTTTGGATTTCGGCTACGACATGGGCGATGACTCTCTACGTCCCGAGTTTCAGGAGCCTCCCCCAGACGACGTGGCGTTCACTCCGAAGAACAAACACTACGAAAACTCGGTACGGGCTAATGGGTTAGCCCAAGGTTAGTATTTTTGCTGACAGGTCGACAGGACTTCCCCTTCAAGACGTACGTGAAGCATCGTGATGGTTATCTGGACGAAACACTGAGACTGGAAGGGCGCGGCGAGTCCGTCGTGTATTCCCGCTGCGCTGGATGTGGTACACCGGAGCCTGTGTTCCGATGCGCCAACCAGACCTGCTTTGGGTCGGTTATGTTCTGCTCTCCGTGTATTGTGGAGAGACACAAAGTGTTGCCGACACATTGGATCGAGGTACGTCCTTTTTGCTTACTGTCTTGTTACGACTAGAAGTCGACCTTTTGTCTTGCCGTCAGGAATGGAAGGACAATTTCTTCCATCAGCGCCACCTCAGCGATCTGGGGCTCGTGATGCAGCTGGGGCACCCTCCTGGCATCCACTGTCCCACGTCGACGAAGGGGCACGAATTATTCGTGCTGATCGACACGACTGGTATCCACAAAATCCAAGTGCGGTTCTGCAGCTGCGATAGCCGGATTTCGTCGTGGCAGCAGCTGATGCGAGCTCGATGGTGGCCTGCCACGGTTCTGGACCCGCAAACGGCCGCTACATTCGCGGTCATCAAACTTTTCCAGCTGCTTAATTGTCTCGGGAAAGTCTCAGCGCACGACTTTATGTGCTCTCTAGAGTTGTTGACCAACAATGACGGCCTTAACCCTGTGCCGGTGAGTCGTGGAGTCTAGAGCAGAGAGACCACGATTGCTAACCTATTTCTGCACAGAACCGGCGTCGCGCTTTTCGCAACATCGTGCGGCAGTACCGCAGCTCACTCATGATGAAGCGCGCCGGAAGAGGGCACGATCCAAGTGGCGTCCTCGGGACGAAGCAGGGCGAGCTGGCGCTGGAGTGCAGAGCGTGCCCATTGGACGGGAAGAACGTCCCGGATGGCTGGAATACAATAAATTGGGACGAGATGCCCGAGGACCTACGGTAAGCGAAGCAGTTAATGGAGATGCGAACACTGACAAGATGTAGCTACAAGTACTTCATGTATCTCTCGCAAGACTGCAATTTCCGCCTTATCAATCGTGATGTATCTACGGCTGCGAAGGACCCCATCGTCGGCGATGGGTTCGGATATTTCGTGAACCATGCGAAATATACCGAGTTCCTCCGGGACCACGTCACCGAGGAGGAGATCTCGACATGTTCCGGGTTTCAAGCGATGTTTCTGGCAAATAGGAAGCGCGCTAAGGGGCTTCGGACGACAGGCGTGGGTGGTGTTACTTGCGCGCGTCACAATATGTGGCGACCGAATGGGATAGGAGATTTGCAGCTTGGTGAACGGTGCGTCCTCATAGACGTAAGTTGCCACTGATGTTATTGACGGCGGATTAGCCAGTGCAATATGGACTTTATCCTGGCCTCGGCCGTGCTCAATTTGATTATATTTTATTTAATTCTCTCCTACGACATCGTTTGCCAATACAGCAAGGGCTTCTGGCCGCGGATGGCGGAACTTCCGAAGGATCTGGTCTTCGTTCTCGACAAGCTGCGGGTCTGGTTCAAGATACCCAACTTCCATCTTCCGGGGCACAAATTTCCATGTCACTCCCCCTACTCATTCCATTACATGTGGGGCGCCGGGCGAACGCACGGCGAGACTGTGGAACAGAATTGGGAATTTACAAATGGGGCAGCGGCGTCGACAAAGATGATGGGCTTAGGTGCTCGAGCGGCTACCCTGGAAGACCTCTTCGGTTTCCACAACTGGCGCCGAACAGTATCTTGGCGGGGGATTTTCACGAAGAGGATGGCGGAGAATGTGACAGAAGGGCAGGTACATCGCGACGCGTTTGACGCGTTTGATGCGGCGTTGCGGGAGACATCACCAGAGCTGGTGGCGGGCTGGGAGGACTGGGTGAAGGACTGGGAGTCCAGGCAACACGTTGACGGCATAGAGTCTCCTTTCGAGGTCAAAGAGAAAAGTACGTGACGTGGGTGCGACATCGGCTATTGCTGACAAGATGTAGTGATGTCGATGAAGGATATCCGCATCAAATTGGCGAAGGAGGAGTTGCTGCGGAGTGGGGAAGGCACGGAGGTCGAGCGGGAAGACACGCCGAGCACCTTTGTCATCATGGGATTGGAGATAGAGGAATCGCAGTACGTCTTTTTTCATTTCAATTTAAATAAATACCTAATGAGTACACGCATAGGCGTTACCTAACAATTGACGTGAAAGCGCTCGCAAACCCGACGGAAAAGCAGTCGCTGGAGTTCCTGAAACGTCGGACCGCCCTGTTGAAGCGCATCCGCACGTTCCGGAAGATGCAAAGAACGTACATGCCGAACCTGCGGCGGTTCTTGTTGCAGTCACAGCTTGTGCTCTGGGACTCGGAGACGGAGCGCGAGGCAGAGTCAATTAGGCTTTTCATGCCGTCTGACATCGGCGACAAGGCGAAGCGGGAGAAGGCGTGCGCGGTGGGGCTGGTGGAGGTGGAGGCAGAGCTGCGGTTGGGTGAGGCTCGCGATGCACTGGAAAGCCTGCGCCAGGGCCTGCGGACCCGTACAATGACAAATCGTTTCCGCTTGCGGAATTGTACGGGTCAGCGGGCGCTGACGCGGGGCCAGGGCGTGCTTCGCCAGGTGAATGTAAAGATTCACAAGGCGAAGCTGCGCTACCGCTATGCGCGGAACGCTCTGGTTCGGTTGCGCGGCCATGGAGTATGGGAGAAGGAGCTGCAGGTTTTGAAGGATGAGGATGTGCGGGCATTGAACGAGCGTGCGCTCACCGAGGAGGAACGCTCGCAAAGGGATAGCGTGCCTGATTTTGCGGACCTGGAGGAGGGGGGGGGTGGTGATGACCGGCGTGGTGGCTCTGGGCGAGTCGAAGCGCACGCTGTCATGGATATGGTATCAGGCTCGGTCGGGGGAGCCGACAGAGCAGGAATTGGTCGAGGGTGAGTTTTTCTTTAAGTTCGTGGGCAAATCTGACTCGTGGGACATTGGCAGCGTTGCGTGTTGAATGGTGCAAAGCATATGCACGTATGCGACGCTGGCACGAAGACACCGTGTTAGTCGAGGAAGAAATGAGACGCACGATCGAATACGGATATTGGGCCGCCTCGGCGTGGCTTTATCGTGGTGTACAGAGGGCGGGGGTCGTGGACGAGGAGCTCGAGGAGGGCCTGCGTGCGTATTCACTGGAACAAGCGGATCGTGAGATAAGAACGAGCGAGATGCTGACGAAGAAGTGGGAGAAGCTGAGGGAAAAGGGTCAGGCGTTCCTCGCTCGGAAGACGTCCCCGAGCGAGAGGGTGGTGCTTCCGCATGATGAGGGTGACGTGTCGGACGACGATGATGAGGAGGGGCTCCCAGAGGACGAGGAGGACGAGGATTTATTAGAGTGATTTCCCTTTTGGGAGCTGAGAGGCCCCAGATAAACATGTACAAACAATAGTAAGATCGAATAGGCAATGAGTGTGGGAGTACGGCGTGGAGGTACGACGCTCGGGAGTGGTGGATTTTGGAGGACGGAAGGTTGAGGTAGGGAGGGCGGGCACGAAGGCGGGAAGGCGGGCGCGAAGGCGGATCCAGATGCAGATGCGGAGCGCCGGGAGTTTTGATGCGAAGGAGGGTGATGGGGGCAGGGATACCGGAGATGGCGGGCAGGCACGGGAACTGTCGAAGGCTGATGGCAAGTTGATACAAAGCCCAAAAAGGAGGCATTTTGATGGGATACTGTTTTCCTGGTGAGGGGCATCCAAATCAGGCTCGCGCCATCAATATCACCGAGCTCGGAGTATGCCGAGGAGCATTAAGGCGGTATTTTGCTAATAGGTAGTCCGAATGCGGTAGGGTGGGGCATTCACTGGCACAACTAGTTGTACCTATAGCTGACTGGCCAGTGGGCCACTGGGCATAATGAAACACGGCTGTCAGTGTCAGGTGGGCACATCATGTTGTGGTTACGTTCCTTGGTGATTGACGAACTCTTATTGGGACTCTTGGTGCGTCTATGAGAACTTTTCGTAGCTTTCCCTTTTGTTGGCAACTTTTTCAAAAGAGGCGTAAAACTGGACGTCGTGGGGGTCCCTATTTTGAGGGGTGGTCGCTAGATCAAGGCTCCATATACTGTTGTGCCGGTGCGAACCTGGAGGTGCGTCAATATGGCGCGACATTGTCTTGAGTGGGTGTCGTACCTTTATTTCTCCGGGCTAACTATAGGAATAGCGTAGCGGGAAGCGGTTGGGACGTTGGTCATTGCGGTACCGTTGGGACAGGGCAGATAATCGTGGGCTGTATACCTTTTGGCCGGTGTGTCCCAAATCAGGAAGATCAGACCTACCTCCACCAAAACGCTGTATGAGGCCCATCGCTTACATCGTGCGGCCTCCGCTGTACCGCGTCATGATTCTCACTATCCCATTCGAGACGTTGAAGAGGGTTTATATCCGCCGTTTGTTGAATCACGTCACTGATATGCAACAAATTTCAATCCTAGAGCGAACGCGGCCAGGAATGACGCATGCCGAGATAATGTTGACAACGCCGGTACAACCTTCGAATATAGCTCGACGCCGAAGTCGCCGAAAGTTATTTTCTGCGCTGCGAGACTAAAGAGCTTGTACAGATGGCCCGGGGAATCACGGTCTAAGCTTGATGGGAGGCAAAGCCTCTGCGAGGACAGAAAATGAGCGGATTTGAACGTGGCTGTCGAGGGGAATTTGGACTGACACCGGAAAGTTGTGACGTGTGACCGTTACATGCAACTTCCACCCTACAGGTTGGTAACATTTCAAATCACCCTCATCGATGGTTTAGCTCAGTGGCTTAATACGTATTCTATTGATTTTCTTTTGTGAGGTAGCCAGTTCGATTACGGCGGCGTCGTTTTTTTTTTTGGCACCACGCAGTGGGCCTCGCGGCGAGCGTAAGCACCACGCAGTGGGCCCCGCGGCGAGCGGCAGCCCCGCGCAGCGGTCGGGGTCTGGGGTGGAAAACCCCAGCCGTCCGGGCCGGCGCCCGAAACACCCAACAAAAAGAAAATATAACAGAAGACTAAAAAAAGACATGCAACTACACGAAAAAAAAGGCCCCGTGCCAGCGGAAAAGGCCAGCGCCAGCAAAAGGGCCCCGCGCCAGCGGAAAGGGCAGCGCTAGCGAAAACGCGGGGGTCTGGGGGATGCTTCCCCCAAGGCACACCGGAAGTGTGACGTCACGCGTCACGACTTTCCGGTGTCGGTTGCGTCTCCCTGTCGAGGTGGAAGTGACAAAGCGAATCAATCGCCAGATACTGAAGGGCTGATGCATCACAGTAAATGAATTATGGACAACGGACTTGCCAAAGAAATTCAATTCCAAGTCTAGCGAGGGTACATCATGTCAACAAGTTCAGGGGGCAGACAATCAGCGCATGGATCGAAACGAGAAAAAAAGGATGCCGAGACCGTGACGAGAGGAAATTTGAACGTTTTAAGTTGCTCGCGCTCGGGTTTAAAGATTGAGAGACACAGTTTAGCTGGTGGAAGGTCGGAGAATGCACTTCAAAGGAAGATGCTTGGGCAAGCAGAACTTCAAGAAGAGGCGAGAGATCGCAAGCCGGCAATGGCTCGTAAACAGGGAACGAGGACACGGCTCTTGCTTGAAGGGCTCGAACGTCCTCGAAACATGCCTGCGAGAGGAACGTTCTGAGAAATAAAGTGCATTAAAAGAGTCTTCGATAATGGAGTGCAAGGTACGAGTAATAAAAAAGAAACACGAATAAAACCTGAGATGCTTTCCAAGGTCGGCGACATCGGACTGCGGCGCCTCGCGGGGATGTTGGCCCGAATGAGAATGACGAGCAGTGGCAGAAACACGCGGAAGGAAATGAACGCGCAGAACGAAAGTAACAGAAAGAAATCCCAAATGAGACTGGCCCTTCCTCCGAAACACGGCGCGTGTGAGGAGTACGGGACCTCAATAAAAGTGGGAGCGTCAGCGATACAAGGTGAAGAGTGGTGAGGAGCAGAACGGCACGAGAAAAGGGTAGAGTGCAGGGAAGAGAGGGGTGTGGTCAGGAGAGGGGAGCAGATTGAATGAATGATAAAGGTGGGAGCGAGGGGAAAGTAAGAAGTAGCGAGAAGACGTACCGAAATGAGCGCGAGCACTGGGAGACGATGCTGACAACGGCAGAGGCACTAGGGTTGGATTGGAGAGGTTCGGGCGCCAACCACGCGCACACTGCCAACGGTCCGGATCTAGCAAAATGAAGCGGGTATTGCAGAGTCGGTGCGTAGAGCAAAGATTGGCATCGTCTTAAAACTGTATGTCAGTGGCAGTCCGACTCAGCATCGGACGTCTGCTCACGTCTGGGTGGCGTCCAATGCGGTAATCACGGTTGGTACCAGGAGATTTGAAGGGGAACTTGAAGGGAAAGAAAATGGGTCGAGGGGGATCGGAGGATTACGCACCGCATAGCGTCGACCTTCCTTAGAAGTTAGGAGTTCCAGACGGCAGCGTGATCCGTTCTTCAGCGGAGTGGCGCAACGATCGCGTTGGGTATGCGGTCGAGAGACAAGGAGAGCCACGCTATGTGGCAGCGTTTGGCTGCGTGCTCCGTCAGGCGGCAATCAAACCGGCTTCTCTCCAACTTTCATCTCCTTCTCAGTCGCGCGATTCCGAATCCGAGGGCTGCCTACATCCTGCTATTCTCTCGACAGGTGATCGTTTCTGCTGCCAGGGGTTTTCAATGGCGAATCCACTGGTTTCTCGGATCTCTCCGAGGTAGCCGGGGCCCAGCTTGGGTTCATCGATTTCTCACCCGTTATGTCTCCCTCAAGTATCACTCCACTAACGGGTATGTATAGCTACAAGATCCATCCGGACTGAAACCATTCCCTGAATATCTATACGGACTTTCAGTCTGTTCCAAATCTCTCGCCCTCGCGCGCATGGTTTACCTCTTGAAATCCCACTCAAATGAGTACTTCCATGAGCCTCGACTGCCGTCTGGCCCTTTGGCGCAACTCCTTGGCTTCAACTCCTACTCGCTAGTGATCTGTCGTTCCCTCGTTTTCCGCGCACCTTTTGCCCAGATCTCGCCTACTTCTCTGTATTCGGGGCATCATGAATGCTACGCATCTTCTTCTAGTTCTCGTCTTTGTACTCCGGCTGGTCCGCAGTTTCCTCACCCTCACTGTCGGCTCGCATTTGCTAAATCCTCCCATATCAATCCATGCGACAGCGTACAAGAGACCCAACAGCAGACGGCTGAATCTTCATCTCTGTCTCGGCGGCGACTAAATTTTCTGCAGAAATCCCTCGTTTGACTCGGGTCTTTGCAACCGATCGGAATGCTCTTTTTATGTCTGTTCTATGGTACTTTCCCCCCTACCTATCGGCCCGTGCGCTGACATAAATGTCTCGCTCAAATGCTAAAGACTCTCTCTTCGTCGATTGCATGAACGTCGTTGAAGTATTCAGGTTTGTCCAGAGCACTATACATTGAAGGGTTGTCGTGAGACGCACCTTGACTACCTCCTCCGTTATATCTCCCCAGACGTAAGATTGCGTTCGCTCACCCGGGGGGATTGAACGTCGAAGGTCATCACGGCTGAGGTTTGTATACAAGCGGAACAAATACATTATCTTCAAGCTACATCTAAAACTTCATGACACTCTGCATAGCCACAAAATCCTTCGGCTTCTTCCTCGTCGCTGCCAGCTTTGCCTTCTTCGACGGCCGTACTTCTACTTCCTCCTCCATGTCGTCTTCTCTTTGCCGGACTCGTGAAAGATCGCGTGCTCCCGTCAGCGGCAGGAAGTCGATCTGATGTGCTTTCATCGCGTTGTATAGCGCCTCGATATGTTTCGTGTTGAATCCCGATATGCCCTTATCGGCTTTGCCGTCTGATCGGGGTTCGGGGACTCCCTCAGGCCAACCGGAGATCTTCAAGCCCTGTTCTGCAAGTACATTGAGCATATTTTTCCAGGGAAGCCGGGCCTCAGCCTTGCTGGTCGTCTCAAGAGGTATACTATGGCGATCTGTGAAAATTTTTAAATTTCAATTTGGTACCTGAAGGGGCCGCTTACTGAACAAAGTGATGAAGAAAGCACGCAATTCATCGACCTTTGCCTGCCTTGATATTTTCGATCCCGCATTATCCTTGGATCGGCTGGGACCTGCAATATTAGTTGTGGCCATCGAGTCGAACACCTTTGGGGTGCATGAACAAGGGATCAATAAATTGAATTCGTAACAAACTCTCACCTGTTCGGGCGCCTCCAGGGCTGCGTTAGAGCCCCGGGCTTCACCTAACGCGACTTCACCTAAATGCTTGTCTGCGCCGCCATGCTGTACCAGATAAGTGGCATACCTTGCTCCGAGAGCGTCGACAGCGCAGCCACAGACACATCACGAACACCCGCGTCACCATCCTTGAACAGGTCGATGATCTGAGGGATGGAGGTCCAAATGAACCCTTGGAACTCAGCTGCAATGCTCATCACCAACGCCATACCGGACCAGATATGCTACATACCTTGCTCCGAGAGCTTCGACAAGACCTCCGCACCCACTGCACGAACATCGCTGTCATCATCCTTGAGTAGGTCGGTTATCTGGGGGATGCAGGTCCCAATGAACCGTCGGAGTTCGGCTGCAACCTTCGTCAGTGGACGCCATGACAGATATACTACATACCATGCTTCGAGAGCTTCGACAACACCCCCGCACCCACTTCACGAACTTGGCTGTCGTCGTCCTTCAGCAGGTCGATGATCTGAGGGATGGAGGTCCCAATGAACCGTCCGAAGTCGGCTGCAATGCTTGTCGGCGCCACTATGCCGGACCAGATAAGTTACATACCTTCTTCCGAGAGCTTCGACAACACATCCATAGACACACCACGAACTTGGCTATCATTGACCTTAAGTAGGTCGATGATCTGGGGGATAGAGGTCCCAATGAACCGCCGGAGGTCGGCTGCAATTCTTGTCAGTGATGCCATAACAGATATGTTTGTTACATACCTTGGTCCGAAAGTTTCGACAACACATCCACAGACACACAACGAACTCGGATGTCGTCGTGCTTGAACAGATCAATGATCAGAGGGATGGAGGTCCCAATGAACTGTCGGAGTTCAGCTGTAATGCTTGTCAGCAACGCCATACCTGACCAGATATAGTACGTGCGTTGCTCCGAGAGCTTCGACAGCGCCTTCGCACCCGCAGAACGAGGACCCCAGTCGCTGTGCTGGAGGAGGTCAACGATCTGGGGGATAGAGGTCCCAATGAACCGCCGGAGGTCGGCTGCAATCCTTGTCAATGACGCCATAACAGATATGTTACATACCTTGCTCCGAGAGCTTCGATAACACATCCGCACCCGCTGCACGAACATAGTTGTCGTCGTCCTTGAGTAGGTCGATGATCTGAGGTATGGAGGGCCGAATGGCTCCTCTGCACTCAGCTGCAATGCTTGTCAGCGACCGCATAACTGACCAGATATCGTACATACCTTGCTTCGAGAGCTTCGATACCGCCTGCGCAACCGCAGAACGAACGAACCATTCATTGTGCTGGAGGAGGTCAATGATCTGAGGTATGGAGGTCCGAATGGCTCCTCGGAACTCAGCTGCAATGCTCATCAGCGACCGCATAACTGACCAGATATCGTACATACCTTGCTCCGAGAGCTTCGACAACACCTCCGCAACCGCAGAACGAGCGAACCATTCATTGTGCTGGAGGAGGTCAATGATCTGAGGTATGGAGGTCCGAATGGCTCCTCTGAACTCGGCTGCAATGCTTGTCAGCAACCCCATACCAGAGATATGTTACATGCCTTGCTCTGACAGCTTCGCCAGCGCCTTCTCGCATGCCATAAGAACAAAGATGTCGCTGTCCTGGAGCAGGTCGATGATCTGAGGGATAGCAGTCCCAATGAACTGTCGGAGTTCGGCTGCAATCTTCGTCAGTGACGCCATAACAGATATGTCACATACCTTGCTCCGAGAGCTTCGATAACACATCCGCACCCGCTGCACGAACATCGCTGTCGTCGTCCTTGAGTAGGTCGATGATCTGAGGTATGGAGGTCCGAATGGCTCCTCTGAACTCGGCTGCAATGCTTGTCAGCAACCCCATACCAGAGATATGTTACATGCCTTGCTCTGACAGCTTCGCCAGCGCCTTCGCGCATGCCATAAGAACAAAGATGTTGCTGTCCTGGAGCAGGTCGATGATCTGAGGGATGGCGGTCCGAATGAACTGTCGGAGTTCAGCTGTAATGCTTGTCAGCAATGCCATACCCGACCAGATATAGTACGTGCGTTGCTCCGAGAGCTTCGGCAACACTTCCGCACCCGCTGCATGAACATCGCCGTCGTCGTCCTGGAGCAGGTCGATGATTTGAGGAATGGAAGTCGCAATGACCGGTCGGAGTTGGGCTGCAATTCTTGTCAGCGATGCCATAATAGATATGTTACATACCTTGCTCCGAGAGCTTCGACAACACCTTCGCACCCGCATAACGAGGACCCCAGTCGCTGTGCTGGAGGAGGTCAACGATCTGAGGTATGTAGGTCTGAATTGCTCCTAGGAACTCGACATCAATCAAGCAATACCAGACAATATATGTTACATGCCTTGCTCTGACAGATTCGACAGCGTCCGAGTCTCCACACTCGCACAACGAACATTCCAGTCGCTGTGCTGGAGGAGGTCAACGATCTGAGGTATGTAGGTCTGAATTGCTCCTAGGAACTCGGCTGAAATGCTCGTCAGTCACCTATACACGACAAGATATCGTACATACCTTGCTCCGAGAGCTTCGATACCGCCTCCGCAACCGCAGAACGAACGAACCATTCATTGTGCTGGAGGAGGTCAATGATCTGAGGTATGGAGGTCCGAATGGCTCCTCTGAACTCGGCTGCAATGCTTGTCAGCAACCCCATACCAGAGATATGTTACATGCCTTGCTCTGACAGCTTCGACAGCACCTCCACACCCGCAGAACGAACACTCCGTTCGTAATGCCTGAGGAGGTCGATGATCTGAGGGATGGCAGTCCCAATGAACTGTCGGAGTTCGGCTGCAATCTTCGTCAGGGACGCCATAACAGATATGTTACATACCTTGCTCCGAGAGCTTTGACAACAATTCCAAACCCACTCTACGAACCTGGCTATAGTTGTCCTCGAGCAGGTCGACGATCTGAGGGATGGAGGTGCAAATGAATCCTCGGAACTCGGCTGCAATGCTCATCAGCGACGCCATAACAGATCTGTTGCATACCTTGCTCTGAGAGCTTCGACAACACCTCCGCACCCACTACACGAACATTAATGTTATCGTCCTTGAGTAGGTCGATGATCTGAGAGGTCCAAATGGGTCCTCCGGCTACAATTCTCGTCAGCGGCGCCATACCAGATATATTACATACCTTGCTCCGAGTGCTTCGACAGCGCCTCTGTACCCGCCATACGAACATATTTATCGCTGTACTTGAGCAGGTCGACGATATGATGGACGGAGATTCCAATGGGGCCTCGGAAATTGGCAGCGACGAGTCGCGAGTCGTGAGACTCTTGTCCCGTCTCGAACGCCTGAGTTTCTCCTTCAGCGTGAGAGTCGCGGTCATGTCGCGCTTGAGTGTACAGAGGGCTGGTGATGTGCCGCCCCAAACCCTGCGGATCCGGAGCCCAAGGGTAGCTCATGGGAGCCCGTTCTTGTTGAGGGCCGTTTGATGGGAGAAGCACGTCGTGCGACGTGCTGACAAAGCCAGGACACGTAAACATAGCATTACTTGAGTACTTACTTACAAAAGCGCGCCGGGGCGCAAAGTCTAAAGTGTCGGAAATTGGAAATCAAACTTTGAAAGGTTTGAAGCTGCCAAATTTGTAGCGTCATCGCGGTCGACGTGCCTTTCCACGTCCTTCCGCGTTCCTGTCGGAATCTAAAGGCTTCACAAAAACATTATCTTATAAAGAGCAAAGAGTAGAACAAGCGGTTGCCGGCATCCTCCTCGTTGAATATATGTATGCGCAGTAAATCATGGGATCTGTATCAAATTAAAAAAGGAGTTCCTCCCAGACAATATTAGCGGCGGTGCTTGTAGATTCGTCCCCTTTACACTTAAGAATTAAAGCATTTTGTGAGTTAGGGACCCGAGCCATCGCAGAATAGAGAGGTCGGTAGGAGAACACCTTTTTTTGAAAATTGAACCCCAACTTTTAGACAGTTAGGCCTTGCCACCCATTGGAATTTGTTTTCGGAGAACGGTGAAATCAAACGATGTGGTTGAAAATGGCCGTTGATGCGGGAAATATGGAGACGAACTGATATCGTTTCATCATTATCAGTGAGAGAATATACAACGTTCATGTACAGGATCAACAATTTTCCTTGCCATGAGAATTCATCTTGCTTTGGGTCGTCGAGGAATTTACTCAACAACCCGGAAGTAATATCAGTGACCCGAGGAGCTAACGAAAGAGCCAAAATATTGACCAAGTGCTGCTTGAGGAGGCGGTTGATCATCCAGAATATTGCCGACCAGCGAGTTTTGACGTCCTTCAGCAGCTCACCGACCCGCAGATTATTTTTGAGTTTTCCGAAGCCACCCGTTGCATTACCCTCCTTGATGATTATTTCAAAATTCTCCGTGCCTATATCACGAAGCTCGGCACAATCTACAACATCAATAGACTAAGAAAAGTCAGCGTTGTTTAAGAGAAACATTGTTTGAGAGAAACAAAAAGACGGACATGCCTGATCGTCGACAGCAATCCGTTTGGCAAGAACACGGGCACGGAAAATTCTTCCCACTCGCTAGGAGCTTGATTAGTCGTAGTTTCAACCGTCTCGTAGCCTTTGGGTTTCTTCAGGAAGACGAGTTCCTTCCGAACCTTCGTGTGAGTTGTTTTGAGATGGTGTCGAATAGAAGCTGTCTGGCGCTCTACATTCTTCCACGTAGTCCATTTTTTAAGGCTGGTACACACACAATCGAATCGAAAGTTGCAAGGCAAAAAAAATTAGAAGTAAACTCACGGGCAGATAGGTGCGAGAACTCTTTCTTATCCGGCCGTATTGGGACCATCTCGCAATGGTGGTAGTACGTTTGTAGCGATATCTCTATGAGCCCCGCGTACAAAGAACCAGACATCCGAGGTCGGTTTATTTATGAGAGATACGAGGTTTGCCTGAGGCAGCGCCAGATGCGAAACTGAGTCCGACGCAGTGGTGGCGGCGGCGGCGGCAAAAGTAGTGGATGGCCCGTCTCCGAAGCGAAAACAGCATCTACCGTACTTCAATCTACGCGTCTGCGCGTGCGCTTATCGCCGGTGTCGTTCGTACGCTTGCGCTTCTGTTGCGTGGTGGCAGCCGAATTGACTGTATTGGTTGCATCGACGAATGGCGCGAGAGGTTGAGATGGGGAGAAATAGCTGTGTTGAATGTGGCTGGAAATGTATTTTGAAAAGCAAACTGCTGTCCGAAGGGTCGGCGGAATGAAAGGCGGGTGCAGGATTAAAAGTGGGGTTCGGCGTCATAAATGGGGCCTGCGCATGTGCGCAAATGCTGGGTTCATAGGGTGCAAAGTTTCCCGGGGCCTAGGGGTCGAGTCCATGTCGTGATGGAAGTCGTTTCTGCTCGGCGTTTGAACAAAACAACTGCAGGCGCGAGGATTGCCGCACTGGCAGACTGGAGAGGCCAAAGGGGCTCAAGACGGGGAGATACGGACCACATGGATTGTGCACGGTATTTATAACATTTGGGAGGGCTAAATTTCAAAATACTGACGCGTACCTGAGCCACTAATGCGCCAACCCGCCATCCCGCTGCCCAACTTCCAAACTTCCTGGGCATTTCGAGGCGTGCTTCAGGTTATCACATGGCCGCGTGTTCGTAGTGCGCACACCAAGCCGAGAACAAATGACAAAGATCCAGGAGTGGGATGAGGCGGAGGACGTCGAGGGCGATGGGCGGGAGGAGAGGACGTGGCGCGACGTAACAGTCACTCTGAGTCAGTTACGCTAGGACCCCTGAGAATGCCCTGCGACCTATGATTCGAGAGTCCGGACAAAAATTTTCGAAATCATGATCAACTTTGATACCAGTCCGGACAAAATTGGCCCGGACCGTCCCGAGCTCGGATTCTTAGTCCGGACAGAAAATTGTGGCCCCAGGTAGGTTGAATACAGAGTCCGGACAAAAATTTTGATGGTCATTGTTCGACTGGATATGTACTTGCCTTGCAATCAAAACCACTACACGATCATGGGGCAAGTGAGTGGCCTGGAATCTATTGTCTGTCTTGATCGGGTAGTGCGAGGGTATGGGCCACCCACACCGGATAAGGAAAAATATTAACCTAGATGAAAAGGCTCCCAGAAAGGCTCCGAGATTTTTCCGATTGGCTTGGCATTTCCCGGACCAATCGGAAAAATCTCGGAGCCTTTCTGGGAGCCTTTTCATCTAGGTTGATATTTTTCCTTATCCGGTGTGACCTCGAAGTGGCACAGAATATTCAATATTATTCATTTTCCAAATTAATTTTCTACCACAAGTTATACAGTTGTCTACAACTTGTTTCCTACATTCAACATGCCCGAGGATCTTCAAATCTTCGACGATGACGACCTACACAAAACCCTCAAAGACGAGCTGGGGCTGATCAGGATGGTTACCAAGTTAAATACAGTCCAGGGGAAGGGGAAGGGCATTGTAAATATCCTGGACATTGAGGAGGATGATTGTGTCGATGATTAGCACTCTAGGATTTTTTTTCTGGATTTTTCTGAATTTTTCTGAATTTTTTTGAATTTTTCGCGATTTTTTGACCTTTGATGTCGAGTCCGGACAAAAATTAGCGAAAATTTAGACCTGTGATTCTGGTCCGGACAAAAATTGCTGCCTCCCAAAATCGGATAGTCCGGACAAAATTTCAAAATTCCCGTTTTGAGAATCATAGGTCCTGGGGTATTCTCAGGGGTCCTGTTACGCTGTCAACCATGTCACGATGCCGGGAAATGCCGTGTTGCAGCTCGAGGGGTTGGTTCGAGCTGCCGTTTATCACGTGGCGAAGGGAGGAGGGAGGAGGTATATCATGGCGCTTGAGCTCAAGCGTTATGAGTCACGAATTGTGCTTCCAAGCTCAAGTTACCCCTCGCTAAATAAGGGAGCGGAAGTTGCCGTCGCTAGCTCGCCGAGTTAGATGATCTCGGCGAGTGGCTGTGCCATCCTTCAGTCCCGACAACCTCGCCGACTTCGCGTTGTGACAGACTACGCGTCTGGAACTTTTTGTAGAAAGAGCATCGTGTAGCCTGGAATCATCCATGATAATAATACCTTCAATGATCACGATTGTCAGACAGTCGTGCAGCTCCTTGGAAGGTGCTGTATACGACTCCGTCAATGGTGCGCAAATAAATCCAGTTCCGTGTGAAGCGATGGAGCAAGAGTGCCCGAACATTGAACACATTTACGGCTCCGTACCATAAATGGCAGTCCAACCTGGGATTCGGTACCATAAACGGTAGTCCAACCCAGATGGGTAGTCGGCAGTGCTTGTGCCACTTCCATCAGCGCACTCGGAGGTATTAATTTTAGCAGATGGATTGGGGACCAAAAAAGGCAGGCCAACCCAGTTTTCTTTCCATATTAGGGACGGAAACCCCGCCGCAGTCGTGACTTTTCATCAACATACCGTGTAAAGCTGTTCAAAATTATTTTATAAAAAGTCCTCCCGGCCTCGCTCATCCTAACGATGGCTCTTTTCCTCACCCTCTTCACCCACCTTTGCGTGCATCTTCTCGGGCTTATGGGCCACCCCATCCTCACCCTCATCATCTCCGCCGTCGCGCTACTCGCCTACTGGCTCTATCTTGTCTTGTTACCCACTGTCTGTCCCGGTCGAATCTTGCATGATACGTTGATGCGTATTGACGCCATGAAAACGCGGTTGCATGAAGAAGCCGCGCGTCGGCGCATGCTGGATATGTATAACCTTTCGACTTATGGTCTTCGTGGGCTAGAGGAGTACGTTAGCTGGGGT
Organism: Mycena galericulata; assembly: GCA_029289565.1. Classification (NCBI taxonomy): domain Eukaryota; kingdom Fungi; phylum Basidiomycota; class Agaricomycetes; order Agaricales; family Mycenaceae; genus Mycena; species Mycena galericulata. Next base: position 243,892 of record JARKIA010000216.1, read on the forward strand.
TTTTAAATCTTGGCTGTTCGTTCAATTGATTTTTCCCGTGGGTAGGCACAAACGTATCTGCAATAAACTCGCCGATGAGCACCGCGCCCGTCCGTTCTGTGATCCATACCCGGTATTATCTTTGTGCAAGCGCGCTCGGCAGTGCAAGCGCGATGTCGAGGCGTTGTGTCAAGAGCTCGATGCCCGCGTACGATTCTCTACTATCTGATGCTTGTGCTTGTTTCTCAAGCTGCCTGGGCAGATTCAACGATTCGACAATCCAGACGCGCCAGTTGATGGCGAAGAAGCTGGGTCCCGGCCCCGTGCATGGTTCGATGCAGTCTTGACCGCATTGATCGACTGAGGTGAGGCAGGAATCTCGTTTGAAGGCGAGGATATTAACAAATCATTCAGAAGGGCCTATAGACCCATAGCTATCAACGTTGTATTTTACGAATATAGCCGCCAGCTTCTAATTAGAGCCGTTGACGAGATCATCAAATGTACAGTCCTTATATTTTTCAAGCAGGGCTTAGTGCGAGGATGCCCTCGGCTTCAGGCACATACCATTCTTGCTTCAATTGCCGGTGGGCAGGTACACTGCTCTGTAATTCATTCCGTTGAGGCGGCCCCGCGGCAGACTCTGACTGAGTTACGTTGCCATACGACGGAGGTGTGCCGAAGGGCCTCGGCATATTCTGCCGCCATTACTCGGCACTGCCGACGTCGCTCGGCAGGCTCTTTTGTTCCGCCGAGCCGTCTGAACGCAGTGGTTTCCGCGAGTTCAAACGGAAACTGGTGGAATTGCACGAAAGAGTTTGCGACCAAATGCTTAAATTAGTGATCGGCACGGGTCGGGTGACCCGCGGCGGGCCCCAGGTACGGGTCGGTCCGGGTACGGGTACGGGTACGGGTCTGCCTCGGAATTTTCATTGGACCCGCGAGTACCCGTATGGACCCGTGGGAACTGGTGTGTCAAAGCATTTTGGCTTCACGCAATGTTCTACGTAGTTAACGGGGTACTCTAAACTCATTCTAAGTGTTTCCCAGACCCCTGAGGTCCAGCAGTGTTCATCAATGGGTATGCTTACTTGTATTGGACTTAGCCAAGGCTGCGGATCATCATTCCGTTTTCGGCAAGACCTAACATTTCAACTCTGAAAATTTGCTGGGCCCATTGGTCACACCCAGAGAGGCTCATAACAGTAGCAGGTACACCTACAATTAGTTTAGGACTGAAAGCTTCAATCAGAAAGCACGTAGCCTCTGACGGGTTGCACGGGTCGCGGGTCACCCCACCGACCCGGACCCGGACCCGTACCCGTACGCGCGGGTACGGGTTTTGGCGGGTACGGGTACGGGTCAGCGCGCCGATACCCGCGGGAGACCCGTGCCGATCACTAAATGCTTTCGGACTCGAAAAGCAAGTTGTTGAAATAACAAGGAAATACACCGGAGAACGATCAGTTTTTCATGCTAGTTGTATTCTGTGTTCAATCTACGTACAGGATAATATTGTAATGAACTGTGTAGCAGCCTGGATGTCCAATAAATCTCCCCAAGTACTTGCTTGGTTACAGCCGGATCTGGATTCATGTTTCCGACATTCTTAGGTCTGAATCGGTATTCACTCATAAATTTTCTGGGTCACCACGACAACGTTCGGTATCGCACCCGTGCTCTCAATTCATTAGAATGTTCCCTACGGATTGTTTCTGACCCTACCACCAGTCGAATTGGGGTCTTGACCAGTGTATACGAATGATTGATGTGAGGCAGTTGCATAGCGTAACACATTCCGGCCGTATTTGAGCGATAAGGAGCGTTAATTCGAAGATTGAGGAGCGATAAGCCAAGTCGTCAGTTCAAACTTCAGGCAAAGTCATAAGGTTTGGGGTTGAATGTTTCGGGCTGGTCCGGATGCAAGATTTGCGCGAAAGTTGGACGCCAGGAATATTATATTAAAGTGGAAGTGGTTGCGCCACACGTCCCGCACCCCCGAAAAAAAGAGGCAGACCAGAGCAGGGCCCGACCCCCGAGTCGAACGGGGGCTCGAAGTATTGATGATGTGAGGCAGGTGTATGCCAGGACTCAGTCGGGTCTTGATTCGTGGTCTAGAAGTGTGTAGTCGAGTGGAGGAGTTCCGGATACATGAGCCGCGTTGAGCAGATGCCAATGCAGCGCTCCGAGTGAGAAACATGCCGTTTGGAGGTACACATTTGGAGTGAAGAATCGGATGTAGCCAGTTGCAGATGCGAAGATTCAGAAGAGTCAAAAAGATCCCGGAACCAAAAAAGAAAAAGCTCTGGACTTGGCCACGACCCGACCCCGAGTCGAACGGGATTCCTGCAAACTCATAGATGAGGCTTCAACGGTAGCAAGTGCGTTCCCTAACGCAATCAGGTCTTATTTCAGTGTCGAGAAGCGTTCACTCGACTGAAATTTCCAAGATTTGGGTGCCGAGGTAGAGCAGACTGTTAATCCGGGAAGAGAAAGTCTGCAGTTGAATGTTGCGCGCTATTTGTTGAGTATACGCAATCCATCCTGATACAAGAGAGAGAAAGTGGCCACCGCTCACGTCCAAGTCCGGGGGTAGAAAAAAAAGCGATACAGGAACAATCACAGAACGACCCGACCCCGAGTCGAACGGGGCTCCTGAAAACTCCTAAGCGCAGGTGTGTTCCAGAACGCAGTCGGGTCTTGTTTTCAATGGTGCTTGACGCTTGAGAAAAGGGAAGGGAAAAAAACGAAATTTAAGCAAGCCTTCTGCAGAAAAATACTGAAGTCAAGTAAATCGAGGCAGATGATGATTTAGGAATGAGATGAACGCACTTCACTCATGTGATCGGTATGAACCGTACGGCAGAGAAAGAGTCAGATGGATCAGAGAGCAAATGAGAAAAAAAGTAGGCAAGCAATCCTGGGACGACCCGACCCCGAGTCGAACGGGGATCTTCTGCTTGCATTTTGCAGCTATTTCGACAGCGTACAGAGGGCAGATGCGGCCGTCCGCCACCGGGTCTTGTTTGTCCTGTAAGATGGTGTCGGAGTGGGGATGAAAGGTTTGAAAGTGGTTTGAATGTCGAACGCAGATGTTAAAATTCGCCGGAGGGAGGGACGAGAGCACGGGAATATAGAGTGAGAATGGCTGCGCCCACGCCCGAGTGATAGTCCAATAGGAAAAAAAAAGATATAGTGGTCAATGCACAGCGACTCGACCGCGAGGGAGTCCTGAAAACTCCCGGAAACGGAGGCAGGTGTGTGCTGGAACGCAGTCGTGTCTCGCTTAGGTGGAGAGATAAGTATCTACTCAACTGAAAGGTCTCGTATACACGAGCGAAGAGTGGAATAGAGTGTTAAACCAGGAAGAGAAAGTAAGTGATTGGTGTTCCCCGCCAGTATTGAAGATACATAATCCATCCCAACGCGCGATTGCAAAAGGAGGGAGAGACAATAGCTGCGGCGCGCGTCCGGGGGCAGGAAAAAAGGCGGACTCGAGCATAACCGACACGACCCGACCCCGAGTCGAACGGGGGTCCTGCAGACTCAGAATGTCCAATGAAACGTAGGCAGGTGCGTTCCATAACGCAATCGGGTCTTGGATAGGTGCTGGGTGGGTTGATCTGGAGGGAAAGTCAACTGCGAGTGGGATTTGAGAAAGCCAAATGCTAGGATGCGAGAAAATGGCACAGAAATGCTGCCAAATGCCACCGAGGTCCAAGCTAGAAGAGAACCGAAAGAATCAAGCCAATACATGAGCCAGAGAACCAGATTATCAGAGTTTTTGAGCTAAAGACGAGAACGGAGTGAGGAGGAGATGAGCTCGAGGAGATGGGAGTTAGGGACAACCGCCGATTGATTGCATCTGAGGTTGTAGCCAAACACCGGATGTCACTCCGCCTTTCCTTAGGTTCAAGGCCGTGTTTGGTCTGTTTGGTTTGATGTTTGGCGTGTTTGGTTGACCCGGCACGGTGCGGCATCGTCAGAACGGGGCTTGGACTCTTCAGCGAAGGGCCGGCTCGCCGGGCCGGAGCTGCGCGGGCTTGCTCCGAACCTAGCCTTTCCTCCCAACTCGACTCGCATTCGTGCCTAGCATCCACGGAGCTCCGATGCCCGATTTCAAAGAAGACTCGACCGCAACCTGTCTGTATCCACTCTGCTCCGGATTCTCCCAGCCCCGATCTGTCTGCCGCGGCCCACAAATCCAGCTGCCGTTGCTGCGCATGCGTCGACGCCTTAAATCCTCTAAACGAGATACCAAGCCAAGCCAGATTTTTATGGAGCACTAACAATTGTGGTGCGTTCGATCCCATCCTTATTATTTCTCTCGTTTACACGACTATAATCGCAGTCTCCTGGACGTCAGTGACACGGCTCCCGCCGAGCGCACGGCTTCCGTCCTCCCGGTACGTCTATATCCTCGAACCCTCGATTCCCTGCCCTCTGTACTCCCTCCGTGCCTTGATCGCAGGACGTCGATCCTCGAGTCGTTCTGATCAAAGTTTCCGACGACGCTGGCTGCGACATCTTAGACCATCAGTCCTGCTAAGCCGCAATCTCTTCGGATAACGCTACCCAAGCCGCTGTACGTACCACGTTTTGGGATCTTTCGTAGCACAGCCGACGCACGTCGTACACCGTCGCCTTGTGACGTGGCGCGCGCACCCCTACTCGATCTCGCACCTCCGTCGCTCCCCTCTCCTTCGGAATACAGCATGCATGGAGTCCCCACCTAACCCCTTCTCGGTTTGCTCGGAAGTAACGCGCCCGCACGTTATGGATGTAAAGTGTACACACATAGCGCAAGCGCGCCGCTTGACACGCGCTCCGCACCGTGCAGCCCGCGTCTCGCATCCTTTACGCGCACCCCACCTTCACACACGTGCCTCCAAGCCCGTGCCCCGCCCACCCCGTTTCATTCGCAACGCTGCGAGCTGGACGACAATGCATCTGCGCGGCTCGCCCGTCGCGCCCCCATCTCGCATCCATCGTCCTCCCCGCATGGCGAGGAGAACGCGAAAACCCCGGAGACTGTCGAGGAGAGGGTGGGAGGAATGGGCAGGGTGGGGAGCCGGGGCGGGGCGGGGAGGCGATGATTAAGGAGACGCGGATAGAGGAGAAGAGAAGAGGAGCTGGAGCGGCGGGATGAGACGAGATCCGACAGGGCCAGATCGAGGCGTGCAGGCCCTCCCACAGATACATACAACTCGCCACCTCACCAAGCCCCGATTGCGCTGTCGTACGCACCTGCCTACCTTGGCAACTGGCCGTACTTTCACGTACCTACTTTTGAACATTGTTGCAACCTTGATCTGTCTTAATGCGCACTGAATCTGTGCAACTGAGACGTCGTGGAATACGAAGGTTTTGGGTCGACGAATTTCCGCGAAGGAAAGGGTTGTCTCGTCTGGAGATACAGGATAATCAAGGGAGGTAGATGAAATAATTCGTGTTCCTTGCCACGGGTTGAGCTGCTCGCAATGCACTGAATCTGTTGGTCTGCTGAGGCCTCTTCAAGGTAGGTGAGGCGAGAGTCGATCCCAGCATGAGCGATGAGCGTGAAAGAAGTGATCATGTCTGTGATGTGATCGCGCGACTTGATGGTGGCGGTAGGTAGGTAGGTAGGTCGGATTACACGGCACGGTCCCGCTTAGGAACGCCGGGGCCCAGGAATTATCTGAGTTTACAGGCACTTTGTAAACTATGGTCCCTGGACTTCTCCATATCCCCGTAGCCAAGCTCGAACATGGACACGACGTAATGGTGTAATGCAATGTACTGTTAAATCACTGGCAGTAAGATACTGGGAATAATGGATTGAATGACCTGGGGAATACTGCAATATTGCATTATTGACACTTCCATTGGTGATTTGTTGTGTCGATGCCGCATCAACCGCATCGTCGATGCGCGTCGTTGAATAACAAAATAAGTACATGTGTGGGGTACACATAGTGCTGTGGGCAGAATTAATTCCAGTCTAATTTGCTGGGCAGAATGGCAGAATGGCAGGGCAGAATGTGGCAGAATTTGGCAGATTTATTTTCTGTAATTTCATGAAAAATTACGGTCAAAACTTGGCATTTCTATTGGCCCATGAGCTCCTCAATGCTCCAACTTCCTGCAACTCTATCCCCAACAGCATCCATGTTGTCCTTTTCCACTGTGATAGCTTCTCTACGTTCAACACACTCTAATTCAATAAAATCAACAAGTTCACCATTGAGGATTGATCGGTGGCGGGCCCTAGCGGGCTCTTCGTCCTCGATGGCTCTATTCAGGTCTTGATAATCCTTAAGTTCTCGATCTCGCCGTCATCACTGCCATCGGGCGGGGGAACCGTACACTTCCAGTAGTAGTGGTTCAATTCCCCGGTTTTCGGGGGGACTGCGAGCAAAATGATTCATGTGGAACAGACCAGGTTTTAGATTGGAAATGGATGGTACAGGGAAAGAAATCTCGTTGGAATGAAGTACCCATTAAGGAATACATACTTGATGGTATACGAACAATGGGAAATTAAAATTTGTGCCCTCGACCAGCACCTGACCGTGAAATTAGAAAGATTCTGCCGCATTCTGCCATGGGGGGTCTGATTTCGCCATTCTGCCGGGGAGATTGGCAGACTTCTGCCAACAGCACTAGCCGTACACATCCGAATAATTCACGGATCCTCCTTGCCTATGCATTTCAACAAGGGAAGCTATCATGCAGAGGCTACCGGTGTGTATTGTGGACAATGGTTCATTAGTAGCTGTCAATATACAGCCTGAAGTTCGATATTTGTTGAGACATTAAATTAATATTGACAGTTTATCGTCGTGGAACAGGGTCATTGCATGCACCCTTGGATGAGGTTCGTTATCATCGGGCCTGGATAGTCTTTGGGTTTCAGCCACCTGGTAGTTGAAAATGAACTTGCCTCGTTTCTGCGAGTGTAAATGAAGGATCTGTGCCAGTGATGATTTTATAACTGATCAGCCATGGCCGTATTTTTAAACAAGGAGAAATGTGGCTGGCAAAATACCCTGGAGTTGGTTGAAGACAACCGTTTCAGGAAGGGATTGTTCAGTACTCATGCTAAGAGATGAAATTAGCACCCACAAGCAAGTAGTTCAAGTGTTAGAGCACGCTGACACGTCAACTCTAATTGTTCCCCTCAAATCTAGTTAAAAAGATAGGAGAGTATTGTGAAGAGAATCTTTATCAGTTAACTGAAAGCTTGGCTTGGAGGGATGGGGAGTAATCTACGGTGGACGGGAGGCGGAGCGCTGATCGCTGCGTCAGTAGCGAATCAAACCGCGCCAGCCGCGCTATTGCGCGTCACAGATCCAGTTGTGTTGACGAAGAACTGAAGACCGATTTTTAATACAGGGATAGTTGGAAGGTACAGTGGCCAACCAAGTTTTGGAATTTGTATCCATGTCACACAATGGATTGAAATAGCAGAGCGAACACAATCTAATGGAATGAGAGAGGATTCAGGGCTTCCACGAGTGATCCGAGTATGTCTGTGGAAAAAATCAACAAGGCACAACGGAGGGTTCACCAATCAATTAAACCAGGAAACATGACCCGACGGCAAAGAATCCCATACATTTCCCAATTACAGGTACTTTCTGAATTGATTCAAGTCCGCTCTATAGTAGACACTGGGGGCATGACCTGAAGCACCTGAAAAGCAAGTGCGATTCACTCATGCCATGTTCCGCAGCCCACAACCCAGATTTGGGTAGACAAAGGGGGGCTTTGTTGTCTGGTGGGGGGTTGACAAAGCCTCCCTTTCTCGCTTCAAGGTTCTTTTGTTGGCTGTTTTTCTGAGTGCGGAACACATGAGTGAATCGCACTTACCTTTCAAGTGCGTTGGTCGTTGCCCCCAGTGAGATATACCCTGAATTCAATGAAGAATAATACTCCCCGACGTAGCTTAGTGTCCACATTTTGGGGAAGGTTTTTTTTGCTTCAGGGGATGTGTTGGGACCACAGATGGTTGTCTGAGGTGGAATCAGGGATTCTGGGGGCTTAGTTTGAATGTTTGAGGCTGCGCGCCAATCGCCGCGTCAATGCGCGTCAGTGCTGCATCATTTTTACTAGACCCTAGTCAAACTATTACACTACATTTTTTTATATAGTTTGAGGTGGGAAAAAACTTGCGTGATATGCGTACAGGCACAGGTGTTCGCCGCTCAAAGTTTGTTGAATGTTCCAAAGACATTGACATTCTGAGTAAGTATCTATACCTTATTGGATTGAATTGACATAGTAGTCTGGTGGAATAATGATCGGAGTACGTGTAGGATGTGGCGAATAGAGATATTAAAGAGGGAAAGAAAAAGATGGTATGGCCATCGTGGGGGTCGAACCCAAGACCTTCGCGTTATCCTATGTTCAATTTGGAACATATTAGCACGACGCTCTAACCAACTGAGCTAGACGGCCATCTCGTTTGTCGCAGCTGTTACATGTGAGCCGTGTGTGCAGTTGACTTTCGACGAAACTCCCCGGTTCTTCCCCGTGATATTTAGGATTCCCGGTCAATAGAGCCGCCCGTCTTCCCATCCTTTTCGTGAGACATTTATTTGCGATCGTTTATGGAGTAGATTAACTATCACAGTGACTGGGACGAAGATGACTGTAGGTATTTGACACCTACTTCACACCTGCCATCGGAGTCGGCGGTGTTGGTGAACACGCTAAGATGTCGGCCAACAACCTTCCGAAGCTGGGTACAATGAGCGGTCCCCACATCTGGGAATGTGTCCACAAGATATCTCTCCATGCATGCGCTCTCCATCACGACACTTATCGACTCTGGGTTCATGGAAGTTCGACGTACGACGTAGCCACTGGGTCATCGTCGGAGAATGTTGTGTCGCGCTACGATCTTTTGCTGCGTCCAGGACAGCTGCCCCAGTGGCATCATCGGGCTTCCCACTCAGTTCCCGAGACATTATACCACGGCTTCACATACACTGGCCACTCCCTGTATCGTGAGTGGAGTGGCATGCACCAAACGCACCAAATCATTGCACCTACCTCTACTTGCTTTCCTCGACGGTGGACAGCTTGATCTTCCTAAATGTAGTGTATACATCGACGTGTCACCTTACTCTGGGGCGATAACTTTCTCGACCAGCACATCAATTTTCATTCGATATTTCAAGTAGGGTCTTACTCAGAATATACTCAAGAGTCACCCTCTTGGACACGGCATCTTAAGTGATTCGGGACAAGATAATGCAGAGCTTTCGCTCACTGTCGGGTCTTCTGTACGATTATCCGTAATATCATACTGGCTGTCTTTATTGCAAGTTTTCGTGATCCGTCTCTTGCCGTATGAGAAAGAGCTTATTCTGCATTCTTAAATCGTGCGACGTGTAAGAGCCGTCAAAACATTGGGTGTGGTTCCCCATTCCTCATGTGTCCTCCTGCGATCTCGTGTTTTTCGCGTGCTATTTACACCTTTGATTTATGTCTCCCATCGACAAGTTCGAACTGCTTTCCAGCTCCGTGTTCTCTCACAGCTCCTCGTTGGTCCTGCTTCTATCGTCGTGTGGCAGAAGATTATCAAGGTTGATGCTCTTCCAATTTTCAGTATGTGTGCCTGGTATCTCGCTCTGCGTACACCGCGAGTGGCTCGCCTCTATCTGCCTTTGATTCAATTCAATCCTGCGGACTAACTATCACGAACTGGGTTCATTCATCCGGCAACGAGCTACACAGCACGTTTGACAAGCCTCGGCACCGCGCGGGACTGCATACTGTACTTCAACCCAAAGCTTTGACCTCCTCGAAAGAATAACAAAATAACGATCCATTAACCGCTTCTGCAACACTTCTCAGCCATGAATTTTCCTTCCACATGGACTCACGGTCCGCAGCGTGAATTATTCTGAATTTCTGGGAGATATTTGTGAGGGCGATTGGAAGTCGAAGATGTATGAATGAAGAACGGAAGAGAGCAACCATTAAAGCGGTGTAGTGAGTCACTGAGTGGCGAGAAAGAGGTCCAGACAGTTAGCAGGAGATACTCACCTAACTCAAATATTCGCTGCGCAATGAATGTGAGAGGCAAAATTAGATATTACATCGAATTGCTGAAGCACTGCCGTGCTTTGAGGACAGAGCTTGATGGACGCGAGTTATTGGAAGATACCGGAAGCGGTTTTACCTTGGACGCCATAGTTAGGCGCATGCAACGCGCGGAGAAAAGGAACACCCGCAGCCGAAACTTCGAAATGAAAGGAGGAGAGTGCAACAACCATCTGGAATCATAGTCAGCGGACGCCTGCACGGACGTCCGAGAACCGTTGAGCGTTAATTGGAAGAGAAGATAAGAACGAGGAAGCACGGATAAAAAATCGGTACGAGGGACAGCGGCCGAATCGTCTTCGTCCTCGGCTGAATAATCGCGGGAGAGAAGAACTAGATACTAGTCTTAGTCTTGCCGTAGGAGCGAAGATCATCGGGGCGAGATTTGCTGTGGCCGATTCGGAGGATGGCCGCGAGGGAGGGAAATGCGACATTACTGAGCCGGAACGGAGATGGCTAGGAATAGTAAAGAGATGTCGGGTAGAGTAGTGGACTCGCCAGAGTTAGCCGAGTGGCGTGCCAAAATGGCTTGCGCCGCTTAGCGGAGTTTAAATTGGCTGGGGCGGGCGGGTGTGGCGTGGCTTGCGGCGTGGCTTGGCTTGTGCTCGGCTACACTACAACTTCCCACTGTAAATATTTCGATAATTTCTCAATATTGGTGCCCTGCGAGCCTCTCCTTTCATCATCGTCATCTCCACAACATCCGCATCAACCTCGCCGCCGTCATTGACAGCGCCGGCGACTTTTGAACCAGCAACCTCGCGGTTGGTGAAATGTTGCACCAGTCGTTACGTATCCCTTACAATACCAGAAAACACTATTTTTCAAGTTCTTTCTCCATTTTGCTGACTGCTTGGGCTTGCTCAGCAGACTTGCAGCCTCAGAATGTCTGAGAGGAATTCAGTCAACCTACCACAAATATCAATGGCCTCTGTTGAATGCCAGCTATCCGATGAAGTAAAGTACAAGTCCGTCAACTTGAGGCCAAGTCTCGACCAATATTAATATAAACGTCGATATTGAACAAGGGATGTTGGGGGAACTTAAATTGGTAAGCTCGGACAATTTATTTAGTGCAACAGGCCATATTTATACTCTGCAAAAGAGAAGAAACCAGGGAACGGGTAGCAGGGAATTGAATAAAATATAAAGAAGTCAAGGGTACGAGCCGTGAAGGTAGAAAAAAAGGACGATGGACACATCCACAATGTGAGATGTTGCCGAGCGCAACAATTAGGGTTGTGCTTGATCCTAAATCCAGTATCCAATGGTATAGAGGTGTTCCGGAGAGTCTCAGATCCAATTCCTCTCTCCCTTGCCACGATTTCCGATGCAAGCCACATTCTCCGCCCAATTGATGGCATCAGACAAAATGGCTTGTGCACACCATGTGTCATGTTCAACTCCGTCTAACTCAAGGTAATTTCAAGATAAATACTCAACAATGATAGGAGAGCATGAATACGATATATGGTGTGTGGATCTGACCTTCTTATTGTGCAAATTTCTATACTTTTCGATACAAGCCATGCCCACGCCCAATTTGATGGCATCAGACAAAATGGCTTGCGCCCGCCATTTTGTTCACGACGAGCACAGACACTTCCCTCGTGGTTTCTCCACATGAATTGACCCTGAAATACTTTACTAGACTTATAGAAATTATTTATTTGAACAGGTTGGACTTATTCAACATTTTTCTTTGATCTGCTTGACATTAGTAGATTGAACTGAAGTCAACCAACAGCAGTGAGCACGGGAATATTCTCTATACTGATTATATGGTGTGGGGGGGAGTATACAGACCTCATTATGTGAAGAGAGGCAGTCAAATTCTGTCTGACGCCAACAACTATTTTGCGTGCGAGAAAACATGTAAGTTAGGTACTCGTTTGGTGAATGTCAGTGTATTTGGGACAGTTTTTGCGTCACCTTGTATCTCGATGAACACTAAGAAGCGTCAGCTATCGATTCGACTCCACAAGCCCGTTGGCTTGCCAGCAGAGCATCAGTTGAGTCCATTATTAGTCGCGTCGGTCACGGGTATTACCAAAATAAAGACAGTACATGAGAATTGATGTCGTGGGGACCTTCAGGGAATTCAATGTAATGTATCTACCATATAAGATGTGCCACTAGAGGCCCCTACAACAGGTTGGGAGCACAAGCCACTTCTGATTTTTGGCTGGGACCAAGTTGGCGGAATGGCTTGCCAAGCCATTTTGATCGGCCGGGCGTGGGCGGGTGATCACACCCAAATCCACGCCCCCGCCCGAAACAAGCCATTCCGCGCTGGCGCAAGCCACTTTTGCAAGCCAAAAATGTCACTCTCGTGGACTCGCGAGAAGGAAATCGGATCCAGGAGGCAGAGTGGTTGCGGATATGGATGAGAAGGAAGACGGGGGTAGCCGCTGTGAAATATCAGACCCACATATGCTCTGATATGTAAATACATACCATGAATGAGCCCGGTGCCGGCTGGAAAATCAGCGAAGGAACTGGACGAATAGATGTGGCAATGCGCTCGAAAGAGGACACCTTACCTTCCGATTTCCCTCCAGATATGTGCCTTCTCCATCCAGCCAGTCAGAAGCGTTGCAAGTTGCGTATCGGGTTCCGATTTGTGAACTCCAAGCGCGGGTTGGCGGAATGTCGTCATTGGGAGGCAAAGAGGCGGTGTTTCTGGGGCAGTACCAGTTGGTGATCAGGGCGCGATGCGGACGGAACAGCTGTGGCGATACCGATGCTCAACGCTAAATTCTTGCGTCGATATGCGCAAAATGCGCGAAGTGAGCCCGAGGACGACGGGAGAGGTGGGGACGTGTAGTTATCGCGTGCGCCACTGTTTTCAACACGGAGAGGGTTGGAAAACCAGTAAAGGAATTGAGTAAACATGTGTAGCAAACGTACTTTGATAGATGAGACGCCAGTGCTTAACCAACGTCCTAGGTATACCTCTCGAAGGAATGCAGCCGAAGCGATGGAGATAGTTGACTAACTGTGATTGGCGCTACGAATTTCGTCGTTCGTCGAGCGGGAGGGAAGGGAAGAGGCCGTATTGGTAAGAGGCACTGGAGGGAGAATTCCGCGAAGAGATGCATCTTGCGCCGGAATGGCGGACTGAGCGAACGTGGGATGCTGTGCCCAGGGCGATTGACATCGCATTCACAAGGATCTAGAAAACGCGGATCATGTCATTCGAGTGGGGATTCGGACTTAAATGAGGATGGGCAGGGATATGTGCTGTGCGAATCGTCTGGAAAAGTATGCGCACAGGTAGCAAAATACATCCTCGGCCATCCGCAGAACGCGACAGGCAGCAGGGTTCCGAGTTCGGCACAAAGGGTGTGGAGTAATGAATCATATGATGGAAACAAGCCATGGGGATAAGACTCAGGATAATAATATTGCTCAGCTAGGTCCCCTTTCGGAACATGCCGAGTTGTAGCGACAGTACAATCCGGCCTATAAAAATGTACTACCACTACACCACAACCCACACACCCTCGACGAGCTCGCCACTCAATGGCTGTAGATCTCGGGCATGCGACCTGTAGTTGATAAATCAAAATAAATTCGCCGGGCATTCTCTATAGCGCTAAAATCCGTCCGGCCATACCAGCGGCAGTTCTTCAAAGATTCGAAAAGCCTGATACGCAAACTTGGCGACCTGGCAGACCGTGGAACGGTTGAATATGAGAGCCTTCAGTACATCTGTTGCCGTTTGTGGAGACACCAGCAGGACTTCGGGCACATACCCACTCATGCTAAGCACAAATGAGGTATGCTTTTCTCTCAGCCGAGCAGACTCATCGCAGAAGAACAATGCATGTTCAACTGTCTCCACTTTCCCACAACCAAACCGGCAGCGGCGCAAACCCCGAGGCACCACCTCCCTATGGTAGCGCTTCTTATATCGCAAACGTTCGACGGCCAAAGGATGCTGGCTTAGTAACAGCCTTGTCAGAGCCTTCCGGTGTGTTGAATTGACCACCAGAGCCAGGTAATGACGAAATACAGCCGTGATGGCTTTCGGTTCGTCGTCTTCAAGAGGCTCGCGCCGTTCATGAAGCAGATAGAGACGTGTGGACTGATTTATGTCGGTCTGTAGATCCCTCATTGCCGCCACATATACAGCCTTTCCAAGCGCGTCGGTGCACCGTAAACCTATCTGCTATCTCTCCATCAGCCAATTGACAATTTGATTGCAACTTGTTTGGCCTTGTGAGCTTGTCGCCAAGCCCACAAGGTCCAAGGGCGAAAAATTACCACTCCGAAAATGCAGAACAAGACGAGATATGGTCTCAAACATCTGGAGGATGCTTGGAGAATGCTCTGTGCAGATCTTCAGAACTGTGCTGTACCGAAACATCAAAATAAAATAAAATTTATGCCGCACAAAGGAGTCGAACCGTCGACCCAGAAAAAAAGATAGCCTTGTGACCTTGCCAACTTGCGACATTTTTGGCCCTTTTTTGGCCTTTTTTGACCTTGTACAAGCTCACAAGCTAATTGTCAAAAGTCTGATGTCGCGCCCTATCTGCTATCTCTCTTGCCAACTTCTTGTTACCTTTCTGAAGAGCTGAGTCGAGTCGGTGGAGGGGAGTTTGTATGAATGGCGCGGGTCATCGATATAGACCCCGTCGGGGTCGGGCGCTGGCAGGTAACGACCTCACGGAGGAGGTGAGGGATGCGGGGATACGCCGCAATCACTGTAACGTAAGCCAGGCGGGGATCAATTCAGATGCCGATCCGAACGTCGTGGCGGAATTGATGGCGGAGATTCCCGCCGCGGAATTCCCATTGCAAGGATTTCTGTCCAAGCAAATTTTCTGAAGAGAATTCCGTGGAAGGTTTTGGGCAATCGCAGTCCGGATGCTTTATTCCCATCCCGCAAACTTTTGACACCGCCCCGCAGACTTGCCTTTTTTGCCATCCCCGCGCGTGAATCTGACATTTTAATCTCGTCAAACATGCTTTGCGCCGACGGCATGTTTCTCCCCACGCGAATAATGAACCTATTTCCGAGGTAATCGGGTGAGAATTGAGCTTGTAGTGGCTGTTCTCGTGAAAACTTACCAAAAACAGAAAAAAAAAACAGCCCGTGCCCTAAGTTTTGCAAAGAGCTGTAATTGACCAAACAGCCAGAATGCTCCTTGAGCGCCTTGAATCCCTCCTTCCTCCCACCGCCAACCATGGACAACACCTCTCAGTTTGAGCCTGAATTCACCACAAAATCACGGCTTCAAGAGGATGGTTCCTCTTCTGTGCAGTGGGTGCTCCCAGCATCACTCACTGACGGCATCTGAGAGCACGCATTGCAGGTGTACCGGCACCTTTTTCCCCAATGCAAAGGACTTTGTCGTGGCAGGCGGCAGGTTCAAGAGTGTCACTCACATTCATCAAGCTGCTCCCACTGCTCCTGCTGGTGAGCTTGAACACATTCACTCCACAGACGTACATACTTACCCTCGTGTCAGACTTTCCGGTAATTCCCCTTGGACACATAAATCTGCTTCAGGAAATAGGACATCACCGTGGATCCAATGTGGTGCACCGCAAAAATAGAGGATGTTCTGTTCGAAGGATGTACACGGCTCGTGTTCACAGCTGCAAGTCAAACATGACAGTGGCATTGTACCAGGGAGACGGTGCCGAAGACGTGTGTTTTCTGTTTTCTCGAGCTAATAATGGCTTCATTGCCCTTCAGACATGGAAGAAGTACATCTCACGATACTCAGACCTTCGGTAAGAGGATTTGTACCACTATTCTGATGAAATGCGGATTGACTTCGTCGCAGACACGCATATCTTGCTCAACTTTATGGGATAGTGAATACAGCGAATCTACATGCTGCAGTTTTCCACGATGGTCGGAATTTTCTCTTGCTAAAGGGAAATACCCCTGACAACCTCCATAATTGAATAGATTTAATCCCATACATGGAAGTGCTCGAGAACCATCGCGACTCTCACTATACAACTGTGTTCTTGTGGAATTGCATGGTATGTACTGCATACCCCGTCCGACAACGGACAATGGAATTTAATTGTTTGCAGAATGGAGAATTCAGAGTAAAATCATTTATATTTATATGTGTCCGTGAACTCATTTTTCATAGGACGTCAACCAATATATATCGTCTCTTTCAGGAAGAAAGCTGGTAAATCAACACTCTCAGATGCCCTTCCATCTCATTCTTTGCCCAGAAATACACAGAGTACACAGTTTGGATACGTTCTTCAACCAATCGCCTCTGCATTGATCTTTCACCCCCTGAAACCAATGCCGTCGAGCTTGGCCATGTGGACAGTGGACCCCTGCCATCTGGAACCTCCCTCTTTACCCCAGCTTCTGAACCAGAAACGATCACATCAATATCGCTACGAGATTATCACAAAATTTGTGGGGGGCATTTGGCTCGCCCGCGCTACGATTTAGTTCCCCAAAATATCTCAGTGAAGATCGGGTCCATCCGTTATTCATCGGGGCCGGAATATGAAAACTCTTTGGAAGTTGCATCGGCTGATTGTAGCATAGCTGATTCTGGTTGGGCTACGATTGACCCGATTGTCGAGAATGGCTTGCATCCGTACGTTCCATCTCAATGTGTGTGTTCTAATAGTGATAAGAGTCACAAACGGCAGAATAAATTGTAACGAAGGCACCTCGATTATGGCGAATGGCTGGATCAGGTGCACTTCCTTTCCTTCTCCTCTCAGTGTGGTTGACAGCACACATGTCAGGATACGTTCTGCTGCTGTTGTGAATGAATATAGACGTCGAATACGCCACTACGAAACTTCAACCTGGCTTGCACAGGCCAATGATATTTTCAATAGTCTCGAAATAACCAGAGGCTTCGAGAATTTCGGTATATTTCCTGTTTCGCGCCGTAACAATTGTGGTGATGATTTTCACAGTATCAATATTTAGGATCGACTACTATCTCAAGCTTTCTGGACGGACAGATAAATTACCTTCTGGCTACCTCTTTTTGTGCCCCCGAGCCGAGCTCCAATCAGAGGACCCGACCAGCTTTCAATTTCCTGATTTCAGAGCATATTGGTCTCTCGACCCATCGGGAGTTCGTCGACTCACTGATGAAGTGGCAGAAGACTTGGGGTTTCCAGCCATCCAGTTGCAAATGGGGGTCGGCTCAAAATCATGGGACACTAGTGTTTACAACGGAATCCGCCATTTCCAAGAGGCGAAAGGTTTTGATCCTTATAGCCAAGAGGTCGCCCAAGAGCTGGGATGTCCGGTTCTTCAGGTGTCTTGTGATCAGGAGACTCTACTAGCATATCGTACGCATGTTGAACTTTTTATGTGCTGTTCCATCTGATCGTTTGACAGTTCAACAGAGTGACCACGATGATGACTACTCGGAGTTGGATGCAGGCTCCTACACAGAGGACGGTCCTGAATCTGGAGATGAGCAATATGGTGTGCCTTGGATTGTCAAGTTATCAATTCTATCGCTCATGACTTGCGGTGCAGATTCGGCCAGCTCCAAGCTCGGGGACGCTTTCCCAAACCAGGACGAGGATACTGATTCCGTATTCTGCGATGCACCGGAAGATCACCTTTCCGAGCATGATTTCATCCCCACAACTAATGGATGTCCTTCTCCAGTTCCCGAGCAATATCGTGCATATACTGCACAACGAGTCCATCCTTCGCATCTCCTTTTAACCAAATTCACAGTTCCGAGTGTTTATCAGTGCAGCCCTCTTGTGGAAGCAGAACTGCTCGCCCCATCCTGGCGTTTTAATATCATCATGGCTGTTCAGTTTGTTCTCATTCTCGCCGCCACCGCACTCTCGCTGTATCATTACATTTACCCGCGTAGTTGATCCGATCCCGATATATCCAATGTGGATGCATACATCATCTCAATTCAACCTGGTCTCCGTGGTACTTACAAACTCCAGACGATTATAGGTTGTCCACATGCAGAGGCAGCATTTCTGGTGAATGGGTCTACTTGATGTTGCCCAGTTTTATTTATTTATTTCAGAATAACTTGTTCTTGACCTCATGCACCTCATGCAATTCTGCGACGATAATAGCGTGAAGTCCCACATGGTGGCCTCAGCTCAGCATGTACTCCTAAATTCGGATCCCACGTTCAGATCGAGGTCTGAATTACTAGGGTACCACCTGTGATTGGGACCTAGTACTTGAAGTTTCTTACTCGCTTCCATATGCCACCGGGTCTGACTTGAGAGGTGAGCGGAGTAGACCTTCTTGATCGAGGAAAAAGTCTAAGACGAATGTTCCCCCAGGTGTTGAGGATACAGCATTACCTAAACCACGGACTCGATTTCAGGAGGAGAGATTCAGTCTCAGCCTCAGAGAAAGGTGTGAACACGAGCGGGGGATTAGTGGAATAATAACAATAACAGTACAATAGAATAAACAACACACCGCAATACGACCCGATCCCGAGGTTCGACTCGGGATTCCTGCAAACTCGAAGAGCTGTACATGAGGCTAAGGTAACGTAGGCAGGTGCGTTTCCAAACACAATCAGGTCTTATTTCAGTGTCGAGAAGCATTTACTCGACCACTGAAAGTTCTGAGATTCAGAAGCAAGGAGTAGACTCAGTAGAGCAGACTGCGTTAATCCAGGAAGAGAAAGTATACGGTTGGATGTCGCCCGCTGTTGTTGAAGATACGCAACTCCTTCCAAGGCGCAATGGAGAAAGAGAAGTAGCTGTGGAGGACATTCGGGGGTAGGAAAAAAAGCGATACACGAAGTCAAGCATGAGGAACACAACCCGGCCCCGAGTCGAACGGGGAGTTTCTGCTTGGATGTTGGTTTCTATCTGTTTTCAGAGAGCAGATGCGTCAGTCCGCCACCGAGTCTTGTACTTATTCCCTGCACACCACACGATAGATATCAATTCAGTTGCAAGCTTGAAATTGGAACGTGGTCGGAATATACCAGGAGTAGAACGTACGTAGATCAGAGATGTAAATTGTAGGGACGCGGTTCCCTGACTCTGGGAATCAGACTTTTCGGACTGGCTTGGCGGAATGGCTTGCGCCCCTTAGCGGAGTTTCAATTTGGTGGGGCGGGCGGGTGCGGCGTGGCTTGTGATGTGGCTTGGCTTGTTCTCGGCTACACTACATATTCTCACTGCAATAATTTTGTCTCTTACTCTTCAACAGTACCCCGCCACTCTCTATTTCTCAACCTATTATGTTCCGAACATCCCGATCATTGTCCCCGCCGTGGTTGATTGCCGTCCGCCGTGTGTTGAACCCACATCACGCATTTCAGCCATATTTGCAGAATAGATCTTGAGTAACTATGCTTTATTCTTCCTCCAGCTGCCTTGACCCGGGTAAAGTGAAGAATTATGGCACTGCTTCATCAAGTAACTTACAACACTCCGATGCGAACATCACAGGCCGTTTACCCGCCTCTTTCTTCTCACCGCCGCCGTCTTCCATCCTCTCATGCCATTTCAACACGCATACCATGCTCACGCCCGCACCTCATTCAAGCCCAAGCGCCAACATGTCTGGATGGGATGCTGAACCATAGTATATTAGAGGACCAGTGAGCCCACCAACAACGAAGATGGCTCTGGGACAGCACATACCATAATAAATTTACACAGGCCCTCCCTTCCGTTATTTTGAATGAAAATCTGAAGGAAACTATGGTTGAGTGTCTGCCATCTCTTGAGCCCAATTCAAGATCATCGGTATTTTATTCTCAGTGAATTTACTTATCAGCGTGGGACATGTATACGTTCAGTATGGTCTTGTATAAATTAATGATTCTCAGAAATCTACACCCTTATATTCCCATAACTAACTAGATTTAGTTGCAATCCATGCTCACGTCCGTTTGATGCTCTCGGACGACATGGCTTGTGCAAGCCATTTTGCTCGCAGCAACTTGGGGCCGAAATAAAATAAAATGAAATAAATTATTATTTGTAGTTCAGTGACTCCATATAACAATTTCAATAGCAGTATAATGATTTCCAAAGGTTGAATCGAAAAACTCTACCCACGCCGGGCACAAGCCACTTTGTCAGCAGAATGGCTTGTGATGGCATTTGACATGTTCCACTTTTCTCAACCTGGTGCCAATTCACCAAGATCTTACTGTAACATGCTAGGATGAGATAAATGGGATATGACTGGGATGGTTTTGTCCTTGTTACGACACGGATTCCTTGACTTCTCGTAACAAGCCCCGCCCACGCCCATTTTGATGGCATCAGACAGAATGGCTTGCGCACGCCACTTTGATGCCGATGAAAAATAATAATATCCTGGCACATCCTGGGTCTCCGAACACCACAGATCATTCAGATGTATTCCTTGGGGTAGTTTACATCAAAGGATTGAGTATTTACACACATTTGGTCGGTTACGGACCAAGACCCCGGCTTGACCGATGTCAGCTAACAAGATCACAACCCAGAACAACTGCACACACCTCCGCTGAAGTATATCAAGCTTATTCGTGAACGAATTTGTTCAAATTTCAATTTGAGGTACTAGAAAACTTGTGTGGTTCAAAAGTCGGGTGAGTTGAACACTGCTTTTGCGAATAATCTGGCGCGGTGGACACTTCTTCCAATATTTCCACTGCAGGTGGACACTGGGAAGCATTACCTATCAGTGAATCCTCACAAGCCCACTGGCTTGCATGTGGAGTATGAGTTGCCCTCATCATTTTTCATGGTGACGACGAGTATTCCCCCAATATCAAAAGTATGTGACAATTGGTGTCCTAGGTACCTGTAGGGGACATATAGTAATGTCTCTGCCACATAACATTTAATGCTAGGGCTCTACATGATGTACAGTGAAGACAAGCCACTTTGGTTTTTTGGCTGGGACGGAGTTGGCGGAATGGCTTGCCAAGCCATCAAAATGGCTTGCAAGCCGATCGGCCGGGCGTGGGCGGGTGATCACACCCAAATCCACGCCCCCGCCCCAAACAAGCCATTCCGCGCGGGCGCAAGCCATTCGGCCAAGCCAAAAATGTCACTCTCCTCTGGGAATAGAGTGCGAATGGTGAGTAGAGCAGGCCCGATGGCAATCGAAACCGGGGACAAAAATGCGAAAATAGAACAATAAGGCCCGGCCCCGATTCGAACGGGATTCCTGCAACTCAAAAGGTGAGAAATCAACGCAGGCAGGTGCGTTCCAGAAACGCACTGAGGTCTGATTTCAGAACCGTCGATCCGAGTAGGGACGATATGAGTTTGAGTCGCGAGTACGATGAGAAGGAAACCAGTCACGAAACACAAAAAGACCGAAAATTTAGCAGAGCCATGACCCGGCCCCGAGTCGAACGGGGGCGCTGCAGACTCCAAACGCATCCAGGTAACGTAGGCAGGTGCGTTCCAGAACGCAATCGAGTCTTAAACAAAAGTTGAGTGGGTGGATTGAAGGCAGAGTTTTGTTTTAGAGTGCGAGCTGGGACAAAGGGGTGAAAATGCCGGAGACACACAGACGGTATCGAGATACAGTAGAAGAGAATCGGGCTACCATATGAGTCGAAGGAGGAGCCAGCAGTGCTAGGTTATCGAGGTTGTTGAGGGAAATACGTTAGTAGGCATGAACAGAGGACGGCGGATGCTTGACTCGAAGAAGAGGTGAGAGTCGGGAACAACCGCCGATTATTTACCTCGGAGGTCGTAGCCAAACACCGGACGTAATTCCGCTTTCTCTCCCGACTCGCCGAGTCGGATTCGAGCCTTGCGGAGAAGGAGATATCTGGGTCCAATCCGATGCCAGATCTCAATGAATACTCGACCGCAACCTGCCCGGCTCTTCTCTGTTCCGAATCCTGCGAGTCAAATCCACTGGCAGCCGCCGTTGCCGTGTACATGTGTCCGACGACGACTCGAATTCTTTGAAGAGGATACCAAGCCACGGACTGGTTTCTGATAGCGCAATAACATTTTAAGGTGGTGCGTTCGATGTCGTCCTCATCAATTCTCTCGTTTACAAAATTCCATCCGGCTCTCTCCGTTCTCATACAACTCATCTCGCACCGCGGCTCCCGTCGAGCGCACGGCCTCCATTATCCGAGTGCGTCTATTTTCTGGACTCTTCCCTCCTCCCCTCATACTTGGCATTGATTCCAGCGTGCCATCCTTATAGCAGGACCCCGATCATCGAGTCGCGCCCCATCTCTTCACGGCCCGCAAATTTAACCAACTACGCTGGCTACCATGTCCTCGATGTCGTTGTCGTACTCCTTATCAGCCACAGGCTGCAATCTCTATTCTGCTTTCCAATCTCTTCGTCCAGAGGACTCGAGTTCCACGCTACCCACGGCTCTGCACAACGTCGTGCACTCTTCCGAGAAGAACAAGTTTGGGATCCTCGTACCGCAGCCGACGCGCGTCGTGCGCCGTCGGCTAACCGCCGATAGGCAGTACTCCTCACGTCCGCCGTCGCAGTCTGGCGTCGCAGAGCAGCCAGT
Source organism: Mycena galericulata (assembly GCA_029289565.1). Lineage (NCBI taxonomy): Eukaryota > Fungi > Basidiomycota > Agaricomycetes > Agaricales > Mycenaceae > Mycena > Mycena galericulata. Next base: position 266,433 of record JARKIA010000216.1, read on the forward strand.
CGCACGTCGGCCTCCACTCACCGCCTTGATGCCAGTCTCTCTTTTCTTACCTGTGCCTCCCGCGAATACAGCAAGCATGGAGTGCGTTTGCGGCGCCGAGGCACTTCTGTCTTTCTGGTGTACATACACACTTCCCGCATCTCGTGTCCTGCGCCTGCGCACACCTCGCCATGCTTGGATGCCGTCCGCTGACCACCCCCAGCATCGGCCGCGACATGTAACCCACCCTCCGCTTTCAAATAAGTACCCCCGCCCACAGCCTGTCCCACGCACCTGCATCCCCGCGCCCCGCCTCTGTCTTGCGTTGCGCTGCCCGCATGCATGCACGTATCTGCGGAGGGTGTGATGGGAGACCGGAAGGCGTAGCGGAGTGGGAGAGGGAGAAATCGAAGGGAGGTAGGCGCATGGAGGACGAGCGATCCGAGGCCATGATCGTTCCCTGAGTTAAGTGTTGATAAATAATGCGAACGGCGAACGCTGAGAATAAGCATCCATAGACTCTGCCTGTTGCACCTTTTCCACCTCTATCTCCCGACATTTGTATTTCTATATCTTCATAACGCACGGCGCCTCTAAGCACCTGTTTGAGCGTCGTCGAGCGACATTTATCTTGGCTACACCAAATATGTATCGTCTCATGTTCTTGGCGGTCGCGTGTTTCGGAATCTGGATAACCCTGCTTTTCGCCCTCTCTCGCAGCTACTCTTCGGCGATCCCGCACAAGATTTTTTCGCGATATCGCTATGTACGGGTTTTCTGCCTTCTAAATGTTTCTGTGTCCTGGTATCTCGGCCTTCGATCCTCAGACTAACTGCCTCAATGTCTGATCTCGCGCCCCCCACGGGGCCCCATCGCCAATCTCACCTCCACCGACCCTCTCAAAGAGGCGGGCCTCTGCCCACTCCGACGGACTGCACGCGCTCAGGGCGGCGGACGTGCGAATCAACCTCGCATTGCGACAATCGGGAAGATGTACAAGCTCAACGGGTCCGTGAGTGTTACTTGATATTTCTTTACCCGCAGGGGCAGTAAATTAATTATGCTGATGATTGACTTGGATCTTCGGCACATAGAGCTTCGTCCCACCGACGACGCACGTGCTATTGAGATCCTGTCAGACAAATTTGTGTTTCTAGTGCGCCTTGTGTCCACCTTTCTTACTTTTTATTCAACTTCACCGCTCGCGCGGAATTGTAAATGCGCGCCCGTTTCGAATTCCATTTACACGGCGTGCGTCGGCTTTTCTCAATTTTTATTTATTTTTGACTTGAGTTGAATGGAACGTCGAATATGCAGCACCGACGTACCATTGAGTGGACCCCGATCCGTGAAGTCGTGAGCACCGGGACCACTGCCGTGGGGGTTAATGTCACCTTCTAATCGTCACGGATAATGCTCCGTCTTACGCATCTGTCGCTCTTCCTTTTCCCCTGCTAGCGCGCCTTATACAGTAAATCGTCTAATCCAACATTTACTTAGTCTTCTTGAATGCTGGCGAAAACCTCTCTCGCGGTCGTACACTCAACGGCAAAACTTGATGACAAATAAAACCAATCCCGTAAATTGATATATCCCATTCCCAGTTCTTGGAATACATTAATTGGTCTCCGACACGCAGCTCAAGGAGACTGTGAGATCGGTAAAGTCCACCAGGCCCGAGACCCCTGGTACAGCTGACATATTCCAACTCCCCGCAGGTATAAAGGCCCCGCTGTTCTGGGTGCACGAAGTGCACGTGGCGCTCCTGCGTAAATGTATACTCAGTTCACCGCGCGGAGGAGATCAGCATCACTGACTGGAAGAACATGCAGAAGAATCCGGTGGGCACGACTACGCCGGTGATTGACTGGTAGAAGTGACTTAATGCCCCCGTGGGCGTGAAGGCAAGGCAGGAGCTTGAACCTGAGGTCAGTGGGAGATCGAAGCAATCGACGCCGACTTCAGGACCGGTGCATAGCTCAAGGGTCCCACTGACGTCCTGTATAGCAGATGGTTAGAAAGGGCCGCGACTTGGGAGGGGAGTGCGGCAACATACCGCACCAGCTTCGGCGGGGGCGGCCGAGGCGATGGAGAAGGCTATGATATTGACAGCAAGCAAAGACTTGTAGTTGACCATCGATGGAGCTAGTTGGTTTGAGCGAACTGGACCTTTGCGGAGCAGGCGCTCCCCTTTTATGCATTTCGCCATGCCCGAATCGGAAACTTTGGGTCACGCATCTCCCTCGCCCGCCAAAGACGGACAGCCGTGGAGTACGGCTGCACACAGGTACAAGAAGCGGAGAACCGTTAGGCACAGAGAACCAGCGGCTGTCTCAGTTTAGACACTCTTCTCAAGTCTAAAACACAGCTGAATGCATCTCAGGTTCGACTGGACTGGGGACCCCAGCAAGCTGTACGCGTCGGTCCGGGTCCAGACGATTAGCTGACTTGAGAATTGTGAAATTCGCGTTGCTCGAGGTTCCTTGCTGACGGGAGGATTGTTACCACTTATACTCAGGGACGATACAGTGCGATAGAGCGGCATACAGTAGACCTGAGTGATTGGCATCAACCACAAATAGAAAGATCGACGGCCGTATACTCGCCGCCCCGGCGACGCCGCTCTCACTGAACATATGGGAGCTTCGATTTTCTGGCGGCATGTGCTAATCAAGCCCAGAGTGAAGTGCCCATGGCCAGGGGTAACCAATTGGATCCGGTCCGCTATGGCCGGAAGATTGCAGTCCACACAGCTCAATAGAACATTTGAACATGGAATTTGGCAATGTCAACTTGAACTGTGCGCACCCGAATTTCGCGGTGCGGCGGGTGTCCGATTTTGGTGGTGTGTCGGGGAAAGTGTCTACCAATGTCCCCATTTCTCCGGTCTGCCGCTCGTCACTGGCCAAGGGATGCTCCGATGCTAGTTGTTTGGCAGCCGAACCTTCGGCGGGCTCAACGGATCATCATCCGTGTCACTGTGACCTTGTCACCCCCGAGCAAACTCAAACTCCTCGTGTCGTGGATAATCTTGGGATAATCTCTTCCATCCAGCGTCCATCTTGGAGCGACCACGAATCGCGCCCATGAATAAGTTTCTCAGTCTGGAATGTCTCTCTGAACTTCCTTTCACCATTCGCGTGCGTGAACTGGTATCTCTCCACTCGATTTTCTCTCATTCCAAATTGATCTAGGATCTCGCCATTCCGGCAGCTCATGGCTCCCTGGCGGATATGGAACATTTATCCCGACTGATACATGGCGATCCGAACGCGAGGGACACTTTCATGGCGTGTTTGTGCGTACTGTACGCGAATCTCGATCCCTTGGCGATCCCGCGCGATGGAGGGCCTCCTGGGATCCCTGGCGCCCTGGCAGTTTCCTCGTTGAAGTGTCTTCGTCTTTTAGGGCCTCCGTTAGATACTTCAGCTCATTTTTGGCCTCGAATTTGGGGCTGGACACACTTTATATCTTCCCACCCGGAACAGTTCCCTCCCGAGCCAACGGGGATGGACATTTGCATCGACGTCCTTCTCTTTGTCGACGCCCTAATTGTCAAGGAGGTTCATGGGGCGGACCTCACCGCCAATTCCCGTGCCTATGAGATGATCAATCGCACTCCAGGCGTCCGTACGCTTCTGGCCCGAGCCTGGGCCCAAATGTCCCGGGACAAAAAAAAACAACCGACACGGGATAACATGTCCGCTCTCTCCCGGATCCTGACATTATTGGATTTTACCAAGGATTCGGCTCATCTGCAAGAAGCCATCGACGGCGCGGGGGGAAGTCTGAATGACTTCGCGAGACTTATTACGGGGTATATTGATTCCATCGTCCCCACATCGAGGGTTGACCTATCAGCCGACCAATACGGGCTTCTCAATTGCATCTTCTACCCCGTCCGCGGACTCTGCGCCGGCAGCCAAGCTGCCCAGGATGCTTTGCCACGGGCGGGATTTGTGGCTTCACTGACCCGCATGATGTGCGCTCTAGCTCGATACTCGGGGCCACGCATTTGGGCCCACGACGAATCATTAGTATCGTTCACCGGCGATGATGATCTCATGGGCACTGCCGTGATCTTGATGGTCAAAATGTTGAAATCTCCTCGACACACAGGGATCTCGCGGGACGCTATCTCTGAGGGACTTCTGCGCGCCATTGTTTCCTACGGCATCCGGGGCGCTGAAGTCGAGTGGACATCCAAGCTGGTGGCTACTTTGTCATCTGAAACCATACATTACACTGTCGTGTCCCGGCTCGAACGTGCCCTGCGCGATACGAGTGATATAACCGCACACCCCGCATTCAAAAAGTCCGCCAATTTCGCGGCTTGGAACACCTTCCGTGACTTGGCGGTAAAGCGCATCGCGGTGGCAAAATTGTGGAAGTCTCCAGACTCACTGTCGCGCAAAGCGTGCGATAACATGGAGGTGTGGCATCCGAGGAGCTTTCGTGTCCAGTCAATCTGACGACCATTGTTAGTGTGGTGATATTCGCAAGAAGGAGGACTTCAAAGCGTGCGGGCAGTGTCGCAGAGTCTACTACTGTACCCGCTCCTGTCAAAAGCTCGACTGGCAACAAGGCCATCGTAACGAGTGTGCTTCCATGCGGGCTTTCTCCGAAAGTAAGTTCTCTTCTCGAGTTGCGAGCGGCAATTGACATTGACGATACAGAGAACCCTGACCCGCTCAGCTCGGAGGACGTAGCTTTCATCAAGGAACTCGTCCATAACGACTACGTCTCTAACATGCATAAAATCCTTAGTCTCCAGGTCGACTTGGTCCGCCAATACCCGTCGTGGCCATTCATCACTGTCTTCGATTATTGCGCCGGCACCGTGAATCTCTTCATTGACATTCGTCCAGACCCCTCCATGGAGGAGTACACCAGCGTGAATTGGGCAGAGCACGGCCCACGCGTGTCGCGCAGCGGCGGCCGGATGGACCTCCACATTGCGGCGGGCAAGTTTACCCGCAACTCAGAGGTACAGTTCAGGATGTTCCCTATGAGGTCGAACAGTTCGATTTTGCATGATGGAGTGCGGCGCCTGGCCAGGATGAGTTTGTACCCTGCGGAACTGTCACGAGAGGTCGCGAAGCTGATTAAATCGGCCATGGGGACAGTACAGATTCATTGATCAACTGCTGGCAAAAGAAGTTACACTGTAGATGTTCTGGCATGGACACTGTTTTGGAGGTGCCACTCTTACTTGACTGTTACCGATTATCTTGGTGCGACTGATAACTACAACTGATGTATATAATATTTCTCTATGCGATCGCGATGTACCTCAGATTTGGAAAAGATCATTAGCATCGCAGCCTCGTTACTGTTCGTGGTCGACGTCGTTCAGATTGAGGCAGAACCGCTGGTAGAAGGAATTCTACGCAAGGAAACCTCTCAGAAATCGTTGTTCTCATCTGCGTCAGCCAACCAACAGCGCATCCAGTAGCGCGATTCTCAATTTCAGATTCAATTTTGGACCGGAGTTATGACATGCATTTACCTGCCCGGTGTCTCCACGATGCATAAAATCCTCTGTGGCGCTCCAAAAAGGAGCAGCGCCGCGGAAACGGGGATTTCCACTCGGCTCAATATTGCTTGAGACGTCAACGACAATAGTGAGAGGCAGCTTGACCGCGCAAAATAATAAGGGATTTTGCCCTTTGAATTACAAAAGACAAGGAGTCGAAAATACAGTCGTTCTTGATTCAAACTCTTGCCTGAACTTGAGCATGCGAAGAACGCGGAAAGGGCGCGTATCCCTCTGAGAAAAGGATCCTGATAGAGAAAGATAAAAAAAGTTTTTGCATAGAGCCAGTACAAGTAAAACCGCGGAGCGAATGGTCTGAGAATAAGATGAAGAGTCGGACCTTCGTCTTCCGTGGTTTCGGGGACGATAGATCGACGATTGAACAAGTCGCGCACAACGGCGTCGCTAAAGTTCATCGAGGCGACATCGGGGCCGAATAACGAGTCCGTGCCGTGCGTCCACCAACTTCCGCAGAAACATGGTGCGCGGACCCGCGAGCCCGCGAGCCCACCGCCAGCGCCGCGTACACGGCGCGAGTGAGGGATTCAGCACGGATCGACCATGCAGCGCTGCGCCGCACGTCGGCGTCTGAGTCCTCCCGTCCCCGCGCACCTGCTCCGAATCGATATCGCGCAGCAGCTCCTCTGCCGTCGCACGTCCCCGCCTGCGCGCGGCATCGACCATCGTCGTACGCGCAGGTCCACAACCCCTGCCTGCATGGGGCTCGACAAAAACACGCTCCCATCGCCCCAACGGCCTCGAAATCCCGCCGCCGGCTACATGTGCCCGGGCATCCGCCATCATCGCTCGAGATATGTAGCCATCGCATCGCCAAAACCGAGCCCCTCGAACGCGACTTGGAAATGGGGTTACCGACATGGGTCCGGAGTCCGGACAGAGCAGGGCGGAGAGAGTGGGGAGGGACGGAAAGTTGTAAGAAACGGGGAGGGAGAGAAGAGAAGAACGAATGAGAGAGGAGACAGAGAGGAGGGGGAGGAAGCGACGAAGAACGGAGGTGAGGATGGGAAAACGGATGAAAGCAATGAGTATGGCAACCTCACCTTCGGCCGTCCACGCTCCAGAATCTAGATCCAAATCCGCGGCCTCGAGTGAGGCACGATGGTAGCAGGCGTCGGTGGTCGTACCCCTCCCCTCCCCTCTGCGTCTTCGCCGACTTTCTGGAGTCCGCGCGTTTCAGTTTGGGATCGCGAGTCGGCTATAGTGCAAGAGACAGGCGCGTGGCCCCAACCCCGCGCGCTCCCCACGCACGGAACGCCACCCTCATCACTCTCCTACTCCTTCACGTCCGCCTCCTCCCACCCGTGCCCATCAACGTCCTCCGCCCCGTCGTCCGCATTCTCCTTCTCCTCCTCTACCTACCACCACGTCACTGAAGAGACACAGAATCCGGTATCCGGGGGACACGAACACGGAGAATTGCTGGCGGGGGTGGAAGAGCGCAAGGAAGGGCGTGCAAGACTGCGAGGAGGGGGCGTCCGAGTCGTCTGAGCGCGACTGAGAGGAGGGAGGAGGAAGTGGCGCGACGGAGGAATAGCCCACCATCACATAGACTCGTAACCAGTCCCTACGTTGAGTAACAAGACAGAGTAGGCATATGAAAGTTATTTGAGGCCAATCGGAGCAAAATTGAGCAAGAAAAAAAAAAGTGGCGCAACGGTTACTCGAACGTAGGGACTGGGAGAACTTAACCGTAGAAAGTCCATTGATTGAGGCACGTGATGATTCAATCTGACTTAGAAGAATTTCGACGCTCGAATTTCTGACCTCAAGTGATGGAAATTTTGAATCGTAGGAAAGTAGCGGGTATGACTGTATACATGATATATTGACTTGAGAACAGTCAAAATCCACGGTGTATTGCACAGGAAATATAACAGTAACATTTTGGCACTTTTTGTCCAAGCTCCCAATGACCAAAATCAATGCACTGGATGTTGGAATATGGAGTCACGCCGTCATGGCAAACTCCAAGTATGTTACCGTTACCGTAACAGTACGCAGCCTTGTTTGTTTCTCTCCCTACGCATTGCATTTTAGGTTACTTTGACTACCAAATTAGTATATAAGTAGTCTACTTTGTACCCAATACGTCGTCGGGATTGCCGCAGAGCAAGCCCAATTCCAAGCTTTTTGCTTAGTCACCTTGCCCGGATCTAACACTGGAGACATTTTATTGGGGGGGCTTGCCCCCCCTTTTTCTGATGTAGACCCCGAAAAGCAGATGGCTGTGCATGCACTTTGATCGGCTGTGCATGATCGTTGTATCTATTTGGCGATGATGGCCGTGATGTCGGACTGTTAGCATTAGCAACGTAAATTCCTGGTACCGACTTAGGTACCAGGTCTACGTATCACAATTGCAAACCCCGATCGTAGCGGTAACTTCCGGGTCCAGGCCTTGGATGGGCCCTTGCGAACCCGAAAATTCCAACCTCGATCGCAGCGGTAACTCCCGGTTCTAGGCCCTGGTCGGCCTTCCCGCATCATAACGGTAATAACTCTTTTGATTCATCATTCAGAAATCTGTTCCTCCTCCTATATTTTCATGCCTCTATCTCACTCTTCTACCATGCCTGGTGGGCTGCCTTTTTGTTCCAGTCTCTTATCCTAAATTTTTCAACAGATATATCTGAGGGCCTGATCGGGTGCATCAGAATTGATTCCTAAGAATCGACCGATTTCTCTGCACCCACATTTTTCCCACACATTTTGTCCCTAAACTAGGCGGGAATGGAAATATTATGTATTTTCTCCATCAATAGATGATGAGAGGTAGCAGAGAGTGTGTGGGCTGTGAATGCCCTGTAATTCTAAAGTTGAGCTCCTAGAACTCATGGTCGATCTTAGAATCTCTCAGAAAGTCTGTTCAATAAATTTCCCGCCACTCTTGGGGCCGTCTGTTCATAGAATGACTATTTTGCAGATTCTGAGACAGTTTAGGGACGGGATAAGTAGCCAAAACCAATTCTAAGAAAATTCTAAGAAAGTTCTTGTGCACCCGATCAGGCCCTGAGGTGCCTAGCCCTACCGGATGTCCAGTGAAATTTGTGTAGATCCTGGGGACAGTCATTTGTCGTGCACGTATTTATTAAATCGAGACTCGGAGTTTGAATTCCACTAGGGAGAGATCAGGGTGATAATGGAGTGAAATTCAAACAAGCTACGTGTCCGATCTCTCAGTAAAGTATGTCACTGTGTTCTGAAAGTTCACCTCGGAAATATGGTGCCTTCTGACCCTGTTCAATCACTTCAAATAAGCACTTTGACATCCTGGCACAGCTTGAACGTTGCAAACTGGAAACCTGACTTACTGACGATTTGCAACAACACAGTTGTACACGCAGTCATTACTTTTTCCTTGGGTTGTTTGGCTCGTTAAGCAACCTGGTTCTGGCAGGAGGTACCAGGACATGCCCGGAGGGCCTTAAGAATACAAAGCCTCCTGGCTGAATCGAACCAACGACCGCCGACATCCGAAGGTCCCGTGCGACGTGAATAAACTTGACAGTACCAAACCTGGACAAATCATTGACAAATCAATCAACGCAGGAGCCGACAGCTCTTCTTCTGCCGCAACGACTGCTTCTCTGATCTGGGTTCTATCTGGGGGCTAGACTAGGCTACACTGGGTTCTTTTTTAGGCACAGATAGGATTGGAGTGTATTCACAGAATCTTAGTTGTGCCAATCACTTGGTAAATGTGGTGTCCACTGTGTATTTAATGCAGTAACTAATCACAAATTAGTGATGGCTGGAGCTCCTAACCTCAATCAGACTGCTTATTGTGCTTGCCGTGCCCGTATTAAAGCCCAGAAAGCCCGGGCTGATTCTGCCCAAAATGCTCCTCAAATCTATCTACCTACTTTTGAGGAGATGAAAAGTGGAGTATGGCCTGAAGTTTTTCCTCGGACTCGCGGTGGTGGACGTAAGTGACTTTGAACCAGATCTGAACCTTTTACTCACTTTGAATGAAGCTCGGATCACTCCACCGTCTTTACGGTGTACATCCTCAGCAGCCACAGATGCTATTCCAGGAGGGAGACAAAACCGCATTTCAGTGCATGCCACTCGACCAGAGACTCTCCCACTCAACAACTTGTCTGGTGAAATAATAAGAGAATCTCCACAGTTGGCTGGTCAGTTTTGTTTTCTATATCTTCCTGATGGCAATTTTTAATCTCACATCCAGCTCGAACCCGCCTATATGGGAACTTAACGCCCCATGGACCAGGTCCTGGCTCACGAGATCAGCGTGGCAAGCGAACTCGAGTTGATGTGGGCCAGAATTCCCCAACACATCCAGAAACCACAATGGATATTTCTGGTGATCAGGAACTTCAACCTCAGAGGCTCTTTCCCACTGCTGGACCAAGTGGTCTAGGTGGATCCAGAGATGTTTTTGGGTCAGATATGGGAATGAATTTAGATGGCACAGCTCCTGAGCCTCCTCCTCCTTCTCCTTCTCCAACACCTGTACCACCAGATCCACCACTGACTCCTCCCCCTGTCCGTCCTCCTTGCCAACACCAGCCTAAACATACAACTGTCTGCGGAAATCATGCTCGGGAGCCAAATCCAGATTATCCACATAGACTGTGGTGTACCTCTAAGAGGCATTGGGTTGAAGAGAATATTTTTGGAGAGCTTGCAACTTGTGAAGCCTGCAGACGTGACATCCGTACACGAAGAGCTGCTAGACGGAATAATGCACAAGGGGTTGCTATTCAACAGCAGCTTGCTCAGCAGATAAACCAACCACCACCACAGCTGCCACCACAGCCACCTAATCCCACTCCAGACCAACCTCCTCCCTCCAATCCCTTAGCAGAACCTGCCGTCACAGCTGCAGACAAAGCAATGATGGCTCATGTTAGAGACGAGTGGATGAAAATTTCCCTGGAATCTTGTGATGGCTGTGATGAGAGGTGGTTTGATTTGGATGTCAGAGATGGCACATGTGCCAAGTGCAGGAAGGGTGGCACACTTTGTAAAAAATTCCAAGCCGCAAATGCAATGAACCCAGGAACTGTACCAGGTCCAGATGAGTTCCCTCCACTCACACAGATAGAAGAGATGATTATCTCCCCTGTCCATGCTCTGGTGTCTCTGTACCAAATTCGTGGTGGCCAATTCAAGTATTCTGGACACTGCTGCAATTTTGCACGTGATACAGCTGTCTTTCACAACAAAGTTCCTTTACTGCCAGAGGAATGTGATGTCATTATCATGAGGAGGACTGGTGTTGATCCTGCCAACAATGAGGATGTACACCAGGATTTCCGTGTTCGGCGAAATGTGGTGCAGAAATGGCTAGCCTACCTGGAACGGAATCATCCCACATTTAAAAAACACAACGAGACAGTGGACTGGACCCGGCTAAATGATCTTCCTGAGAATGCATCTGTTCGGGATCGACTACGAACAGTTGAGTCTCAGGTTATCAGTGAACCAGATCAGGATCTTGGGCCACCAGAGGAGGGTGGAAATCCAGTGCAACAGGATCCTCTCTTCACTCGAGGGTTTGTGCCCAATGTTACAACAGGCCAAACTGAAATTGAACAACTCCATGCTGCTGCCTTCCACAATGACCAACCTGTTATCCTCACTATGCCTGTCATCCATGGAACCCCCATCAATGAGCATTCAGGGCTGTCTATTGCAATTGATGCCTTCCCTTCTTTGTTTCCAAAAGGGGAGGCAGATTTTGCAGCCACACGTGAAGAAAAAGTCACAATGACTGAGTGGGCAGCTCATCTCATGCGGTACAAGGATGGCCGCTTTGCTTGTCATCCACGGTTTCGTTATTGGGCACTCAATACGATCATGAGGCATGATGCCAAGAAAGCATCACAATGGTTCACAACAACTCATAAGGATGACAAGGAGTTGACTGTTGAAGAGATCAAGCAGATGCTTGCAGAAAAGGATGCCAAAGGACTGGCAGATCGTGTTGCACATTCAGGTGTCAAAATTCCTGGGTCACGTCCCTTCTGGTCAAAGGGCCAGCGTGATTTAATTGCACAGATACGCTCTCCAGAATGTGGATCACCGCATGTCTTTGCAACTTTCTCTTCAGCAGATATCCAGTGGCCAGATATGCACCAACATATGCCAAACCATGTTCCAGAGGCTGCTGAAGATGCACACTCCTATCGTGTTCGGATGAAAGATCTCAATGAAAATCCAGCAATTGCTCCCTATTACTTCCAAAAGCGATTTGAGGTGTACTTTAAGCACTACATCAAAATCAAATTCAAAGTCAAAGATTTCTGGTGGCGTTACGAGTGGCAGCATCGAGGCAGCAGCCATATCCATGGATTCCTTTGGTTTGAGGATGCTCCATCAGTTGACAAGATGGATACATCGGATCCCATTCAGCTGCAAAACTTCATTGACTTCTGGGACCAGCACATATCCACATGGCATCCAGCAATTTCTACTCCACCAGCAGCTATTCACCCATCAGCTCGTTTGTTTAACACACTTGAGGATACAAAGCTTGAATTGGCAGAGATGTTGAACCGGCTTCAGTGCCATACCAGGTGCACTGCTGGATACTGTGAACGAAAGAAGAAGGACACTGGAGAAATCTTCTGTCGCTTTGGGTTTCCGAAGGAGTGTCGAGATGCAACCAAATTTGCAAAGGAGTTGAATCGTGACTTTGCAGAACTGCACATCCGTCGCAATGATCCGATTCTCAACTCCTTTAACCCAGGTGTAATTCTAACATGGCGGGCCAACATTGACTTCATACCGGTTATCAATCGGGAGGCAGTCATTGCATATATAGCTAAATATGCTAGCAAGGCTGACAGCCACTCTTCATCCTACCAGGATATTCTTCAGACTGCCATCTCTCATCTGAAGGACACTGATGCAGGTGGGATTGCATACCAAAAAATGTTGCCCACATTTGCAGCAGAGCGCGATATCTCTGGACAGGAAGCATGTCACATCCTCTTGGGTTGTGAGCTAATCCGAAGCTCACGCTCAGCTCCACGGAGTCTTTGTCTTGACCCAGATTCGACCTCAGGGATGCTCAACTTTGCAAATGGGCGAGTTGAAAAGCTCGGGCTTGTAGAGAGATATGAGAAATGTGCCACAGCTGCACCTGACAAGTTGAAGGATGTCTCTTTGCTTGAATTCGCCACTCACTGGGACTGGAAATCAGACAAACCCCATAAACGTGGATCTAAAGGTGCAAAGCCACACATTGTGAATATCTGGCCTCGCTACCGGCCAGACCGTGACAATGAGGAAATGTATGAGAAGTACTGCTATGCTAGGATGCTGTTACATCATCCATTTAAAAAACGTGCAACTCTCTTGGAAAGTCCGGATCTGCCACCAATCTCACCTGATGAACCCGGACGTTATGTCAGCTGGGCAGTTGCCTATCAGGCAGAATGCTTGGACAAAAATCATGAACACCCCGATGATACTCTGCCAACCACTGCAGATGTCCCTAATGCTGAGGATGATGAAAGTGACTCTGAGAGCCTACAAGGCGAGGATCTCCAGCAGCAGAACTATCAGGCAGAATGGATGCAGGAGGCTGGCCGGGCCCCCAATGAGTCTGTCCAGTCAAATCTCGAAAATCTTGGCAAACGAGACATGGATCTGGAATATGACTGGGTTGCACATTCGGCAGACCAAGCAACAGTGAAGGCTGCATCATCTTGGCTGTCTGATCAGGTGAAGGAGTCACCTAACGATGAGATTCAAACCTTGCCTGAGAACAACTACAAATCGCTGAAAGGAGAGCAACGTGCAGTGTTTTTGCAGGTCATGGCCTACTTCAAAAGGATGGATGCAGATGAGCTCTTGGGACCTAAACCACCACCACTTCGAATCAATGTAGATGGGACGGCTGGTACAGGAAAATCTTTCCTAATCTGGTGCATCACCACTGCTCTGAGGGAACATTTCAAAATTGATGAGACTTCAGTTGGTGCCAAGGATCCTACAGTTCGTCTAGCTCCAACTGGGATCTCAGCCTTTGGAATTCGTGGCTGGACTGTCAATTTTGGGTTGGGCATTCCGGCCAAGGAAAAAGCGGACTTTAACCAGCTGTCACGTACTGGGCTCACCCGAGTGCAGACCCGGTGGCAGAATGTTAAACTGCTGATTATGGATGAGAAGTCTATGGTTGGCAGAGCTCAAATGGGCCGTTGTGATAGACGACTCCGCCAAGCTTTTCCCAGAGCCTCAGATGATATTTTTGGTGGACTACCTGCACTTGTGTTTGGTGATTTCCGGCAGCTTCCTCCAATTGGTGATACACCACTGTATTCAACAAAGCCTGCTGTCGGACGTCGAGCTGGACTTACTTCTGAAGGGAGAACAGCCTTTGAGTCCTTCACAAAGTCAGTCACTCTGCAGAAGGTTTTCCGGCAGGAGGGGGATGATCCAGAACAGATAAAATTCCGAGATGCTCTTATGCGGCTTCGTGAATACAAAAGCTCTCAGGAAGACCATACCCTCTTCTCTACACGGTTCTGGGACCAGCTCTCTCTGGCTGAACGCGATGAGTTCAATGATACTCTACATCTGCTTCCTACTAAGGAGGCAGTGAACACATTGAACACTCGCCGTCTCAGCTCCCTTGGAAAGCCTGTGGTTCGCTGCTTGGCAAAACATAATGGTCCTGAAGCCAAAAAAGCGTCGGACGAAGATGCTGAGGGCTTGCAGAAGGAGATTCTTTTGGCTGAAGGTGCTAAGGTCATGATAACACGCAATGTCTGGACCTCTAAAGGTATGTAACTTGTCTTGCAATCAATTTTATCCACCAATTAATCTCATGCATAAGGCTTGGTTAATGGTGCCCAAGGAACTGTGAAAAAGATATGGTACCAGCCTGGATCAAATCCTCAGATGAATTTGCCAGCAGTTGTATTTGTGAAGTGTCCTGAAGACACTTATTCAGGTATCTCTATATCTGCCTTTGAAATTGTCTCCTAGCTGAATTTAACTTAGGTCCGGCATTGCCAGAATGGGAAGGGATAGACCCATCATGGATTCCGATTGTTCCAGTCACTTCAAGGTGGGACGACAAAACCGGGAAATCACTTACCAGAACTCAGCTGCCACTTACTCCGGCATGGGCAATCACAATCCACAAGAGCCAAGGTCTCACTCTCAAGAAGGCTGTAATTGACCTTGGTGAAAAGGATTTTTCCGCCGGACTTTCGTTCGTGGCAATCTCACGTGTCAAGACACTTGGTGGGATTGCATTTAGAAGTTCGTTTCCGTGGAGTCGGCTCAAAAAGCTGACTATCACGGAATCGATGAAGATGTTGGAGGAGGACTCTGTGCGAAGGGCTCAGCTTGGTTTCCAGCTAGACACTTATGGTATGGATCTTAGTCAGTATGTATTTGATGATTAATGTACAAGAGGCCGAGTAACTAAGACTGAGATTTACGCAAGCCCCCCCTCTATTGTAGCCGGGCACCGGCATACAAAACATACTTGAGCGGTAATGACTTTTTGAGATATCCTTGGCTATTCTGAACCACTTTCAGTCTCCACATGCACTTAAGCACTTGCCCTACCATCCTCAAACTCAGTGGTGGTATTACCTACATCTTGTGTATCTGTGATGTTTACATATCAAAGCTAGTGCTGGCAAGGTTCGGTTCAGTTCAGGTTCGGGGTGCTTTTTTCCGAACGCTGAACCTGAACCTGCGTTCGGTTCAGGTTCGGCGTTCGAACACGTTCGAACTTTTTGAACCTCGGAGCATTTCCCACGCCCAAACTACCTACGTGCAGACCACCCAGAAATTGGGAAGGGTATTTTACCATCTAAACTTTACACCAAAGCATGCCAAGACACGTTGAAGCACACCTAGAAATATATCTGAACAAACTCGAGCTGAACAAAGTTTGATCAGATCACGTGAGCGACCATGCTCTCGCAACCTACAGCGTGAAAACATCAAGAAACTCACTTAGAATTGGTCATGAGCAAATGTTATGGATGATGGAAAGTCGAGATGGCAATACCGTTGTTAAACTCCCCGAAATATGACTCAATTTGTGTTTCAATAGGCTATTTTCGGCAATTTGCGGTTCGGCATTCGAACGCGTTCGGAAAAAATCGCTAGAGCCCGAACCTTGAACCTGAACCCCCCCGTTCGGTTCAGGTTCGGTTCGGGTTCGGACCGATTTCCGAACCGGACCCTGCCAGCACTAATCAAAGCTCCGACAGGAAAGTACCAAGTGGATGCTTCTTAACCTCAGGGCACAATATATGTGGCCTTTGCCATACACTGCGCACGATACAAGGCTGGGTCATAGGGGTTGATGGGGTGGCTGTGCACCCGGTCCGGGAACCGGCCCTTGGCCATTCCATTATTTTCGCCGTGACCCAGACAAATTAGGGGATTCCGATTGAAGCGACCGCTTTCTGGATCTCCCCCGCAACTTTCCTACGATTCAAAATTTCCATCACTTGAGGTCAGAAATTTGAGTGTTGAAATTTTTCTTAGTCAGATTGAATCATCACGTGCCCAAATCAATGAACTTTCTACGGTTAAGTTCTCCCAGTCTCTACGTTCGAGCATCACTTTTGCCGTTTTTTTTCTCTCGCTCAATTTTTATTCTATCGACTCAATTTCTTCTGCATCATACTCCGCTGTCGCTGTCTTGTTGCTCAACGTAGAGACTGGTACCGAGTCTAACCATCACACCCCGAGAGAATAGCGGCGGCTGTCAGAGGAGCCGGAGAGGAAGGAGAGGAGGGGGAATCATTGGCGGGGATGAAAATGCGCGGCGAGTGATGCTGGCGGGATCGCGGGCTCGCGGGTGTTAGTTATCATGCGCTCCTGCGGTGGCGGTGGCGTACTCCGTGGTTATGAGCAGCGGCGAGAGTGGTGCCCCACTGACAGGGCGGGAAAACGGAATGGATGTGAGGCGCGTGCAGATCCATGAGTTTTTTGTGCTCTGTAGGTCATCATGTTTTTCACAGTGTCGGATCGCTGTTCTGCCCTCATGTTTGGGGACCGTCAATGACCATTATATACTTTGTGGAACTCAAATACTACACAGAAACGCACAATTTGTGTCCGATGATTGCGATTCGAGGTCCCCTGAGAAATCTCTCTCAAAACAAACCTACTCAAGGTTCAAATGACACCCGACTTCTTCCGCACACGCAGATGAATTTTGAACGATTACAAACTTCACAAACTTGAGGCCAGTCAAGTAGGGCATCAAACCGTGCGTAATACGCCCACGGGCGTATCATTTACGCCGTATTTTCGTTACGCCACGGCCAAATCCGTACGTCAGGACGCATGGAGAAAGCTCAGACGGGACGGGTCCCGTGCGTACCGTACGTTTACGCCGTATTTACGGGTTTCACACGTTATGGAGCCATGCTGGATAGTTTGAAGGTATCTTTTAGGTATTTCACTTTATGTCTGAGCCACAGTAGTCCTACGAAGGTCTTAGGGTTCTGAAGGTCGATTCAACGGTCTCACATTAACCCGAATCGTTTGCATAGCTTGAGCCGGAGGCCTCGGCCCGTCAGTCGGCGATGTTAGATCACTGATAACCGATATCGGCCGAGGCGGCGCCGCCCATTGGCTGTTCGGCAAACTTTGGCGAGGCGCACATGAAGTGATGGCAACGATTCGGCATCTCCAGAGATATCTGTTTTAGGTAGCCGTAATTTACGCGTAAACGGACGGTTACGGCCCCACGTATACAGGTCGAGCCGTACCGTTCCCGTGCCGTCCAGGAACCCACCAAGGTCGCTGACGGGACGCAGGCGTAACCGTATTTACGCCACGTAATCCCGTAAAATTACGGGACGGCTTGATGCCCTACAGTCAAGACTACTGCATCGCGTCCACGTGTTCACACAGATCCCAAATAATCGTCGACTTCCCATTGGGCATGTTTCTCGATCTGACACCAGTGAGGATAATTCCACAATACAACAAGGAGTGATAGCTCACCAATGCACGATTCGGCCAGCAGATGGGAGAGCTGGTGACGAAAATGCCGGCTGTCATCAGTCTTTTGGATTCCTCATACTCAATAGGATCAGGTGCGGTTTTCCGCGCCACGACATGAGTAATTGTCGAGTGCTTAGGGCTGCACCGACGTTGCTCGAGCATCGCGATTATGGAGCCCGTTCCAACAACGGAAGCATCGAAATTGAAGAGTTTCATATTGAAGAGTTTCATATTCGGAAGGAGGGACCCAGCGGCGATAGCGTCTATCGTAGAAGCTGTCACGCGATATCCGTCGAGAAAAACCTCTTCCGCCGTAGGACATGCGTGTAGCCACGGAACCACATCGTGGTCGGAGAGCAACCACGGGCCACCGGTCTCTAGAATTCGCAGTTTCCGCAAGACAGGGAATAAGTTTATAGGCGGTGACGGGGGATTTTTAAGGAAATCATGGCTCGAGTGGAGATCTCTGGTTATGGTGAGAGCCTCGAGGGATGGGAAGGAAGCGTTTGCGAGCAAGGATGGGTGATGACAAGACTCGAGTGTCAGGGTCCGAAGTTTTAGAATCGAAATATCCAATGTCACAAGCGGCCTGTATTGGCAGCGCACGGTGGCAATGGTCAGGCGCGAGCAGTGTGTGAGGATGTAGTGACGCTCCTGGATGCTGACTCTGTAATTGAGGTCGATCTGGGTAAGTTGAGGCCAAGGGATACCGAAGTGGTCCAAATCACGGTAAGAGCCGCAAAATATAAACCGGCGAAGGCACGGTGCTCCCTCAAATAATCTGATGGGGACCGAGAGTGGATGATAATCGGGATTGTAGATGAGATGGAGGGTCTCCAACATCGGGAAGGATCCTGCTGGCAAGTTTAGGAAAGTGCCGAGGCAGTGAAGACCGTCGATCGACAGGAACCGACACCGATGGGCATAGCGGATAAGTCGCTCCGTAATGCGCGAATCCTCCTCGCTCAAACTAAAACGCAGCGTCAAGGGGTAATCGCCACTACGGGGAAACCAAATGTCGTCGAGTGCCTTCAGTCTCCGTGTGGTATTCTCTCTTGTGAAGGTAACGTCCACGTCGTTCCAAATTTCGTGCGTCGCGAGGGCAACCGACCGCCAATTGGAGCACACACTCGATAGTACGAGGCGTACATCCAGCCTGGGGCCCTCACCCTGGGTGAGCCACCAAAACCGTGTTCTGAGGTTGGGCCCAAAGTAGTACACGTGGTTCGGCTCATCATATGCGCAACGGATGAAGATCTCGCGCAAGATGTCATCGGAGAGAATTTTGTGGGGTGCCAATGCCGCCCGGTATGCGGTCAGCGGCTTGATTATTTGGCGCCGGCGGATGTCGAGGCTCTGCATTGTCTGCTCGAGCTGCGTTTCCATGGCAAGAAGGCATTCCCCCGCGATAGTAGCCGCTGGAGCGGGAAATTCGTCCAATCGGTGGTTGTCAATCTTGCGCCGGTGACTGACGAGAAGACGCATCGAATTTGTTATTTCCTCAAGCTGTTTTTCCGCGTCAATAAGCCATTTCCGTGCAATGGCAGCTGCTGTTTCAGGCAAGGGGTCGTTTTTGAGCGAAGCCAACCTTTCAAGGCTCAGAGGAGGATTAAAGCTCAATTCACGATAAGCGCGCCGTCTTATCGATGGTTTTGCGAATGGATTCACCTAGGTGGCATATTTGCCATAATGGAAAGCAAAGCTGCGACCGAGTCGCCTCCTGAGCTTTGTTCTAGTGAGATACGCATCGCGGTGGCACAAAGAAACTACTCACTGTAGCTCCCAAGGAAGAGTAACTGGAATTAGCGGAAGGGTATAACTTTCAGGGAGGGACATGGATGGAAACAAGGGGGTCCAAAGATAAGAAAAATTGATATCACCTACAATTTTTTTTTTTGAGAGGGTCGGCGACACCCTCCCCCTCACAGCCACCTGATGCCATCAAATTCCCTTTTTGGGAGACGGCATTGGCGCACATTTCCGCGCCGGGAGGTGCTACATGAGAGTGGCAGAGTGGTTAATCACCAGAATATTTACAGAGTCTCATAAACAGCTGGCTCATTTTCTTATATGTGAAGGAACAATGTTTTTGACTTAGAATAAGTTGAAGTCTGCCATAGTAAGTACTGATACATAGCTAACAATCCAACCAAACTTTACATTTCATTAGGGGTGGGCCGAAAATGTATACAGAAATAAAACTGTTTGAATATGTGGACATTGGTGCAGCATGTTCCAAAGGATGTTCTTAGAATATGAGTTGACAGGGCGGCAAGCAAATTAAAATCATTTGAGGTACTGTAGAATCAATGATGATCATAGATCGGCACTCTTCGGAGACAGCAATTTCACGGCAGAGGCTCAAGGGCCGTTTCGGCATCCAATCAGCAGAGCGGGGCAATGGCTAATATGTCATAATAATGATGGCCATATGCCGGCGACTGGCAGAACACACAACCTATCCAGTGTTCACTCATATTTTGCTGAACAATTGCTCTGGGACATCCTGAGAAGTATCCCATATGAGTCCCAGAGGACCAGGACGTACATGGGCTGATATCTGGACCGAAAAAATTTTACCTACAAATTTTTTTTTTGGCGGTCGGCCAGACACCCTCCCCCCCTACCCCATATGGTAATCTCTTATCTTTGGACCCCCTTGGATGGAAAAGAGAAGTCTGAGGAAGACGAAATCTATAGGCGAGCGCGTCGTCCGGATCAAGCTCGGATCTGATCCATCAGGGGCTTCAGTCTTGGCAGACGTCCGAAACAACGCCTACACCTTCTCCCGCCGATAACTCACTCCCGCCTCCAATTCTCTTCTGGAGTCTTGGCCAGACCCTGTGAAGCTAAAGCTCCTGCAAAGGATTGTCCACTGCCTACTACAATTTGCCGGACCAATTTGATTGCCGGTTTTTCTCTGAAGAGATAGAAAGTTGCGCAAACTTGTCACTAGTAAACCTCCAACACTCCGAAATCCGATAGTTTCAGCCGTCACCAAGATATAAGCTATTTAGTGAAAAAAAATCCTCGACGAAGGCCTCAGAAAGCCAATCAATCCATCAACGCTGGTATCGAAAGTCCATTTTCTCGCGGCCATAGGCATTGTCCCAGCGAAAAGATTATATAGTCTGGTAGGTAGAGGTCCTCTCCACGAGTCTAGCCATATCCTGGTCGACACCGGGGAGCACAATCGGCCTCACACTAAAAATTCATTGACCGTGCCATCAATCGGACAAGGCTTTAGCGAAGCATCACGGCCCCGCTATCTTCGCTTTAAATATTTTTGAGGATCACTATAAAGCAAAAGCAAGCACGGCGCGCTACTGTGTTCATCGCATCATGGCCCCCGCGACGCTCGCTTCTGTCGATTTTGTAAGCAGTCTGTTGAAACTCCCGAACATGCACTCTTGGAATGCTCAAGCTCTCCTACTGTCCTTGAGCTGCGCCGAACATTCATGGAGAAATTACTACACTGCTCCAAATTTACGACAGACATTGGCAGATCATGATAATATTGCCTCGCTAAAGGCTATGATCTACCAACGTAGCACGATCGTCCTGGTTGCGAAATATGCACATGATGTCCTTGAGATATTATATTCTGTACCGCTGCAACGGCCCTAGTTTCTCGGAATATGGGGTTACGAATTCGGTGATACGGTGACTAACTGCTTCTTTCTATTGACTAGAATCTACAGCGGCGCACGAGAATAGACAGGATGCGCAAAAGCCGCATGCGGGTTTCAGAGCCGCACACGGCAATATATATTTTTGGCTCCCGGGCATCACTAGGAGTGTTTAATGATGCCGTCTGACTACCAGATCTTCTTCCAAAGAAAGCCGCATGCGGTGAGCTTGCGCTCCAAAAAAGCCGCATGCGGCTTTGCGTATCCTGTCTAATGTAGTAATGACCAATGAAACGGGTATATCTCGAGGTGTTATCAAAGGAAATTCGAATGTCCGAAGTTGCTCGCGCTCGAGGTGTAAAATAAGAGACACAGTTTAGCCGGCGGAAGGCTGGGGAAAGCACTTGCAAGAAAGATATTTGGGCAAGCAGGACTTTGAGAAGAGGTGAGAGATCACAAGCCACAATGGCTTGGATACAACAGGGTTCTCGATTGAATGGCTCGGACAGCATGCGCGTATTTGGCCTCGAAACACGCGTGCGAGAGAAGGGTTCTGGGAGTTGGAAGTCGTGTCTCTTTTCGGAACCATTTTACTTATATTTTCGTTGCGCGAGCTGGCAAAGGAAGAACAGTTTGTCAACGAATTTCACGAGATTTCCGTTTCATGTGCTGGAGAACAAACTAAAATGCCTGTACTCGGATGAAGAAATCAAATTAACATTTAGCAAAACGGGAAATGTGAACGTACCGCTCGATGAAGTTGCTTCGCTCATATGCTCTGTGTTTGAGCTACAAAGAGGGATCATGAGATACGCACTTTAGCTGGTGTGAAGAGGACTGTCAACAAATGGAGCTACTGTGAAATTGAATGAACATCTAGCAAGACCGGTGATGAGGGAAATTTTGAACGTACGCCTTGGTGAAGTTGCTCGTACTCATATGCTCACGGTCTCCCAAGCTGCAAAGAGTAATCATGAGATACACACTTTCGCGAGCGCGAAGATGCTGGGGCAAGAGAGAAGGTCAAGGAAGGGAGAGAAAATTAATACGCAAGCACACAACTGCTTTCAGATGAAAAAAGCTGAGCAAGAGGGTCGCTGATTCAAGGCTCCGACATTATTATAATGCGCGATACACGCATGCGGGGAGCGGGTTATGAGAAATGAACTGCGTCAAAGGATTCTTCGATAATGAAGTGCAAGGTACAAGTAATAAAAAAGATACCTGAGATCGCCACCTAGGCTGAGACTAGTGGGTGGCGGCCAAGATGACGTCCCCGGCAGAATGAGCGGTGACGATTAGTCGCAGAAACACGCGCAGAGAAAGAAACGCGTAGAACGAGACGTGAGTATAGATCGAATCCACATGAGACCACGGCCCTTCGAAATGCACGAGGCCCTCGGCGCCAACGCAGAAAAGTGGCGGAGAAGGAACGGTGTGGAAGATTGGGGAGAGGAGGGGGCGGGACGACCGCACCCAGAGTTTCCGGACAGCCGACGGGGGGAATAAAAAACCGAGCATGACTAAGATGGCGCGAGAGGGACGGCTGAGCAAGTGCACGCAGGGGCAATCGGTTTGACATGCGGCTTTGCTCCTCCGCGAGTAGGGGGGAGGGGAGAAAAGTTGCGCGTCGGCTGTGTGGTCTCCCGATACGCGTCACAGTGAGCACGGTATGCCTCCTAACGGAAGTGGGGCAGTAACCATATGAAGTTTGATTAAGCAATGGCTGTCTAGACACGAAATCAGGTTCAAGCACTAATTTGATTGAACAGGCAGGACCCACAGGACGCTGCTGCACATGAAGAAAGGAGCAAAACATTTAATCACTGTTAATCACTGAGCAATCAGTGATTAATCAGAATTTTCTCTATTGTGTTTGAACACACATTAGACTGTTTGAACAGTGTTCAACGATGTGGTTGCCAAAAAACCTCCTCTTGCCTGCCTCGAACCAGCAACCCCTAGTGGTTGACAAAGGGCAGTGGAGGCACATCCAACTATACCACAGAACCACTGATGGCTCTTTAAATTCTAGGGTTCCAATGGTGTACCAGCGTTCATTGTGATGGCCAACTTATCATCATTCAGAGTCTTTTTACATCCAATGGTATGGATTCAACCTGTTCATATTCATTGTCAAAGTTTAATTGGAAGGGTTTGTTCAATGCAGGGTTAGTGTGGCTCCAAATAATCACTGTGGCTGGCTGTAGTGGTTCAAGATAAAGGTGTATATGAATAGCAAAGCATACATAGAGTTGAACAGCTGTGGTGAGGCTTCCACCAGACCCGATGGCAGACACCCACATCTGCCATATATGGGTCAGGCTGAAATGTAAATGCAGAAGAAGCCCGTTCGAATTGAGGTCGGGTCGTTGGTAGTGTTTGACACTTTTTTTTTATATGAAGATTTTAGTGTGCCGAGTAATGCTTATATGGGCTATCTAGGATTCATATGAATCATCCTTACAATATATGGCATGGAGTAGAGTCCTCGCCCTGTGAATGGGCTGCATTTCGGAATTCACTTATCACCGTGGATGCGCAGAAGAAAGTCATGATTGAATGAATTACCTGTATAAATGAGAGAATTGGCCATCTCAGTCGCTCGCCGGGTCAAAATCAACCGAGTGGGTCATCAGAGAACGAGAATAAAAAGGTCAACCCGATCCCGAGTTGAACGGGGTCTTCCGCTTCGAATCATAGGTACCAACCATAATATTGATCGCGGATGTGGTCCACCACTATGGGGTCTTAGACAATTGGGAGCTTGGTATATGAGATGGTTTATATTTTTTATGTTGCATGTAGATTGAAGGTCCTTGCACTGTTCGAAGGAAATGCTAAAAAAAAATCACTGTGATGTATGGTGACGCCGGTGCCGCTTGCCTTGTGAATTATCAGCCGTTAAGACGAGTGATCAGAATGGAAGAAAAACACACACACGTTGCCATCGAAGCATGACCTACGCCGAATCGAACAGGCATTTTCTGCTGCTTCTCTCCCCGCGGATTTCTGCATGCGGGGCTCAGTCATTGGGTCTCCTGAAGCGGGAATAAGAAGAGTTATTTTTATGAAGGGAGATCATGTTGAAGGGGAATGAGGTAAGTTCCTCGGAGATTGGAGGCAGTGAGGGAGGATACACCTTTCTACAATCAAGCAAGGAACAGAAATAGAGCATATTTGCAGCCCCAAAATCGCCTTTTGATCCCAAAATTGATGAGTGATCGCTTAAAAGTGGTGACACCCAAAATAGAGGCACTGACCTGGACGTTGCCCAAAACTTGCAATATACGTCCCGGAAGGCCCGTTTTTTTTTTGAACACTGACACATAGATAAAGTTTCGATGTACTCCCCCACTTTTCATAGCCTCACAATCGAATTTTTCAGAGATTTGAGCCCCGGAAACATAGGCAGGGGTCACATCATCACATCTGCCGGCTAAAAGTGATGGGTGATCGCAGAAATCTGGACACGGATTTTGGGCGTTGCAAATATGCTCTAATCGAACAAGCGGTCAAAAAAACAATACATTCGCGCTCTTATATGGTTGCAGACACATCTTCATGACAAGCTGGAACTTTGATTGTTTCCACTCGGGATTGAAGATTCAGAACCCCAGAACCACCTGCCATTACCGAATAACCTCTCTAACTAGAGGGGACAAGCTTGTGGACGTTCCTTCTAAGTAGAAGGAAAGTAGGCGTTTCCCTGACCGCGAAAAAACCCGGGACAGGGGCATGGACAGGTCAGTGGACTGGGGGGGACAGCCCTGTGGACATCTGTACAGCTGTTGAGGTTGTCCCCAGTTGGGGGGAACCGCAGTGGACAAAGGGGACATTAGACTTGAAAGGGTATGGGGTGTGCAACTGGACGTGTCGCGGTGGACAGGGTGGACAGGGTCAACTGTGTACACCTTGGTGGACGGTGTGGACTGTGTAAGGGGGTGCAACCGGACGTGTTTGAGTGGACAGGGTGGACGTGTAAACCGTGCCAGCCACGGTGGACATTGTGTGGATGGGTAAAAGGGTGTGACTGGGTGTTTCTCAGTGGACATGGTGGACAAGTATCATGTACACCTGCAATTACCTAATAAACCCTCTAAGTAGAAGGGTAGAAGGGACTGATACCCCTTTTGTCCTTACTAAGTAGAAGGGATTCAGCCATTTCCCTGACCAGTGAAAAACTGGGGACAGGGGTACTATGCTGGAGGTTGTCCCTGGTTGAGTGTAACCGCAGTGGACACAAGGGACATTTGCCTTGTGAGGAGGTAGGGGGATGGGGACTGGACATTTGGTGGTGGACGGGGTGGACAAGGTGAACTGATGGCACCACAGTGGAAGGTGTGGATTAGGTAAGGGATGTGACTGGCCCTCCCATGGTGGACAGGGTGGACAGGTGAACCGAGCACACCACAGTGGACAATATGGGTGATGAGTTGACTGATTGTACAGTTTTCTCCCGCTCCTCCAGACACAAGCTGGTGGTGCCACCAAAGAGAACGAGTCCAGCTTGTACTCGAGGGAGGTAGCATCGGAGTCCGCCACAATACAATAAAGCACGTACACTTTAAGGAGTTTTGAGCCATTGACGGCAACAGGGGTCCGCTTGCTGACAATCTCCGTGGGGAAGGGAAAGGTGGTGTAACCAGCTCTTATTTGTGCTGTTGCCTATTGTGCCTGACCTTCCTCGGGTATCTCCCGCTCCAGACACAAGCGCTCTGAGACCAGTGGTGCCACCGAAGAGAACGAGTCCAGCTTGTACTCAAGGGAGGTAGCATCCTCGGAGTCCGCCCCAATACAATAAAGCACCTACACTTCAAGGAGTTTTGAGCCATTGACGGCAACACGGGTCCGCTTGCTGACAATCTCCATGGGGAAGGGAAAGGTGGTGCAACCAGCTCTTATGTGGTGGACAGGGTGGACAGGTGACAATATGGGTGGTGAGTTGACTGCTTGTACAGTTTTCTCACGACTTGCTCTCGATTCAAGATGGGTTTGTGCTGCTGCTGACCTTCCTCAGGTATCTCCTGATCCTCCCGGCACAAGCGCTCTGAGACTGGTGGTGCCACAGGGGAAGGCGGTGAAACAGCTCTTATGTGGTGGACAGGGTGGACAGGTGAACTGATTGCACTGTGGTGGACAATGTGGACTGGTAAGGGAGGGTGGCAGACAGGGTACACGTGTAAACCGAGGTGGACAATGTGGACTGAGTACACGATCCCGAGGCGATCGGAGCACCGGTTCACTAGTTATTCCATAATCAGCCTAGTCGTCAGCCACCTTGAATAATAGATGTTAGGGGTTGTGTATGAATCTGGTGGCCTTTTTCACCAGCAAGATGGTGATGCCACTCCCGAGTCAATCTGAGCCCTGGTTCCTAAGCTATGAGCCTCTTTGTCCAAAAAGCGCCGGCTCTCGGAAAGTATTTTGCGTTTTACAGGCTAATGAAGCCACTAATCAAAAATTGACCCTAGACAACTCTTATAGTCCTCAACGAGCTCTACAACTTTGGTTTCAGGTCTATTTTTAGAACAAGGGGTGCTAGAATACTGACTCGGTCATTAGATTGGCCAAACATGTGTTCGTTGGGGATGAACTCATTAGATTGGCAACAATGTGTTCAATGGGATACTGACTTGGTCATTAGATTTACTCGTCATTAGATTGAATTCAAAGGGATACTGGTACTGACTTGGGTATTGGACCGTAAGATTGGGTCAAGTCCATTAGATTGGGAAGAATCCAAAAATCTGAATTTATTCAGGGAACATCATTTGTCCAATAGACAATGATTGGCCTCCTACGATTTGCGATTATCTACTCGGGTAAGAGGGTATTAGTCAAATGAAGTTGGAACGTTTGTAAACAGTTTGTGATGTCCACCAGGCATCCTTCAGGTCCGTCTCCAAAGTCAGTTCCCAATCTAATGGACTTTACCCAATCTTACGGTCCAATACACAAGTCAGTATCCTATTGAACACATTTTTGCCAATCTAATGACCCAAGTCAGTATCCCATTGAACGTGTTTTTGCTAATCCAATGACCGTGTCAGTATCTCTTTGAATGCCATCTAATGACAAGTAAATCTAATGACTCAGAAATCCATTGAACGTGTTTTTGCCAATCTAATGAGCCGGTCCCCAATGAACACATGTTTGGTCAATCTAATGACCGAGTCAGTATTCTAATGAAGTAACACCCCTTGTTCTAAAAATAGACCTGAAACCAAAGTTGTAGAGCTCGTTGAGGGCTACAAGAGTCGTCTAGGGTCAATTTTCGATTAGTGGCTTCGTTAGCCTGTAAAACGCAAAATACTTTCCAAGAGCCGGCGCTTTTTGAACCCAATCTAATGACCTGTCCACCAAGTCAGTTCCCAATCTAATGAACTTTACCCAATCTTACGGTCCAATACCCAAGTCAGTATCAGTATCCCTTTGAATTCAATCTAATGACGAGTAAATCTAATGACCAAGTCAGTATCCCATTGAACACATTGTTGCCACTCTAATGAGCTCATCCCCAACGAACACATGTTTGGCCAATCTAATGACCGAGTCAGTATTCTAGCACCCCTTGTTCTAAAAATAGACCTGAAACCAAAGTTGTAGAGCTCGTTGAGGGCTACAAGAGTTGTCTAGGGTCAATTTTTGATTAGTGGCTTCATTAGCCTGTAAAACGCAAAATACTTTCCGAGAGCCGGCGCTTTTTGGACAAAGAGGCTCATAGCTTGGGAACCAGGGCTCTGGTCGACTCGGGGGTGGCATCACCATCTTGCTGGTGAAAAAGGCCACCAGATTCATACACAACCCCTAACATCTATTATTCAAGGTGGCTGACGACTAGGCTGATTATGGAATAACTAGTGAACCGGTGCTCCGATCGCCTCGGGATCGTGTACTCAGTCCACATTGTCCACCTCGGTTTACACGTGTACCCTGTCTGCCACCCTCCCTTACCAGTCCACATTGTCCACCACAGTGCAATCAGTTCACCTGTCCACCCTGTCCACCACATAAGAGCTGTTTCACCGCCTTCCCCTGTGGCACCACCAGTCTCAGAGCGCTTGTGCCGGGAGGATCAGGAGATACCTGAGGAAGGTCAGCAGCAGCACAAACCCATCTTGAATCGAGAGCAAGTCGTGAGAAAACTGTACAATCAGTCAACTCACCACCCATATTGTCACCTGTCCACCCTGTCCACCACATAAGAGCTGGTTGCACCACCTTTCCCTTCCCCACGGAGATTGTCAGCAAGCGGACCCGTGTTGCTGTCAATGGCTCAAAACTCCTCAAAGTGTACGTGCTTTATTGTATTGTGGCGGACTCTGACACCTCCCTCGAGTACAAGCTGGACTCATTCTCTTTGGTGGCACCACCGGTCTCAGAGTGCTTGTGTCTGGAGCAGGAGATACCCGAGGAAGGTTAGGCACAGTAGGCAACAGCACAAATAAGAGCTGGTTGTACCACCTTTCCCTTCCCCACGGAGATTGTCAGCAAGCAGACCCGTGTTGCTGTCAATGGCTCAAAACTCCTTAAAGTGTAAGTGCTTTATTGTATTATGGCGGACTCCAAGGATGCTACCTCCCTCGAGTACAAGCTGGACTCGTTCTCTTTGGTGGCACCACTGGTCTCAGAGCGCTTGTGTCTGGAGGAGCGGGAGATACCTCAGGGAGGCTAGGAACAATAGGCAACAGCACAAACCCATCTTGAATCTTGAAGAACAAGTCGTGAGAAAACTGTACAATCAGTCAACTCATCACCCATATTGTCCACTGTGGTGTGCTCGGTTCACCTGTCCACCCTGTCCACCATGGGAGGGCCAGTCACATCCCTTACCTAGTCCACACCATCCACTGTGGTGCCATCAATTCACCTTGTCCACCCTGTCCACCACCAAATGTCCAGTCCCCATCCCCCTACCTCCTCACAAGGCAAATGTCCCTTGTGTCCACTGCGGTTACACTCAACCAGGGACAACCTCCAGCATAGTACCCCTGTCCCCAGTTTTTCACTGGTCAGGGAAATGGCTGAATCCCTTCTACTTAGTAAGGACAAAAGGGGTATCAGTCCCTTCTACCCTTCTACTTAGAGGGTTTATTAGGTAATTGCAGGTGTACATGATACTTGTCCACCATGTCCACTGAGAAACACCCAGTCACACCCTTTTACCCGTCCACACAATGTCCACCGTGGCTGGCACGGTTTACACGTCCACCCTGTCCACTCAAACACGTCCGGTTGCACCCCCTTACACAGTCCACACCGTCCACCAAGGTGTACACGGTTGACCCTGTCCACCCTGTCCACCGCGACACGTCCAGTTGCACACCCCATACCCTTTCAAGTCTAATGTCCCCTTTGTCCACTGCGGTTCCCCCCAACCGGGGACAACCTCAATAGCTGTACAGATGTCCACAGGGCTGTCCCCCCCCAGTCCACTGACCTGTCCATGCCCCTGTCCCGGGTTTTTTCGCGGTCAGGGAAACACCTACTTTCCTTCTACTTAGAAGGAACGTCCACAAGCTTGTCCCTTCTAGTTAGAGAGGTTATTCGGTAATGGCAGGTGCCCAGAACCCTGTTTTATCAACAAAATTTTCGTTTCGAACCTTGTTGTACCGTGGGAAAATAAAATGCAAAATTTGGCTGGCTGACCAAAAAAAATAGTGTACCTCTGCGAGTCTCTAGCGCACTGGAAGTCCTCTTAGCAAGTCATTTCCCGGTAAAAAGCGCATTGAATGGCTCTCCTTGCTCCTTGATCCCGATAGGCCGAAAAGGGAAATTGATCCGAAGCACAGCCACCGGTTAATACCGGCCCGGACCGAAAACGCAAAATCTTCCTGACGAAAAACATTTTCCCCACTTTTCAAAGTTTTAATCCGAGGGATCCATAGAGGACCTTCTTATGGTCCTATTTACACTATAGCATTGTATCTCGATAGAAACTGGGGTGTCAGTAGTGATTTCCAAATCGGGACAAAAACTTGTCACGAAGTTCTGTCTGCAACCATACCAAGACCCCGAGTCAAACGGGGCTCGCGGCAGATGGGCGGATGGAGGGTGGACGGTGTCTTGTGAGCGTTAGATGGAGAAGGTAACATTCGGGCATTGGGTGACACCAGATAGGAACTCACCAGATATTTCTTATACTTTACCTGCTTATAATACTTGCTCAATCCACCCTACAGACACATTGTAGTACCCACAAGTGTCACTCTCAACTGCTTTCTCCCTCTTACCTCATTGCTCTCTCTCAATCATCATATTTCCCCGCAAGCTAATAAGCTTACTTACATCTTTCTCGTTGTCATACTTAGAAAAAATTACCCTCACTATCCCCATATAGTTACCTGCCTCTTAAATATCTTGGCATAGCTAGAGTCAGGGGGCGTCCGGTATAATTATCGGTGAAATCAACTGGTACTGTGGTCTACTGCTTGGTGTTTGATGGAGATCAACGGCAATGACGGCAACATGTCCAGCCAATAACTCGGCTGCGCGGTAATGGCCTGTAAAATGCTACAGTTTGCGCTGTACAAGATGCTTTAAGACTCAATTCAGCGTAGGATGATCACACCGGATACAGCTGCCCGCACTTTCTGCCGGGGCTTGTCGATTCTTCAAGTTCGGCCTTGATTGCAGCTCCGAGTACTGTTTTATGTTTTCCCATAGTATTGAAGACAGCGGAGAGATAGGCATTGAAGTGAGAATGAGAAGGGAAACATGTCGCCTCACCACACGACGAAAAGCGCGTTTCAACGCGTTGTTCACTACAATGTAGCGCGCAGCCGAATGATTGCCGGGACGGGTTGCCGACATTGCCCAAACAGTAGACCACAGTACCAGTTGATTTCACCGATAATTATACCGGACGCCCCCTGGCTAGAGTACTGCTGAATAGCCATCATGGCTAGGTACAGCAACAATAGAAATCAGTGCAATTTAGTTCAGAACGGCCTATTTATCAGGTAAAAAACTGCATGTTGATGTGCACCAGTGTTGCAGACTTCATGAATATGTACAGGTTGAATCCATACCATTGGATGTAAAAGCACTCTGAATGATGATAAGTTGGCCATCACAATGAACGCTGGCACATCATTGGAACCTTAGAATTTAAACAGCCATCAGTGGTTCTGTGGTATAGTTGGACGTGCCTCCACTGCCCTTTGTCAACTACTAGGGGTCGCTGGTTCGAGGCAGGCAAGAGGAGGTTTTTTGGCAACCACATCGTTGAACACTGTTCAAACAGTTTACAGCCCTTTGCGGAACATAGGGCGCGGCCATTTTTTTTTTCCTTTTTGAGACATTTTCGATATTTTGGACCATTTCCCTCACTGCAGACTCAATTCCCAATGTATTTCTCTGAAAACTATATGAGCGGAATCACAATGGAATTCCGCGTTTCCTCTCGTGCTTCGTTTATTTTTATTCCACCTGTAGAATATGTAGTATAAAATTATGACTCATTCAAGCAGATCTCCTCCCACAAGGGGAGATGTGGATACGGTGCTCCAGGCTGTGACTACAGCAGACATAGGCACATTTCAGAGGTCGCCTCGTCGCTGTATTTGGTTTTTTGTGCCTCTGCTGCCCAAACGATGCAATTGAATGTGAAGATATTAGTGTCTACTTAAGTACGATGTTTCTGCATGCTATATTGACCGGGTACTCAGAGGTTTGTTCTGGGCCCCCTATGAGGTCTTTAGAACAAACCCCACGACTCAGATTCTGAGTACAGTCCCTCACTATGGAACACGACGCGCGCCATTTTGCGATCTGTAACAGTCACGTGGTGCAGTTATCCGTAACTGATGTCACATTGAGGCGCGTCGCGTTCCATAGTGAGGGACTTTACTCAGAATCTGAGTCGTGGGGTTTGTTCTATAGACCTCATAGGGGGCCCAGAACAAACCTCTGAGTACCCAGTCAATATAGCATGCAGAAACATTGTACTTAAGTAGACACTAATATCTTCACATTCAATTGCATCGTTTGGGCAGCAGAGGCACAAAAAACCAAATACAGCGACGAGGCGACCTCTGAAATGTGCCTATGTCTGCTGTAATCACAGCCTGGAGCACCGTATCCACATCTCCCCTTGTGGGAGGAGATCTGCTTGAATGAGTCATAATTTTATACTACATATTTTACAGGTTGAATAAAAATAAACGAAGCACGAGAGGAAACGCGAAATTTCATTGCGATTCCGCTCATATAGTTTTCAGAGCGATACATTGTGAATTGAGTCTGCAGTGAGGGAAATGGTCCAAAATATCGAAAATGTCTCAAAAAGGAAAAAAAAAATGGCCGCGCCCTATGTTCCGCAAAGGGCTGTAATGTGTGTTCAAACACAATAGAGAAAATTCTGATTAATCACTGATTGCTCAGTGATTAAATGTTTCGCTCCTTTCTTCATGTGCAGCAGCATCCTGCGGTCAATCAAATTAGTGCTTGAACCTGATTTCGTGTCTAGACAGCCATTGCTTAATCAAACTTCATATAGATTCTTAGTGGGGGGCGGGGGCGAGTACGGGACCTAAACAGAAGTAGCGAGCGTCAGCGATAGGAGCGAGGAGCGGTGAGAAACGAGCATAGGTGGTAAGGTGAGGAGCAGAACGGCACAAGAGGGGAGAGCGCGAGAAGACGGAGATACGGCGCGATAAGGAAATGGGAAGGTGGGAGCGAGGGGAGATCAGAAAGTAGCGAGGAAACTTACCGAAAGGTAGCAACGGGAGCATATAGACCGTTCTCCAAACAGCGTCCCACTAGTAGTCTCTCCGCCTGCTCAAGGGAAGTGCGGGGGACGATGTGATCCTGCGTGTCGGCGGCAGCTGACAGCGATAGCGCTACTAGGATGGGATTGGCGGAGTGCGGGCGCCAACGCGGAAACGACTGGCACATGTTTGTTCAGGAAAATGAAGCCCATAAGCGGTGCATCGGTACATAGAGCAAAGGATACCTAGCCTCCCGCAGGATGACAACGAATTCGATAATCACGCTTAATACCACGAGATGTGGAATGTGGAAGAACGTCCTGACTGGAATCAGTACAGTGCAGCTCCAGAGAATAATTCCCGCTATGTATATAGTGGGTTTATGGGGGGATCTCAAAAAACAGTTTCGTTAGCGTTTCATACGAATGACGGGGTCAATTTTTTCCGTATTGGGCCTGATGCCATCGCATTATTCGTGATAGCATCGCATTTTTCGTGATAGCATCGCACAATCTGTGATGCCATCGCGTCATTTTTGACAGAATCATCCCTTGATGCCCTCCTGAACGTCCGCATTTCTTACTTAAGAGCTGCCCCACACCGCCGTTTCTGTTTCCTGTCACCTCGACAAACGAGACTCCATCGCCGTCCAATTGCTCCTCACAAACTCTCCTCACAAACTGTCTCACACCTGCTTCATCCTATGACTCGTATGACCATCACTAGTTGCCGCTCTCAACTTGCCCCTAGCAAACTCTGACAAATGTCAATCTTCGTCGACTTGCTCGCACTGGAACAGTTTCTACAGTTGGACCGTGACACACTGTTCTTTCCCCTGAATTTGCGCCATGCTTCCTCCTCGCGATGGCTTCTTTCTGATTACTGTTGACTTCGGCCCTCTTGGTCGGCCCTCTTGCTCGGCTTTCCATTGCTCTCTACTGCGATATCTACCTGGCCGCCCAATCTGTCAATTAGGGCAAGACTGGGTGGCTTACCTGTGCCATTGTTCAACTGAAGCTGGATTCCGGGTCGATGCGACTTTCAATCCTCTCCTTTTTTGGGTCCACCTGCTTCATCCTCAGTGAGTTATTAGTTCCACTTATGTCCTCCAGTAGCCTTTTTCCCCCCTTCTTTCCAGCTTTATTGCGAATCTATCTACAAACATTACATATCGTGATTTATAAAATTGTCACTTCACGACTTTCATCGAATCTCTCCTTCCTTGGGGCCCTGCTCATAAACCTTATGTTTCTTGCCCTCGAACTGAGTATCTTATTGTCTGCATCTGAAACGGCTCTTCTGGATGCTCACATAGCTTGTGTTTGGGCACGTCACATGCCATCGCTTTGTCCCGTATCGACCTTTTCTGGGTATCATGTGTCGTGAATTTCTTGCTGATCAGTCTTCTCGGAACCGGTCTACGAATATTTTGCATAACATGGAAAATTTGTCCAAGGGATCCCATGTCGCACTTTGCCATTCTCATGAAATCATTGAGCTAAATAAGAACATCACTAGTGGGACTGGAGCGTGTTTGTCTAATGAGAGCGTTGTGTACACATTGCGTGTTCATCTTTGCTGTCCCAATTTCAGAATGCCGGACGCGGTGAAGAGTATGACTACGAGGACCCGAATAAGTTGCTCCAGATTCAGATCCTTTCCCAGCTTTTCCCTGTTCTACATCTGAAGCTTTACGACGACTTCTCGAGCTTCATGATATCAGCTCCGTGGAATCTGACAAGAAGCGTCATCTACGTTGACTTTAAAAAGGTACCTTCACCAATTAAGATTTGGTAAATTTCCTCAGAACAAACCACACTCCAGAGAACGTCCACAACTTCAAGCTGCATGGCCGCAGGTTTTAACCGACAGTTTGAGGCAGAAACTTCTCAAGATGTTCAATTTTAAAATATCGGCTGCGGTGACATTTTCTTGCGGAAGTTGTGCTGATGCCCCGTGAAGCATCGTGACCTTCTTGACTTCGATGAATTTGAACTCGATCTCTTCAAGTGACCAGATCATTCTTGTTCT
Source organism: Mycena galericulata (assembly GCA_029289565.1). NCBI lineage: Eukaryota > Fungi > Basidiomycota > Agaricomycetes > Agaricales > Mycenaceae > Mycena > Mycena galericulata. The sequence continues at coordinate 301,304 of JARKIA010000216.1, forward strand.
TATCCCGCAATGGACGTTGGTCTGGAAGGGCCTCGCGCCGAGGACGAATTAATATTCGAACTCTTCACAACGAGAGCACCATACTTGGTTGCACCCCCATTGCCATTTATCCACCCATGTCCCCAGGGAACAACACACACTCTAGCCTCCTCGTTGATAGTGAAAGTCTTATGAAGAATGCAGACACCAGCCGACCTGCAATTATCACTTGCAAAAAGTGTGCCAGTGTTCTCCGTGTAGATAGAGATCCTGCACGCAACCACAACTATCTTGGGCCTGTACCTCCAGAATTTCAGAGTCTCAGAGTGGCGGGATGCGGCGCGATAGCGCCGCCTGGAGGCCCCATGCGAGCTGGTTGTCGCGCAGCGACGACTGAGCGAGTTTGGGGCCGAAAAAATGATCTGACGGTGCATGCACATTACTTCAAATGATATAAATGTTTTCAGAACAATTTCAGGATGGGTTTTGAGTCACTAATACTCATTTCAGTAATAATAAAATCTACATTTAATTTACATACTCCGATGTTGTGGGCCTGTGGCTGCATTGACGAGCTCGGAGGAGCATGGGGGGGTATATTATACTCGCTGGTCCACAGGCTGAACAACGAGAGATCTCGGTGGTGCTACATAGCGGGCTCTGCCGCAAAGCGGGCTACATCAGTTATAAGCCTGGTGGACTTGAGGAGCTCACAAATCGCAGGTCGTGCAGATCATGAAAGTCGGAGACAAGCCGATTTGATTGCCGGACTCCGCTAACGGAGGTCGCAGCCAAGCGATGCCATACAGCGTGCCATTTCTCTCGCTCTCGTCTTTGACTTCTTTGACTCTCTACCTACCTATGGAGCAGTGGTTGCTTAACGCACTCCTGCGCCAGAGTGGATCAAGCTGCTAACTTGCCATGGCAATCGTATGGAAGAAGAGGTCGACTTCTTCGAGTTGTGGAGTCTTCGCAGTTCTTCGCGCTGCCCGGCCCTCTCAGTCCCGAATCCTGCTTCCTTACCCAAGAACCATCTTCGTCTACTTCCGTTTCCGAACTTGCAAGCGCGCGCACTTCTTCGGCGCCAGCGTGGTGGTTACTTCGATGTAGAACGTCGCCGGAGCACGAGGTTAGTGTACAAACAAGGCCTGTGCGCATACACTCTAAGCAGCGCGCTGCACTCGGGATCCGTCCCTCTCTTTTGCTCATTTTCTCATGTTTTCCTTCGGTGGCCTCTGCTTGTGGCGCAAATGTTTCCGACTCTCTCTTCTACACGTTATGTGCGTTCCTGCGATTTCGTGTGCGCCGCATCCTTTTCTTGAAATTACTCCTTCCCGTCGCCAACCCCTCTTTTCCTCGGACCTGGAGTCGGCCCACTAGCAGAATTTTCCTCTCGGAACAGGATTATCGAGACATTATCGCACACTCCTGCACTACAACGGCCCCGGAGAACCAGAAACAGCGCGGGCTAGGTGCGGGAAACCGGCTACAAATTCGGGGCGTCCAAAACTACTTGTATTGTCTGACGTCCATTTCGCTAATATCTTCTATGACATTATAGTGGGTTTATAGCGCTCTTTGAAAGTAACTCTCTTCATGCGATCCGGGTGACTCATTATTCGGTCGTGAAATCTCTACTTATCGAGTGGTGTGTGTACCTGTGTACTTTTTCGCCCCACGCGATCGTTTGCTACTCTTCATCTTTCTGCCCGCCCACCTCAGCGTGATCCTTGAGGCGATTCCGGAATTCTGTACGATCACCCATGGTCGGGACGCTCACTTCCACCAACCCCCTCACTCATCGAGGAACCCAGGGTCTCCCCCCTCGTTCTGCGATCAACCTCGCCAACGCGACTACGCAGAACACATACACGCTCAACAGCTTCCTCAGCCCAAGTCCCAATTTCCCTTTTTCGTGCACTCTCCCAACTCGGGTATTTCACTAATTGATTAATCCTCCACGCACAGATCTAGGCCCGTACTGCTAAAGATCCTACCTGGCGCAGGATTTGAGATCGACGCGGCGCTACTATGGCCTCCCGCAGAACAAGGTTGGAAAGATATCGATCCCGGTATCCCAGTGCGTCGGTCTGCCATTTCTTTCTCGCACCTCACCGCTCACGCGATACTGTGACTGAATGCAGCGCCCACTGCATCTCCACGGCGTGCGTCCTTCCGTGGGTTTGTCCCTGACTTGACATTAATAATGCGAAAAATTCATCGCAGCGGGGGGAGCAATACGGCTTATAATTGGGTCGACCTCAAGGTCCGCGTCACCACGACGGCTGCCGCAGGTGATAATTCTACTTGTCGATTCATCAGACAAAGCCTTGTACGTCTGTCTTTCTTCCTATTTCTTCTTCAACTGGGCGGTTTATATTGCTGACGCTGACCCTGTGTAGGGTTCATAACGAGTTTCGTTGCTACTTTTCGATTCAACGCCGCCTTGCGCGCTTCTCTCTCTTCCTCTCCCTCTTTCTTGAACTCAGCGATTTTCTTATGGCTTATGCTGACCCTGTGTAGGGTTCTTGCACTGCCCTAATGAGTTTGGTTTGAACTCGTACGTACTCGTGTTCTCAAAGCAATATTGAGACTTCCAACCCTGTCTTTCTTTCAGCGGCATCGCAGTCGTGTTGGCGGAAGATATGGACGATATTCATACTGAGGCAATTTCCGGTGCGTTTCTCAATACATATTCCCTCTCAGTAACTCACGCAAAATGTTGATTTGTAATTTAGATTTACGGACCAACTTTGCCTGCAATACAGCCCGCTGAGCCGGACGCAGACGCAAGTAGCCTCGGCTCATTCTGGAGTTCTTTTGCAAATCTGGAGCGGGCACGTGTCAGTCATCCTGTCAGTCATCACGCATAAAAACGGAACGACGAAAAATCCATTAGATCGCGAATGGGCTCGAATTCCACGCGCTACCTGCACCACACCTGCGCGTGGAACGCCGCAGGCCACGCGGGCTGTTCCGGGTGCGGGTGCACTGTGTTTGCTCGTGTGCATAAAGCACGTCAGCAGCCCAGTAGGATTCAAATCGGCGTGGCCATGGCTGGAAGGCGACAGCCCCGGATGTGCATGCGAGTGGGAGTGATGTCCATGCGCACCCGCCTGCACGTAATTCCTTCTCGCACGAGTTCTTGCCCGGCCCGAGGAACCGTCCCGCGCTGGGGCGCCGAAGATGGGGACATGAAGGTGGAGTTTGAGGTGGCGTACGAGGAGGAGGAGGAGATCAAAGGAGAGGCAATTACGCTGCGCGTGGATGGAAGAAGGGCGGCAGTTTAGACGCGGTGATGGGTGACATCGGCGAGGGAGTGGGGTGTATTAAGGTCGGCGTCGGCGAAAGTCGGGGATTAGGGGGAGGGGTACCTGGCGTGGCAGTTGGCATATGCCATAGGCGGAGCTTGAGCGGCTAGCAGTGAAGGTAAGACGAAGACGAGGCGGGCTTGGACGTCGCCGATGCTATCCGATCGCCAGCGTACGCCCCAAGGCGGAGAATATGAGCGGGAGGGGAAAGACGAACAGATTGGCTTTGGTACGAGTTCCGCTAGTAAAAATGGAATTGTCCGTTACAGCAGGAGTGTCCGAGGGCCTGGTTGTAAGCTTGACATCGTGTGGGAGCCGAACTCAGTTTAAGAAGCGAGGCAACCGCCACCTTGCATCCGCACCTTGCTCCTTGCCCGATAACGCACACCGACTATTCGTCCCGTATCTCCCCATCTCCAGTATGAAGCAGTGGTGCATTCGCAGATTGAGGCGCAGATCGAAAACTCCCGCCACTACGGGCATCCCCCTATCGGCACAAGCGTCATCGGCGCCGCCATTGACAACGTTGTCCCACTCGCCGCCCGCGCCATTCCTTACGATGTTGACTCGCCCGGTGTCGCCGCTACCGTCGCCGGCACCTCTGGCAGAGGAACTGCAGTCATCGATGGCACAGAAGGCATGGACAAACCTGAAGGAAGTCTTCAAAGTCGTGCGCGACGGCTCCGACCTCTGCCTCCCCCTCAAAGCGGCTCTCGTCGGAGTCACTGCAATAATGGACTCGATAGACGTGCGTTGTGTCCCTGAAATCCCTCTTTAATGCACTGGTTACTGATTGCATACAATGGCCTTGCAGCGCGTTGGAGACGTCAACGACGAATTTGTTAGGATCACCAACAATGTCAAAGGCTTCCAGTGTATTTTTTCGCAGTATGGCTCTGAGAAGGATATTTCCCCTGCCATGCGTAGCAGTTTGGATGCCATGACCTCGTCAGTCATCACTTCTCTATCCACTGCTGCACCACCTAATCTGGTTTCAAGGGAACTAAAGTTGATCGAGGAAGCCATGAGCTCCAAAACGGAACGTGGACTAGCGATGCGCACGCTAGAGGCTGCTGGCGACGTGGATAAGGTCGTGATCGCATTTAAGAGGCTCGGCAACGTGATCGACAGGTTCCAGGTGTGTTCGCCATTGTTCTAGTTGGCTTCCTATCCTGACTGGCACTGTAGCTCGGTACGGGTCTCCGTATGGAACACGGCGTGGAGAGCATCGCTGCCAACAGTAAGTCTCAGCATCATGGTACCAGCTGTCCCTCTGACATTGTTCAGTGGCTTTGGAAAAACTCGGCTACGTTACCGCGGCCGAATTTGATTCTCAGAGCCCGGAAGGCTGTCTGAAGGGGACTCGTGTTGATCTCTTGTCTGACTTGCGAGCTTGGAGTCGCGACACTAATTCCCCCAGGATCTTCTGGCTGGACGGAATGGCTGGGACAGGCAAGTCTGCTGTTGCACGTTGGTTCTGCCACATGCTCCGTGAAGACAACCAGCTCGGCGGCAGCTTCTTCTGCCTTCGAGGTGATGCGAACCGGGGAAATCCGAAACACATTCTGCCTACACTTGCTGTACATCTCTCTCCTCAGATTGCAGCTTACAAGTGGGCTCTGCTAGCTGCTGTTGATAAAGGGATATCTTGGAATGCAAATCTCAAGATCCAGGTCGAGAACCTGCTTGTGAAGCCCCTTCACAGTGATGGCAGTGGGCCCCCTACTTTGGTCCTGGTTATAGATGCACTCGATGAACTCGATGATGAGGATGCTACAAAGGACCTTCTTCGGAGGCTCATAGCTGTGGTGCCCAGTCTTCCCATCAAACTCTTTGTCACGTCTCGGCCGGAGTGGCATATTCGTCCTCAATTCGATAATCCAGCAGATTTCCGACGTGTTCTCCGGCTTCATGATATCGAGCACAATATTGTCACTGCTGATATCTCACTGTACCTCAGGACCTGTCTTGACAGCATACAAGCTGACAATAGTTCTATACTTCCTCCTACCTGGGCTAGCCCTGCAGATGTTGAAGCCCTCACACACCGTGCTGGCAGGCTCTTCATTTACGCATCTACTGCTGTGAAATACATCCGCGAGAGTCCCAGATCCCGCTTGCAGACTCTAATCAGCAGCGAAGTCTACACCAAGGGGCCGTTGACTAAACCACTGGATGACCTCTACAATCATATTCTTTTGGATGCTGTGAACATACATAGGGATGAAAGCAAAGAGATTTCTCTGACTAAACAGATCTTAGGCACAATCTTGACCATGGGCCAACCAGTCTCTGTTGCCTCACTTGGTGGTCTGCTTGGGGTGCCTGCTTGGCAGGTGCGGGAAAGGCTTGACCGACTACATGCTGTCATCCATGTCCCGGCAGGGGACAATGATGGTGTTTTATCCACATTCCATGCCTCTTTTGGGGACTTCCTAACAACCACTGGTCGCACATTGGATGAAATGCTCATTAGCCCACCTGCTGCTCATGCTGCTTTATTCTCTGATTGCGTTCGGATCATGGACTCCGAATTGCATTTCAATGTATCAAACTGTCCCACATCCTACTTCCCCAACACCCACCACAAGTTCACAATCCCTGCCCTGCTGCAGTACGTGTGCTTGTACTGGGCACATCACATTGCAGCAGCTTCTGCCACTGAAGCTTCAGATGTTGAAGTTTTCATCACCTCATCCTACCTAACTTCCCTCCAAGATGTTTTCTTGCCGGAGTTTTTGTTCTGGGTCGAAGTGCTCAGTGCAATAAACAAGGCTAGTGCTGCATCGAGCCTCATCATGAAGGCATTGACTGCAAAATGCTTTATGCACGGTCCACCATATATGACTGATTTTCTTGTCGACGCCAATGAGTTTGTTCTTTCTTCCCGGTGATAAGCCGTGAAATTTGCCAGCCTTGCAAAGTGCCTAGAAATAAGCATAGACACGCACATCGAAAGGATTATTCAACTGCGAGGCACACAGGCACCTAGTTCCGGAGGAACCTTACTCTTAATGACGGTCTCTTCCTCTTTTTCGGGATCAGATTTACGATAAGGATTCAAAAGGACTAGTCGCGAAACATCATAAAAGCTATAGGACCTTAATTCTAATGCCGGTTTCTTCCTCTCTTTGGGAACCATACTTGGAATAAGGACCGAAAGCCGCTATTTCTACTACCCATGACCTATTGACGATAGGAATGGAAGCCGCAGGAATCCAGTCACCCAAGAATACCCCAAATCCTCTCTAGTAATTTGTTGAACCAACGGGATAGTAATTTGACAATGGAACATACCTTTGTGGTGGTTACTTTGTACACAAACACGCGACGTGGCAGGTCACCTGATCAATATTTCTGCTGGAAATAAGACCACCGATTAATTCCGAATCGGAATTACTCGGCTAAATTCCATATATGGTTTCTTGAAGTGTCAACCGATCATGGTAGACTATTCGGAACAACATAACTCGAGCGTCCGGATGAAAGGACATATCATCTGGGGTATCTACAGAAAGCCATTACAGAGGGCTATTCAATTCTGAGATCCAGTAAGAAAAGGGAACCTGGGACAAAGCATTATCGAGGGATATTTCCACCTAGGAGGTACCCAATAATTCGGTGATAGATGATCGTGACGCCAGGGGTGGCAACTGTCAAATTAGTAGGCAAGAGACACTACGATCGGCCAATGGGGCGCCAGAACGTGCGCATACAATATAAACGGACGGCTAAACTGTACTATAAAATACCCGTAGCCTTGTAATAGCGGACATGTAAGCTATAATTTCGTAGAGTATATAAGTAGCCAGCAGTAGTGTAGTACAGCACCAAATCTGTCCCGAGAGAGTGAGGCGCTTGGTGGCCCTTACGTATTTAAGGCATTGTTTTGGGGCTTGTATTCCGTTGAATCAAGTGGTTGTGGATTGGAATTAGTGATTGAGACCTCCGTGGCAATTGATCGAGACCTCCGTGGCATTGATAGAGACCTCCGTGGCAAACTGATAAAGACCTCCGTGGCATTGATAAAGACCTCCGTGGCAAATTGATCGAGACCTCCGTGGCACTAATAAAGACCTTTGTGGCATCCTAGGACAGGATTAAAGTCCAAACAAACCAAGCCGGTTAATAGCCGTCATACCTTGAAATAACAAACAACTACTGTTCGACTTAATTGACACATCGTCCATTAAGGTCTAATAGCGCGCAATTCTTAATCATTCGAAAAGCTAAAAGCAAAACCAACCAAATATCTATCAAAGAACCAACTCTACTTTGGTCCCTTAGATCTTCTATCGATCTAATAAGACCCGTATCTCGTCAGGACAGTCAAGACTGTGTGCAATTGGAGTGTGTGGTGTAGTGGAAATTAGCATTATTGGGTGTTTGAGTTGTCTGATCTCACTTTGTGAGTTGAGTAAAACTCAGTCGTTCGATTTGGTGTTAGTTCAGTGCATTATATATCTCAGTGCTTGACCCTGAGCAACCGTCTCATCTGGAGCCCACCGCGAGGGGGCCAGAGCAGAGTTTCAAAGTTTGGAAATAGGATATTTCAACCCGTTGGGTATTTGCGTATAGCCTTAGAACCTTTGCGTCTAAAAAAAAAGACCTTGTGTTGTAAAGCATATTCGTTGAACCACTCCGCATTCAGATCATAGAGTGTTGAGGATAAACTATCTTGGAAATAAGGTTCTCTTATTGAGAATTAGAAGATTTCGTCTCAGGACGCCGATAACTCGGAGTCGGGAGCAAGTCAGGAGGAGTTTGAAGGGCAAGGGACTGTACCGTTGAGCTATTGGGACAGAGCACCGACTAGAAAGACCAAACGGTCGGAACAGTCGAGGGAAACTCTACCATTTGGATCAGCGAGTTCAAGAACTACGGTGTCTACCC